>CM054138.1:29354633-29357133 GCA_028751875.1 Rapana venosa
TGTAAATGGGTACCTGCCCTCTTTAGGGTCAGGGAAGGTAAAGCAGCGAGGGAGAGGAGATGGGCGCCGCCCTCAATATGCTGGCCCTAGAGAAGTGAGGTCTCTGACGCCTCACTCCCCTACGACCTTATAGGTTATGGGACTCCTTTACCGTTACCTTTTACCTATATATAATACAGGAGTACCCGGTCTGGCCAATGAAGAAACGACACCTCAGTTTGCGATGACATATGGAAGGATGCCAACATCACAGTCTGCCATGCCATATGAAAGGATGCCAACATCACAGACTGCCCTGTCTGCCTGTCTTGGGGCCAATGTCACATTCCCTTGGTTCCACGCTTCTACCACTCCTCTGCCCGGCGATGTAGGAGTAGACGGTTCCAATCCTGATGAGATGTCCTTCCCACAGCTAAATTGGGTGATTGCGGGTAAGCAAGAAGAAGAAGAAGAAGAAGAAGAAGAAGAAGACAAAAATGTTTAAAAACCCAATAATTATTGCTTGTAGCCACCACGTTCACTCTCTTTGCGTTATGCTTGCTGACCTTATCATTGAAATAAGGCATCTGGTACACTTTTTTTAATTTTAAGAGGTATTACTGTTACTTTCTGTTGGGTTCCCGAACACTCTGGTATATATTTTAATGAAAAGTTGACAGCCTTGCAAAATATGGAGCGAGGTATAAAAATGCTTCCTGTCAAATAAATCTTGCTTTATCTCTGCATGAGGGATACAAATTGCTACAAAATGCTTGCTGGAAGCATTTCAGAAAGAAGATAAATGAGTCTGGCAATAGCTGTACAATCAATGTGATTGATTTTCAAAAAACTTTTATTTCTAACAAAGTCTGGGTTGGTATAATCGCAGAAATATGTTATCCCTCATGTACAGGTTTAAGCTAAACGCTTTCAGGACAAATTACGTGAAAAGATGTAAACTGCATTTGTGAGGAGACGATCTCCGATAGTCATGTTATTTTTGGTTGTGGACATTTAAAAGCATTTTTACCTGCTGTACCTAGTCTGTCACTGGATCAGATTTTGTCTGAACCATCGTTACTGTTGGACATTGTGTTAGGGTTGATAAAAAGTCCGATAACTCAGTTTTTGTAGTATGTTAAAGTTGGTTTTTATTCGATACTGTTGTGTGACATTTTTCAGTTATCGTTTGTTTTTTCTTGATTCTTTTTTAAAATTTATTTTCCCCGTGTAAAATCACTAAATGTGAATTGACGTTAAACTGAAGATATCACACACACACACACACACACACACACACACACACACAAACACACACACACACACACACACACCTTCGAAAAGTTTGGGGTTTTAAAGTGGCGGTCTGTGTGCTAGTCTTTTGGCTAAAACGATAAATCGAGACCCAGTTAGTAAATATATATTCAGCAAAAGCCACAGCTACAAATGAATTGTCCCTGGCTGAGGAAAATTCTGTGAGAGGAACAGCCACTCTCGTAGGGAAAGAAACACTCAAGTAGGGATCGATAGCCTGGTGGTTAGAGTGATGCGCTCGTGATCAGCTGACCAGGGTTCGAATCTCGTTCAAGAGGACTTTTCCTCTGGAGTTGACATCAGTGCCGACTCCACTCCCCCCCCCCCCCCCCCCCCAAAAAAAAAAAAGTCCTTCGGATGAGACAATAAACCGAGGTCTCGTGTGCGAACGCACGCAGAACGTCTTGCGCACACGTTAAAACCCGTTCCGCTTTTCGAAAGAGTAGGCCGTAGTGTGGGAACGGATGACAAAATTTGACAAAACTGCATACACACGGGGACTGGTTGTTAAAAAAATAAACACATGAGTGCTTATTCCATTATCCTCCAAGTGAAAGAATAAAAAAAGATATATATCTTATGCTTTTTGAGCATTTTAGCAGTCTGAGAGACAGACCCAGTCTTCCTAATATGCAGGTTGCCAGGTTAGTCTCAAGAGCCTGCTTCAGATTGAACACACACACACACACACACACACACACCATGGGAGGAGTGGGGGGGGGGGGGGGGGGGGGGGCTGAAGCTGTCGGTACTGAAGCATCCCCATCGTCTGGAAATTCTGTGCTACGAATTCCCCATTTTCTATCCCTCTCTTTGTTTCTGCCTTGTTCCTTTTCTTCCTGCCACATCGTTCTTGTCTTCTTTTTTTTCCTTCTTGGTCCATTCTCTTACCCGTTTTTTCCTAGAAAGACTTAAAAGATAACCATTCTCTCCCACGCACAAGTGAGCGCGCTGGGCCTGACTTGTCAGGCGCTTAACGGCAGCGCAACACATTTCCGCTCATATGACAGACAATAGTTGCTGTCTGAGTGTTCCACGAAGAAGGATTGACTGTTTCGTATGACGTCCTTTGTTTGAATGACGCATGCACTGATGACGTAATACGTGATTAGTCAAAAATGATGTCACTGCAGTAGCTTGCAGATGTTATGTATTACTGCTCTTACTTGTCTGACTATTTGGATAGATCTAGTATTGTCTTGTCTTG
>CM054138.1:29369633-29374633 GCA_028751875.1 Rapana venosa
CAACATCAACAAGCCTGTCAGCCTGAAGATGAAGAAAGAAGGCGATCGCCTGCTGTACCTGTATGCCCACGACACCAAGGCCTACCTGACTCCTGCGGGCAGCGTGATCGTCCACCTCACCCGGGGGCAACGGGTGTGGGTGGAGACGGACTGGAAGGACAGCCTGGTGTCCTCCTTGACCAGATTCGGGGGGTTCCTTGTGCGCCCCGATGTCAGTTAACCCCACTCCGTGGTGGTGGGTGGTGGTGGTGAGTGTTGCAGCCGAGAAGCGAGAGAAGATGGAGAGCTTAATAATAATAATAATAATAATAATGATGATAATAAATGGAATTTGTATAGCGCTATATCTTGCAAAGACAAATCAGAGCGCTTGCATTCAACATATTGTTACAGAGTTATGCAGCTAATAACTATCAAAAGCTTAAACAAAATTCAAATGTACGCACCTATACACACACACACACACACACACACACACACACACACACACACACACACACAGGTTGTAGGCTTTGGCAGGGTAATGGGATTTTGGCTGTTGAAGGCAGGGGCAGTTTTGAGATGAAAGAGGGAAAAAGCTAGGTTTGAAACGAATATGTCTTGAGGCTGGATTTAAATGTGTCATATGTAGGCCTTTGTCGAAGAGAGAGAGGAAGGTTGTTCCAGATGGATGGACCAGAAATAGAGAAAGAGCGACGACCAACGGTGGACTGGTTGAATCTAGGTATTCGTAAGCACAAGGTATCTGCAGCAGAGCTGAGGGAACGAGAAGGAGTGTACAGGTGAAGACATTCACAGAGGTAGGATGGTGCTGTTTGGTGGATACATTTGTAACAGAGGGTACTGACCTTATAGTTTACTCTCTGTGGCACAGGCAACCAGTGGAGAGATCGCAAGAGAGGAGTAATGTGTTCAGAGTTTTTCTTTCTGAGGACTAGGCGAGCTGCAGAGTTTTGTATACGTTGAAGGGAGTGGATAGATGTTGCCGGCAGACCAGCTAAAAGATAATTGCAATAGTCCAGACGTGAGAGAATGAGAGACGCAACAAGTTTAGATGTTGCATCAGTGGACAGGTACTCTCGAATTGCACTGATACGCCGTAATTGATAGTAGCACGACTGACAGGTCTGGGTGATTAATTTTTGCATAAACAGTGTGTTGTCGATAACAACTCCTAGATACTTCACAGCAGTGGAAGCTTAAGGGGAAAGGGTGGCAGCATTCGTTCCAGTCATCCATTCCATGTTGTTTACAGCCCTACGTTACCGACCAGGAAAGCTATTATCAGGGCTGTGTGTCTGTCACCTCAATCAGTTTCAGTGGATCTAGTAACTTTCGCTTCACATTCAAAACCAGCGCCTCCTAAAAACCTTCAAATATCTAACACTGTTCCTCTGAAAAACAACACCCTCTTTAAACGACACAATACCTAAGTCATTTCATTCCTTAAGGCTGATAAACCAGGCTGTGCTGAGGACGCCAGCCATTCCGCTTTATTTATCATCCCCAGATTACAACAACAACAACAAAAAGCGCAAAAAATGATAACACACATTTTAAAGTACAGCAATACAAAACTTTCTGAAAAAAATAGGCTTGCACGAAAAATAGTAATAAAGTACAACCTTTGCCTAAAATATTGAGAACTATATATTCTTCAGGTAAAGGTGCAAGGTTATATTATGATATTTTAAGTTCAGACTCTCCGAAACCAAAATGCTGTGACAAATGGGACGAAAAATTGGCCATGAAAATCAATTTGGAAAATACATTCAAGAAAATAAAACAGATTACAGAGATAAAACTAAAATGGTTCCAGCTCAGATTAACCCACAGAGTGCTCGCAACAACCATTGTTTTACATAAAATGGGTGTAGTAACTGACGACTTATGTACTTTCTGCAAAGATGAAAGAGATGGTATCAGTCATTTGTTCTGGCATTGCCCAGTGACCAAACATTTTGGCAGGAGTTTCAACAAGCAGCAGCAGATTCAAGCAGGGAAGCTACGTCCATAAGCTTAAATGAAAAGATTGTGCTTTGTGGATAAGATAACTATGTCAAAACAGATAAAACACTTGACAGAATTGTATTATATGCAAAGTTTTTTCATTTACAGATGTAAGGTTAAAGATGCTTGCCCTTTCTTCACCATGTTTAAGAAATATTTAAAAACATGCTATGAAACGGAACTTTATATTGCCTCGACAACTATGAACTACCATGTGTTCCTTCAAGACTGGCTACTATACAAGTGCATGTTTGATGATGATAATGTTGCTGTGTAAGACTGTACGTCATGAAGGCATACTTACGTATTTACTAGGTTTGGTACAGATGAAATTGTGGGTGGTAGTGTTACATAATTAGACATAAGATACAACATCAGGTAAAACAGGTCTTATTTATTCGTAGGCTTCCATATGCATACGGTGGTGTTTATCATGGGTGAGTGTAGTATACCTCGTGCGTGTGTGTGTGTGTGGGGGGGGGGGGGGGGATAGGTGTGTGTGAGGGCTACGAAAGGTGTCAATGGTAACTGTACTCTGAAACTACAAATAACATTGTTTAGAACATGTCATAACAGAGCCCAAAAACCCCAAACAAACACCCCCCACCAAACATTTTAAAGTACAAAAATATATATATACATAAAAAAGTGCCACATGGGCAAATAACACCGCAGAATGAACATCCTGTGCCCATCCCAGTGTTTAAATATCACACACACCTGGCTGCCAGAACAAAAGAACACAGGCAAAATGTCATATAATGAAAACAGAATGTGTTTTTTTTGAAAGATTTGCTTTAAAAAAAAAAGGCAGGAGAATGGACCAGGGAAGGCAGAAAATAAGCAAGATAATAAAAAGGTAAGGAGAAAGACAGAAACAAAGAGAGAAAGATAGAAAAGTTAAAACTTCTTGCTCAGAATTTCCAGAAGGTGTGGATGCTATTTATACTGAAAGAGGCCCTTCATCCCGTCAACTTATCAACTTATTAAGGGTAAAAGATTTAAATGTACACAACTTTTCTTCATCCTGCCCTCACAGTGAAATCTCCGAAGTTGGATTGTGGCTACCTTCATGGTGGGGCCAAAAAAAACCAACAGGTCGCAAACGCAAACAATCTCACAAATTGGTGAACATCAAGAGTTCTTGCTTCAGGAATGGAGAAAAAAAAAAGGATATAAGTGACAGAAAGAGAGACTTGTCCCTAATCATGGGTGGCGCTGCTCTTGTGGCGACGCACTCTCCCCCGAGGAGAGCAGCCCGAATTTCACGTAGAGAAATCTGCCGTGACTTAAAGGGATATAGAATAGAATAGTATAGTAGAGTATAGAAAAGAATAGAATAGAATTGCTTGTCAGTTATGGGACGATAACTGCGCCTCTGCTTATTCAGTTCAAATTGTATTTTCTGAACAAACGCTGACAGCTGCGTTTATTATGTAACAGATTGTTATAGAGTGAATATCTTCTTTTTTTTAAAAAAAAGTGTAATATAGTAATCTTATCAATTGATAGTCCTCTTATCGTATGGCATGTTATAATCATTTGTGCATTGTGTCTATGTGTTCTCTGTGTGTGCGTGCGTGCGTGCGCTTGTGTGTATGTGTTTGGTGCATGCATGTGTGTGTGTGTGATTTTTAAGAATGAATTTTATTATTACATTATATCATTCTATGATAAATGCCTCTGTTTTGTCATTTTTAATGCAGATATGGCTTGCGACCGCTCGAATTCTTCTTTTCATTGAGATGATAAAGTGTTGGTATTGGTATCGGTATAGGTATTATTATCTTGTGATGTGTGTGAGGTGATGGATGCGTACTGTGCTGTGTTATTCTTCTTAGTCACTTTTTTTTTAATGTACAGCTTCTAACCCACACGAGTTTCTCTGTTTGTGAGATAAATAAAGTGACTGAACTGAGTTGAGAAAAAAAAGAAGCAATGTTTGTGGTTTTACTCTGTGAGAAATCTGAGCCTTGTATTTCCCCGTCAGTGCGATAAACCTGTGATAATTTCACAGGGTTAGTAGCTAGCTTCCTCGACCATTACTGTAACAGTTCAAAAAGCAAGACGCATCTGTGTTGCACGCAGAGTGCATTTCGGCCTTTATAATTATATACCAAGTTGGGGGGGGGGGGGGGGGGGGGGGATGGAGGGTCAAGCTAGAAAAAGTCATCATCCAGTGAGAGAGAGAGAGAGGGGTGGGGGATGGGGGGTGGGGGACTTTGACACTTAAACAATTTAGTGCCCTTGGCTCAACTTTGCCTTTTGACAAGGGTAAGGTAAAGGTAAAGGAGTCCCATAACCTATAAGGTCGTAGGGGAGCGAGGCGTCAGAGACCTCACTTCTCTAGGGCCAGCATATTGAGGGCGGCGCCCATCTCCTCTCCCTCGCTGCTTTACCTTCCCTGACCCTTAAAGAGGGCAGGTACCCATTTACAGCTGGGTGAACTGGGGGAACTGTACTGAAGCCAAGGCGCGCAAACGGTCACCCATCCAAGTGGTAACCACGCTCGACGCTGCTTAACTTGGCTGGGGGAAAGCGAGTGCTCCGACCACTGAGCTATCCCGTCCCGTTGACAAGGGAGGTAACAGAAATATATTTTGTGAAAACAAATGAATAAAAAGTGGAATAAGAAATGTCACGATTGAGTTTGACAAACACAAAGAATACATCCATTTGTTATCAACTAATCATGATAATGGCATCAGTCCAGTTATACATCACAAAGAAAGAATAAATGAACATTAAACAAAAATCAAACTGAAATGCAACTACCAAGTAGAAAATTAGCCACCCTTTCAAATTTCATGCAACAAATATCAACTTCCTTTCTTTTCTTTTTTAAAAGCTTGCTACTCGAAAGTACAGTGGGTTTTTTTAATGTCGACTATATCCTCACATAATTATTGATACAATAGGTGCTGACTTGGATTTGTCTTATCTTATGTGCATCTGCAAGAAACTTAGCTATAATATATTTAACTACATTT
>CM054138.1:29379633-29391551 GCA_028751875.1 Rapana venosa
CTCAGTACTCCTATACGCCTCGGAGACATGGAGAACCAACAAGAAGATTGAGAGCAGGCTCAGAGGCTTTGAAGGGAGGTGTCTTCGCCGAATCCTGAAACTTCACTGGCAGCAGCATGTCACCAACAGGGAAGTGTCAAAGCGCACCGGCATTAACATTGTGGCCGAGGTAAAACAGCGGCGATGGAGGTGGCTGGGACACACCCTCCGAATGGGCAAGAACAGACTCCCTCATACTGCGCTGAGATGGGCACCACCAGGGAAGAGGAAACGAGGCATACCACTCGGCACTTGGAGGAGGACAGTAGAGGAGGAGATGAGAGAGGCGGGCAAGACCTGGAATGAATTGAGCTGGCTTGCCCAAGACAGAAAAGGCTGGAGGGATTTGTTGGCGCCTTGTGTCCCGGCACATGGGATGAAGAGGATTAAGTAAGTATTCTTTTATATCGAGGATAATGGAATAAACGCTTATGTGCTTTTTTTATACATCCAGTCCCCGTGTGTATGCGGTTTTGAAACGTTTGTCATCTGTTCCACCGGTACACGATGGCCTACTCATACGAAAAGCGGAACAGGATTTAACGTATGCGCAAGATGTTCTGCGTGCGTTCCGCACACAGGGGCCTCGGTTTATAGTCTCATCCGAAGGACTTTGGGGGAGAGTGGAGTCTGCATTGATGTTAACTCCAGGGGAAAATTTACAAAACCGCATACACACGGGGACTGGATGGGAAAAAAAGCACATTAGTGCTTAATCCATTATCCTCCATATAAAAGAATAAATTTTAAAAAATAGATAAATAAACAAACAGCCAGAAGAAGGGGTTTATTTGTTTCTGTGGCGCAGCTTTCATGACTCTCACCTCTTGCCTTCCACACTGACTCTGACTCATTGGTTTCTGTGGTCCTGCCAGGAGGAGAGGTGAAGTAGCCAGTCTTCTGAATGATTTTCATTGCAAGGGGCTTGAACTTTTTTGTTTTCCGGTTCTGCTGTTAAGGTTCAGCTTTCACACCTGTACAGCAGTATGGAAGAGAGATAGGCGGTCATCTGTAGACTCTATTTATTTATTTTATTCTTTTAGATCGAGGATAATGGAATAAGCAACTTATATGTTTTTTTTACATCCAGTCCCCGTGTGTATGCGGTTTTGTAAATTCTGTCACCGGCACACGATGGCCTACTCTTACGAAAAGCGGAACAGGATTTAACGTGTGCGCAAGATGCTCTGCGTGCGTTTCGCACACGGGGCCTTGGTTTATAGTCTCATCCGAAGGACTTTTGGAGAGAGTGGAGTCTGCATTGATGTTAACTCCAGGGGAAAATATCCCCTTGAACGGGCGGAGAGAGAGAGAGAGAGAGAGAGAGAGAGAGAGAGAGAGAGAGAGAGAGAGAGAGAGAGAGAGAGAGAGAGAGAGAGAGAGAGAGAGACTTCAGACTTCAGACTTTTACTGTACATCGGCCTTAGGCCACAATACAAAGGAATGATGGGCGTATGGAGTGGACATATGACATGAGTGTTATAAACACATTACTATCAATGTATATAAATATGAAATAATATATCAGCAATAATAAAGAAATTACATCACCTAGTTCTTGAATATTCATCACAAATCAATTCACGTTCGTCATAATCGACAATGTTTTGAATGTAGTATTCATCAATATAAGGATCCATTTCTATAAAGTTATCTTACTTCTTCTGTTGGTAGCATGAAAAATAAATCGTGATAAATTATATCTATCAGTAGATATTGTAGCTCTGAGTAGCACGTGCAAAGGAAGTAAGTCTCTTCGCATCTTTAAGAAACTTATGTCTCAAATCTTCATAGACAGGGCAATTAAATAAAAAGTGTTCTTCATTCTCTATTTGGTCTTTACAAACAGGGCACTGCTTATCTTCATTTGAACTACTATAGCGATGTGTATTGAGAGAAAGACAAATGACAAATGACAAATGACAAATTCTTTTATTTCGAGGATAATGAATAAGCACACATGTGCTTTTTTACATCCATTCCCCGCCCGTTAGGGATACATCTTAGAGAGAAGGAGAGAGAGAGAGAGAGAGGAGAGAGAGAAGAGAGGAGAGAAGAGAAGAGAGAGAGAGAGAGAGAGCTCTGAACAATTTCCGTTTTGTTAGAAAGCTGATCTCTTTGCTTTTTCAAATCGTGGTCAGCTTTTGCCATGGTCGAGGTTCTAAGGGCTAGTCTGATCCTTACTTTAACTGAAGAACGGTTAGGCCTATCTTTGACCAAAAACCTGATTAAAAAATGGACTAAAGAGTGCGTCTTCTTCTTCGTCGTCAAACGCTTAGACAGCAACTATTACTGTCTGTCATGTGAGCGAAAAAATGCGTTGCGCTGCCGTTAAGCGCCTGACAAGTCAGGCCCAGCGCATCCGACTTCGGCATATGAGAACATTGTTATCTTTTTAAGTCTTTCTGGTAAAAATAATAAAAAATAAAAAAGGGCAGGAGAATGGACCGGGAAGGAAGAAAATAGACGAAGGGGGGGGGGGGGGGGGGGTGATAGGAAGGAAAGGAACAAGGTAGAAGCAAAGAGAGGGATAGAAAAGAGGGAATTCCTAGCACATAATTTTTAGAAGGTGGGGATGCTGTTTATACTGACAGGCCCCCCGACATCCCTTGGGGACTAAGGAGTGTTTCCAAAATGGAATGTAGACAAGGAAATCAAAATTGTCTACTGATCCTCTCCGATATCACCAGTGATTTAGAAATCTTCGAAAGCTGTCTCTGTGTCCGTCTGACTGTCTGTCTGTGTATCAGCGCGTGTGTCTGTTTGCATATCTGTCGGTCTGTCCTCGCTCTTTCTGTCTGTCTGTCTGTCTGTCTGTCTCCGTGTCTCTGTCTCTGTGTCTGTCTGGCTGTCTATCTCTCTGTTTCTGTCTGTCTCTGTCTCTCTCAGACACGCACACACACACACACACACACACACACACCACACACACATACCACACACACTCACACACACACTCACCCACACACACACTCACACACACCACCACACCACACACACACTACCCACCCAACCTACACACACACACACAAACACACACACCACCACCCCACACCACTACACCACCACACACACACACACACACACACACACACACACAGATAGGCAGGCAGATAATGCTGACACAACAACAGACACACAGGAATTATTCCCACACAGAAACAGAAACAGACACGCAAAGTTATCGACAAACAAATAATGACAACACGTCTATATATGCATTATAAAGCTGAGGCGGCGACTATACTCCCTGACAGAGCCCCACCCCGCCCTTGGCATTATTAATAGTACACGTGCGCGCGCGTCTCCACCCTCCGGTTCAGCAAGATCTTGTGTATGGAACGACACTGGTGTCGAAAGATGCAAATAATTATTAATTTACGAATGAGCTGTATCGATGAATAAAATTCATCTTCGAGATCATCATCATCATCGTCGTCGTCGCTGTCATTGTCATTGTCGTCATCCTCGTTGTCGTCGTTATCATCATCGTGATCATCGTCATCCTCCTCCTCCTCATCATCATCATCAATCACCACCACCTACAACACCCCCACAATCATCGTCATCATTATCATCGTCACCACCACCACCACCATCATAACCACCACCACCACCACCACCACCACCACCACCACCACCACCATCATCATCACATCATCACTATCATCACACATCATCACCATCCATCACCACCATCATCATTTCATCATCATTTGTCATCATCATCACCTACAACTTCCCCACAATCATCGTCATCATCATCATCGTCACACACCACACCACACACCACCACCACCACCCCACCACCACACCACCACCACCACCACCACCACCACCACATCATCATCATCACCACCTCCACCACCACATTTATCATCATCACCACCACCACCATCATCATCACCATCATCATCACAATCACCACCAACCACCACCACCATCATCATCCATCAGCATCACACCACCACCACCACATCCATCCATCCATCCATCCTATCCACATCCATCCATCCATCCATCCATCCATCATCCATCCATCCATCCATCCATCCATCCATCATCCATCCATCCATCCATCTATTCACATCCATCCATCCATCCATCCATCCATCTATCCACATCCATCCATCCATCCATCCGTCCGTCCATCCGTCCGTCCGTCCGTCCATCCATTGAATGTTTCAGGCAGTGTGTCGTGCGTAGGCAATGGTCTGTCGGTCTGTTTCTTTCAATCCTCTGTGTTCAGTCGTGTGTTCATCTGTCTGTCAAGTTGCTTATGTCCGCCTGTCTGTCTCTTTGTTTGTTTGTCCATTTGTCCGTTTGTTCCCCCCCCCCCCCCTCTTCCCTCTCTCTGTTTTTGTTTAGTTATTTTTTTTTATTCTTTTATATCGAGGATAAAGGAATAAGCACTTATGTGTTTTTTTTTTTTAATTAGTCCCGTGTGCTGCTTTTTGTGAATCGTTATTTTTCCCCCCCGGCCAAAATGGCCTACTCTTACAAAAAGCAAAAAGGGTTTTAAACGTGTGGCAAGTTTTTTTGGGTGTTCATCGTCAGTTCTTTAGTCCTTTGTCGTCTTTTTTGTCTGTCCCCCTTTGTTGTGTTGTGTGTGTGTGTGTGTGTGTGTGTTGTGGGTTTGGGTGTGTGTGGGGTGTGTGTGGGTGTGTGTGTGTGTGTTTGGTGTGTGTTTTTGTGTTTTGTTTGTGTGGTGTGTATGTGTGGTAGTGTGTGTGTGTGTGTGTGTGTGTGTGTGTGTGTGTTTTGTGTGTGTGTGTGTGTGTGTGGCGTGGTACGTGTGCTCTTGTGTGTCGGTATTATGTTGGTTACTATGTCTCGTAAAAATGAAAAGTGGTATTTTTGTCTGCCGTTTGTCCTTCTGTCTCTGTCTAGTCTTCTCTTTCCTTCTGATTGTTGCCCGGTTTTTGCCCCCCCCTTCTCTCTCCCCTCTCTTCTCTTCTCTTTTCTCCCCTTCTCTCTCTCTCTCTTCTCTCTTCCTTCTCCCCCTCTTCTTCTCTCTTTTCTTCTGTTTTAAATGTTCAAAAATTTAGATATAAAAACATGATGACGTGACCGGTTGCTATCCCCATTATGTAAGAAACAGTGGAAGAAAAGTTCTTGGGTGTGCTGTCCATTTTAGAGATGTAAGACAGAATTAATTTCCAGTAAAGATGTAGAAGCCTATTTATTTACTTCGTTTTATGGCATCTAGTAACTGGATTGTGCGGCCCTTTGCTTTATATTTGTGTAAACCCTTTAGAAAAGGATATCGGTTTCTTAAGCATTTTTTTGTAACGTTTTTTTTGTGGTGGTTATGGTTATCAAAACATTTGGGTGTTTTTTGTGGCTTCCCTTTTTTTTCATAAATCAAACAGTTTGGCAAACCCCCTTCCCTGTATAGACCCAAAGGCCTTTTTTTGAATGAATCTTTCGCGTTTGAGTTCGGTTTGGGTTCTCTGTTGTTTGTCTCTCTTTCTATGTCTCTCTCCTGTTTTGTTGTCTTGTTGTTTGCTCTTCTTTTTGACTGTTCTCTCTCTATGTCTGTCTATGTCCTCTGTGTCTGCCATCTGATCTCTGTTGTTGTCTGTCCTCCTCTTTTTTCTTTCGTCTGTTGTTGTTGTCTGTCTGTCTTCTCTCTCTCTCTCTCTCTCTCTCTCCCCTCTTCTCTCTCCCCTTTCTCTCCTCTCTCTTCTTCTCCCCCTGATTTTTTTTTTGTTTTTTAAACATGGGTTTAGTGTGCCGTGGTTTGTTTTGTGTTTTTTCTTTGTCAGGCAAAAGGAAGATTTTCAATCACGCAAACTAACAAAACAAGACCTACACACACAATGCAACTATGAGGCTAAACATGTCCACTGTCACTTTGCTGCACAAAGTTGACAGTAAGCAAACCCATAAACACACACAAACACACCATACACACACACACGCAAACGCACACACTACCCCACATACACACACACAACAACCACACACACACACAACACACAACACCCAAAAACACCACCCACCCACAACCCAAAACACACACAACACACACAACCCCACACACACAACCCCACACACACACACCAAACAACAACACACGCCATGGGTGCTTTTTCCATAATTTTCGAAAAAAAAGAATTTTTTTTTAAATACACACGCACACGCAGCAGCCGCCCACCCACAACCACAAAACACAACAACACCACAACACACACTGCAAAAAAGCTGCAAGCACGCCTATAAAATAATCACATCATATGGTGAAATTTTGTAAAATTTTTTTGTTTTTGAGATGCAGGAAGTTTTGTACTACTATACAAGAGGACGTTCAGGGCCACAAATAGCAGGGCATGCCAATTAAATCCCCCGCACGCCGCCCCCCCCCCCCCCCCCCCCCCCCCCCCCCCCCCCCCCCCCCCCCCCCTAAATCAAACATAAGCAAAAAAGAGAAAAAAAAAAGACCCGCAAATTTCCTTTTTTTTCTGCTTTTGTGTCATTTTTGTTTCGTTTCCAAACTCTTGTTTTGATCTGCTGCAACTGCCGCTGTCTGTTGTCTGTTTCTTTTATAAAACATGCACAACACACAAACCACACAACACACACACCAACACACACCAACACCCCACCAAACACACACACACGCACAAAACACGCAAAAATCCACAAAAACCCCGACAAAACACACAACATCAAATTTAAAAACACCACAACTCCCCTCACTTTCGATTTCTATAAATTTTTCAGAGGGAAAACCCAAAAAATCGTCAGTCCGTCGACCCCACCCCCCCCCCCCCACCCCCCCTACCATACACCAATCAACCACACCACACCTCCACACCCACCCCCCACCTACCACAAAAACAGCACTTCCCACACCCCAAAATTCACACCCCTCCCCAACCCCCCCATAAACCTCCTCACACCACACCCCCACAACCCCCAACCCCACCACCTGGCCCCCCCACACCCCGCACCCCCCCATACTTCACTTCATCCCACCCCCCACTACCCCCCCAACACCCCAAACCCCACCCCCCTACCACACCCACCCACACACCCCCTCCCAAATCCCACCCCCCCCATCCTTCTACACACACACCACAACCCCCCCACCCCCATCACACCACCCACACCCAAAACATCAAACACCCCCCCCCACAACACACCACCCCCCCACACCCCACCGACCACCCCCCCCACACACACAACCCACCAAACCACCCACACACACCCAACCCCCAAACACCCCTCCCACCCCCCACACCCAACCCCCCCCCAAAAACCCAACCACACTACACACCCCCCACCCCCCCACAAACCCCCCCCCCCACCCCCCCCCCACCCCACCCCCCCCAACCCCCACCCCCACACCCCAAAAACCCACCACCCCCCCACACCCCCCCCCCAACCCCAACCCCTCACTTCATCAACCACCCCTTTTTCCCTTTGGGGAAGAAGTGGGACTTGGTTTTTGGGTGTGGGTGATGTGGGTGTGGGGTTATGTGGGGTTTTGGTGGTGTGTGATGTGATGGGTGTGTGGTTTTGGTGTTTTGTGGTTTGATTGGTGTGTGTGTGATGTGTGGTGGTGATGTGGTGGTGGTGTTGGTGTGGTGTGGTGTGAGTGGGGTTTTGATGGATATGTGTGTGGTGGGTGTTTTTTTGGTGGTGTGTGAGTGGTGTGGTGTGTGGGGGTGGGTTTGGGTGGTGATGTGTGTGGTGTGGGGTGGTGTTTTGATTGGTGTGGGGTGTGATTGGGGGTGGTGTGTGATGTGGTGGTGGTGGATGTGGTGTGTGATGTGATGTGGTGTGGATGTGATTGGGGTGGATGGGTGGTTTTTGTGTGGGCGTGGTGTGATGTGGGGTGGGGTGTGATGTGGTGTGTGTGTGGTGTGTGAGTGGTGTGGTGGTGATTTGGGGGTGTGATTGGTGTTTGTGGGTGTGGATGTGGGCGTGGTGTGGGGTGTTGTGGGGTGGGGGGTGATGTGGTGTGTGATGTTTGGGTGGGGTGTGATGTGGTGTGGTGTGGTGTGTGGGGGTGTGATTGTGTGGGTGGTTTGGGGGGTGTGATGTGGTGTGGTGTGTGAGTGGGGTGGGGTTTTGTGATGTGATGTGATGTAGTGGGGGTGATGTGATGGGTTTTTTGATGGATGGGTTGGGGTTGATGTGATGTGGGTGTGATGTGATGTGGTGTGTGATGTGTGTGGTGTGTGAGTGAGGGTGTGTGATGTGAGTGGTTGTGGGGGGTGGGTGGGGGTGATGTGGTGTGTGATGTGGTGTGTGATGTGGGGGGGTGTGATGTGGTGTGTGAGTGATGTGGTGTGTGATGTGGTGTGTGATGTGATTTGGGGGGTGTGAGTTGGGTGTGTATGTGTTTTGTGAGTGGTGTGTGATGTGGTGTGGTGTGTGGTGTGGTGTGTGGTGTGGTGCGTGGTGTGATGTGGTGTGGATGTGGTGTGGTGTGTTTTGTGGTGTGTGTGTGATGTGGTTGATGTGGTGTGTGTGTGTGTGTGATGTGGGGGTGTGTGAGTGGTGGTGTGTGGTGTGTGATGTGGTGTGTGATGTGTGTGGTGTGTGATGCGATGTGGTGTTGGTGTGGTGTGGGTGTGTGATTTGGGTGGTGTGTAGTGATGTGGTGTGTGATGTTTGTGTGATGTGATGTGGGTTGATGTGGGTGGTGTTTTGATTGGTGTGGTGTTGTGATGTGATGTGTGTGATGTGGTGTGTGTGGAGTGGTGTGTGATGTGATGTGGGTGTGAGTGGGGTGGTGTGTGATGTGGTGGGTGTGTGATGGGAGTGATTTTGGGTGTGGTGGTGGGGTTGTGTGTTTGGGGGGTGATGTGGGTTTGATGTGTGTGGTGTGTGTTGTGGTGTGTGTGTGGTTGTGATGGGGTTTGAGTGATTGGGTGTGAGGAGTGGTGTGTGAGTGATGTGGTGTAGATGTGAGTGGTGTGTGAGTGGTGTGGTAGTGATTGTGGGTGGTGATGTGTGTGGTGGTGTTGGATGTGATGTGTGTGGTGGTGATGTGTGTGGTGTGTATTGATTGGGGGTATGATTGATGTGGGTGTGGATGTGATGTGGGTGATTGATGTGGTGTGTGATGTGGTGTGGTGGGGGTTTTTGATGTGATGTGGGTATGATGTGATGTGGGGGGTGTGGATGTGGTGTGATGTGTGTATGTGGTGTGTGATGTGAGTGTGTGATGTGATTGGTGGGGTGTGATGTGGTTTTTGTGATGGATTGGTGTGTGATGTGATGTGGTGTGTGATGGGTGTGGTATGATTGATGGGTGTGTTGTGTGGGGGTTTTGGGGGTTGTGTGATGGGTGTGTGTGTGGTGTGGTGTGTATGTGGTGGGTGTGGTGTGGATGGGGGTTGATGTGATGTGGTGGGTGATGTGGGTGGTGTGGGTTTGGATTATGGGGGTGTTGATGGATGTGGGGGTGTGAGTGATGGGGTGTATGATTGATGTGGTGGTGATGTGATGGGGTTTTGGGATGTGAGTGGTGTGTGATGGGTTGGGGGGTGTATGAGTGATGAGGGGTGTGATGTGAGGGGTGTTGGTGATGTGGTTATGATGTGATGTGGTGTGTGATGTGATGTGGGTGTGATGTGGTGGGTGTGAGTGGTGTGGTGTATGATGTGGTGGTGGGTGTGAGTGATGTGGTGTTGTGTGATGTGATGTTGTGTGGGGGTGGTGTGGTTTTTGGGTGGGTGGTTTGATGTGGGGTTGAGTGGTGTGGGTGTGATGGTGATGTGGGTGGATGTGGTTGGGGGGTGTGTGTGGTGTGTGTTTTGGTTTTTTTTTTGTGTGAATTGGTGTTTTTGATGTGGGGTTTGGTGTGGGGGATTGGTTGGGTGGTGTGTGATGTGGTGGGGTGTGGGTGTGATGTGGTGTTGTGATGTGATGTGGTGTGGTGTGGGGTGGTGTGGTGTGGTGTGTGATGTGGGGTGGAGTGGGTGTGTGGTTGGGGTTGTGTGTTTTGGTGTGGTTTTGTGTGGGTGTGGTGTGGTGTGGTGGGTGTGTGATGTGGTGTGGTGTGGGGTTTTGGGTGTGGTGTGGTGTGGTTTTGAGGGTGTGGTGTGTGATGGGGTGTGGTTTTTTGATGTTGTGGTGTGGGGATGGGTGTGGTGTGTGATGTGGTTTTGGGGTTTTTTGTGGTGTGGTGTGTTGGGTATGTGATGTGGTGTGGTGTGTGATGTGGTGTTGGTTTTTTTTTGTTGGATGGGGGGGGTGGTGATGTGGTGTGGGTGTATGGGGGTTTGGGTGTGTGGGGGGGTGTGATGTGGTGTGGGTTTATTGGTGTGGTGTGGTGTGGGTGGGTGGTGTGGTGTGGTGTGTGTTTTGGTGTGGTTGTGATGTGTGTGTGGGTGGGGTATGGTTTGGGGGGTTTGTGGGGGTGTGGTGTGGAGTGGATGTGGTGTGGGGGTGTGTGATGTGGGATTTTTGGGTGTGGTGTGGTTTTGGGGGGGGTGGTTTTGTGTGAGTGGTGTGGTGTGTGATGTGGTGTGTGTTGGTGTGGGGGTGTGATGTGTTTGTGGATTGAGGGTTTATTTTTATTGGGGGGTTGGGGGGGATGAAATTGGGGTTTTTTTAAAAGATGTTGGTGGTGTGGTTGTGATGTGGTGTGGGTTTGGTGTGGTGTGGTGTTTATGTGGTGTGGTGTGGTGTATGTTTGGTGTGGTGGGTTGTGTTTGATGTTGTGGGGTTGGTGATGTGGTGTGGTGTGATGTGGGTGTGGTAGTTGTGTGGGTTGTGGTGTGGTGTGGTGTGGGGTTTTAGTGTGTGGTGTTGGTGGTGGGTTTTGTGATGTGGTTTTGTGATGTGGTGTGGTGGTGATGTGGTGTGGGGTTTGGTTGTGGTGTGGGTGTGTTTGGGTGTGTGATTTGGTGTGGTGGTGATGTGGTGGTGTGGGGATTTGGGTGTGATTGGTTGGGTTGATGTGGGTTTTGGTGGGTTTGGGTGGGTGTGATGTGGTGGGGTGTGATTGTGTGGTGTGTGATGTGGTGTTTTAGGGGGGGGTTTTTGGTGTGTGTGTTGTGTGGGGTGTGATGTGGTGTGGGGGTGTGGTGGGGTGTTGTTGTGATTGTGGGTATTGGGGGAATGTGATGTGGTTGTGGGTTGTTTTTGATGTGGTGTGGTGTGTGTGTGGGGGGGTGGTTGTGGTGTGGTGGGTGTTTTTGGGAGTGGTGTGGGGGGTGTGGATGTGGTTGTGGTGGGGTTTTTGGGATGTGGTGTGGGTGTTGTGATGGGGGGGGGTGTTATGTGTGTGGTGTGTGTGGTGTGATGTGGTGTGGGGTGTGTGGTGTTGGGGGTTTTGTGTGGTGGGGTTTGTGGTGTGGGTTGTTTGATTTGTGAGGGGTGTGGTGTGTGATGGGGTGTGGTGGTTGTGGTGTGTGATGGGGGGTGTGGTGTGTGATGTGGTGTGGTTGTATGGGGGTTTGTGGGTGGTTGGGGGGGTGTGATGTGGTGTGGTGTGGGGGGTGTGGTGGGGGTTTGTGGTGTGGGTGGATGTGGGGGGTGGTGTGTGGGGGGTGGTGTTGGTGTTGTGATTGGGGGTGTGGTGGGTGTGTTTGGGGTGTGTGTGGTGTGGAGGTAGTGGTGGGGGGTGTGTTTTTGTGTGGGTTTTTTTGTTTTGGGTTGTGATGTGATGTGGGGGGTGGGTGGTTTTTGGGGGTTTGTGGTGTGGTGTGGGTGTGGTGTGTGATGTGGTGTGTGTGGTGTGGGGGGGTGGGGTTTTGGTGTGTGTGTATGGGTGTGGTGTGGTTTTATGTGGTGTGGTGGGGTGTATGATGTGGGGGGTGGTGGGTGTTGATGTGGTGTGGGGGGGTGGTTGTTTTTGATGTGGTTGGTTTTTGTGGGGTGTGGGGGTGTGTTTTTTTTTTTGGTTGGGGGGTGGT
>CM054138.1:29392051-29412051 GCA_028751875.1 Rapana venosa
AGAGAGAGAGAGAGGGAGAGAGAGAGAGAGAGCCTATAGAAACAAAGAAGTGGAAAGGAATTTCGCAGCTAGCTAGGTTGAAATAATCCCACGCTTACAAATAGAACAAGTTCTCACTGAATTGGAAGGACCATTCTTTCAGTCAGTGTGTCAGTGTGAGATACACACACACACACACACACACACACACACACATACACACACACACACACACAGAGATATATACACTCGCGCGCGTGCGCACACCCACGCACATAACACACACACAAAACACACGCAAAACATCTTGCGCACACGTTAAATCCTGTTCCGCTTTTCGGAAGAGTAGGCCATTGTGTGCCGGTGGAAACAGATGACAAAGTTTACAAAACCGCATACACATACGGGGACTGGATGTAAAAAAGCACATGAGTGCTTATTCCATTATCCTCGATATAAAAGAATAAATAAACAGACACACATACGCACACATGCACACACATACAGAGAGAGAGAGAGAGAGAAGAGAGAGAGAGAGAGAGAGAGAGAGAGAGAGACAGACAGACAGACAGACAGACAGACAGACAGAGTGAGAGACTGTCACAGACACAGACAGACACACACACACACACACACACACACACACACACAACACAACACAGCACACACTCACTCACTCACTCACTCTCTCTCTCTCACATACACACACTTACTGTCCTCTTTCTCACACACATACACAACACAACACACACACACACTCACTCACACACAAACACACACAACACAACACACACACACACCACACACACACAACAACAACACACACACACAACACACACACACACAACACACACACACAACAACAACACACACAAACACACACACACACACACACACACACACACACACACACAACACACACACAACACACGCGCACACACACACACACACACACACACACACACATTCTCCAAAGTCCACACAGTAAGAGTCACAGGACTCTTGAGAGGAAATATACGATCTAGTCTATAGCTGAACGAAGCAGACAGCAACAGGCGGGAAAAGCCACGTGACAGCATTTTGGACCAATGCCAATTCAACGTCTAATTTTGCCCGTGGTACTGGCCAACATGGCAGACCTGATGCCACCCTGTGTAATCTGTCTTCTTCCCAAGCCTGCTAACAGGTACTGGTGGTTTATTATTGTTGGTTTTTGATTTTTTAAAACCAACAATATCAGCAGCAACAACAACAGCAACCACCATTAACTCAACACCTTATTCTACCTGCATGTATTCATTAATTGACATATTATCCACCTGTTGGGTGGGTGGGTGAACGGGGTGGCTTTCAGTATAAATATAAATAGCATCCCCACCCTCTGGGGAAATTCTCTCATCACTGATACATTTCGTCTGGAAATTCTTTGCTCGGAATTCCCTCTTTTCTATCCCTCTCTTTGTTTCTGCCTTGTTCTCTTTTTCTTTTTTTTTAACCTCCCTGGCAAGTCCTTCTTGTCTATTTTCTGCCTTCTTGGTCCATTCTCCTGTCTTTTTGTTTGGGGTTGTTTTTTTTGTTTGTTTGTTTTGTTTTGTTGTGTTGTTTGGGGGTTTTTTTTGGGGGGGTTTTTTTTTTTTTGGGGGGGGAGGTCCAGAAAGACTTGGAAGATAAACGATTCTCTCCCATGATGAAATGGGATGCAGTGGGAATGACTTGTCCGCGCAACACATTTTCTCGCTAGTATACTATGACAGACAGCCATAGTGACTGTCTGAGTGTTCGACAAAGAAGAAAAAGACTGACGGAATGGCTGACTGATTGTAATTAACTGCCTGAAATTTATTGAATTGAGAATCAATCAGACTGGACACATTTTTACGGCTGGGAAGTTTAAAAAGAAAAGTCTGTAAGGCAGAAGTTCTTCAAGTGGAAAATAGTCAAATGAGTTATCAAAATATTTACACAATTCTCTCTCTCTCTCTCAAACACACACACACACTCCCCCCTCTCTCTCTCCCACTCCCTCTCTCTCTCTCTCTCTCTCTCTCTCCTCTCTCTCTCTCTCTCTCTCTCTCAGACACACACACTATCGCGCGCGCGCGCGCATACTGTCTGTCTATTTGTCTGTCTCCCTCTCTCTCTCTCTCTCTCTCTCTCTCTCTCCCTCTCTCCCTCTCTCTCTCTCTCTCTCTCTCTCTCTGTATTGCTATGGGCTTTGTTTTATTTTATTATCATATATATCCTTAAGGGCGGGGACTGGATGTAAAAAAGCACATGGGTGCTTATTCATTATCCTCGAAATGAAAGAACTTGTCATTGTCCTTGTCATTGTCTCTCCCCCCCCCCCCTCTCCTCTCTCGCTCCTCCCTCCCTCCCCCCCCCCCCCCCCCCCCCCTCTCTCTCTCTCTCTCTCTCCCTCTTCGTCTAAAAGTGCAAGAGGTTTGCGTTTCCAATACCTGTGGGTTGTTGTCCCAAATGAAGCTGTCAACTGTTCACCTCACTCTGCCTGGCAGTTCTACAATAAACGCCAATAGTGTGGCTGTAGAATTTAAATACAAGGACGAAGAAGAAGAAGAAGAAGAAAGAAGAGCTTGAGAGAGAGAGACGGACAGATAGACAGACAGAGAGCTTGAGAGAGAGGGAGACAGAAAAGAAAGAAAGAAAGAAAGAAAGAAGGAAAGAAAGAAAAAAATCGGAAACAAAAGTAGAAAAATAAGGTAAGAATCAGAAGAAAAAAAAATCATTCTTTTTTCCCCCCTAACTGTCAGGATAGGAGGAAGGGTACAATGCAATTAAGAATTCAGTCTCTTTACCTCCAAAAGTCTGGTTTAAAAATTTCGCCAGTAAAAAAAATTCACCATCCGGCATGAATCTTGCTATTCTCTCTATAAAAAATTAATGTTATTTTGCAAAAATTTTAACTGTCACATGAAAATGGAAAAATACCGTTCATAGGAAATAGACATGTTTTCTATGAAGTAAGAACCAGCATAAACTTTTTTAAAAGTTAAATTTGATGTTTTTGTTACGGTGTTGTTGGGTTTTTGTTGTTGTTGGTGACACTGATTTTATTTTACGCGTAAGTTTGGTAATTTTTGAGTATTCGCTACAAAAGAAAACCCCCCCAGTCATTATGTTTAAATAAATTGTTTTATAGTGAGATAGTGAGATAGATGAATAATGAATGATTGGAGATGAATAATGAATGATTGGATAGAGAAAAGGATTTTTAAAAAAGGATCGTTTCAGGTAGAGAAATAGATAGATAATAGATAGATAGATGATAGATAGATAGATAGATAGATAGATAGATAGACAGACAGACAGACAGACAGACAGATAGATAGATAGATAGATAGATAGATAGATAGATAGATAAATAGATAGATAGATGGATGGATGGATGGAGAGATAGAGAGATAGATAGAGAGATGGAGAGATAGAGAGATAGAAAGAGAGATAGATAGAGATAGATAGATGATAGATAGATAGATAGATAGATAGATAGATAGATAGATAGATAGATAGATAGATAGATAGATAGACGGATGGACGGACAGACAGATAGACAGACATATAGATAGATAGATAGACATACAGGTAGATGGATGGATGGATGGATGGATAGATGGATGGATGGATGGATGGATGGATGGATGGATGGATGGATGGATGGATGGATGGATGGATGGATGGATGGATGGATGGATGGATGGATGGATGGATGGATGGATGGTTAGGTAAACAGACAGAAAAAATTGCTTGCCAATGAATAGATACATAAATCAATGACATTTTAACAAAACCCGAGTTTTTACCGATTGGGGAAAGGAAGGGGGGGGGGGGGGGAGGGCCTGGAGAGGGGAACCAAAACAAACAAACAAACAAACCCCACGGGCGACAACATTTTAAAAAAATGGACAGACCCAGCCTTTGGCACATAACCGACATAAATAGAGGAATCTGCTGTAAAGCTCTTTGACGCGGCATCCCAACAGCTTGTTCGGGATTCAAGGGAAAAGAAGAAAAAGAAGAAGGAAGAACAGGAAAAGGGGATGAGGATTTGCTTCCTAAATTCAGTTTTTATATATATTATATATATATATATATATATATATATATATAATATATATATATATATATATATATATATATATATATATATATACACACCTTGCACTATGACTCATGTGTGTGTGTGTGTGTGTGTGTGTGTGTGTGTGTGTGTGTGTGTGTTGTGTGTTTGTGTTTGTGTTGTGTGTGTGTGTGTGTTGTGTGTGTGTGTGTGTGTGTGCTTGTGTGCGTATGTGTGCTTGTATGTGTGTGTGTGTGTGTGTGTGTGTGTGTGTGTACGAGCCTTGCTATCGATGTGCCCTACAGACTGGTTTTTGGACAAGGCGCGAATCCTTGTTTTGCCATATCTGTGGCAGAGTGAAGAATGTGTTGGGTTCCCGTAGGTATAAGGGGAAAACCCAGGATCATCCTGCCGTACACACTCATAGTTACATCTTTAAGATTGCGTTGTATTGTGTTGTGTTGTGTTGTCTTGTTCTTGTCTTGTGTTGGATTGTGTTGTATTGTATTGTGCAGTTTTGTATTGTATTGTATTGAATTGCGTTGTGTTGCATTGATACTTATTGTGTTATATAGTATTGTATTGTTTGTTGTTTGTTTTTTAAAATGTTTTGTACTGTACTGCATTGTATTTTAACGAACGATCTTGTGTTTCTGTATGTGTGTGTGTGTGTGTGTGTGTGTGTGTGTGTGTGTGTGTGTGTGTGTGTGTGTGTGTGTGTGTGTGTGGTGTGTGTGTGTTTGTGTGTGTATGTGTTGCTTGCGTCTGTGTGTGTGTGCGTCTGTGCATGCGTGTGTGTGCGTGCGTGCGTGCGTGCGTGCGGTGCGTGTGAGTGTGTGTGAATTCAAATTACACGTACACACTCTCCTGGAGACACAGTGTTGCCAAAGTACAGACAGCCTCACCCATCTTTCGCAACAGTTTATTTTCTCTGCCTACGTACAACTTGGCTTACCTTTGAGAACTCAAGTTTCTGTCTTCTTCTCTTCTCTCTTCTTCTTCTTCTTCTTCTTCTTCTTTTCTTCTTCTTCTTCTTTTCTTCTTCTTCTTCTTCTTCTTCTCTCTCTTCTTCTGCATTCTTCTTCTTCGCATTCTTCTTTGCAATTCTTCTTCTTCGCAATTCTTCTTCTTCGCAATTCTTCTTCTTCGCAATTCTTCTTCTTCTTCGCAATTCTTCTTCTTCCTATCTTCTTCTCTTCTTCGCATTCTTCTCTTCGCAATTCTTCTTCTTCCATTCTTCTTCTTCGCAATTCTTCTTCTTCGCAATTCTTCTTCAATCTTCTTCTTCCAATCTTCATCATCTCTTCTCTGCTTCTGCTTCTTTTCTTCTTCTTGTTGATGTTTGCTAGGAACAGATCTCTATTTCAGTAGATCAGTAAGTAAAGGTTCTACTCTGCAGCTCGACTTTCAGGCTTTGTTTTTGGTGTGTGTGTGTGTGTGTGTGTGGTGTGTGTGTGTGTGTGTGGTGTGTGCATCTTTGTTTCTACCTTGGTATTTAAGTTGTCTTATGGTAGATGGGTGGTGGTGGTGGTGGTGTGGTGGTGGTGTGTGTGTGTGTGTGTGTGTTCTTTTGTTTTTCCTTGGTTTTGGTTGTCTTATGGTAGATTGGTGGTGGTGTGGTGGTGGTGGTTGTGTGATGGTGATGGTGGTGTGTGGTGGTGATGGTGTAGTGTGTGTGTGTGGGGGGGGGAGAAATGAGAGTTGCTATCTCCACAGGAGGCTCAGTGGTCTAGAGGTAAACCACACGTCTAGAAAGCGAGAAGTCGTAGGTTTGATCCCCCGTTTAAACCCAAATTCCACCTCCCCCTCAATCCACAAGATTTTCAGTGGTTAGGTCTAGGTACTAGTCTTTCAGATGAGACGATTCTAATAAACCCAAGTTCCGCGTGCAACACACCTTCAGCGCACGTAAGAAAACGCAATAATGATGATAGTGATGATGACGATGATTATTATTATGACGATAATGACGGTGATGAGTAATAATAATAATAAATAATATTTAAAAAAATAATTTTAAAAATAATAATGATGATGATGATGATGTATGGAGTTTATACAGCGCTGAATCTTGTAAAGTAAGACACACAACACACACTAAACGCAAGGCAACAAGGAAGCATGCACATACCCAAGCATACATCCCCAAGGTCGGAATGCCGCTACCTTCATAGTGGGCAAAAACGGTCGCTTACTTAAAATCTCATCATTGGTGAACCTCGGAGCTCTAGCCGAGGAACGAAAAAAAAAAAATCACTATCCTACAACAACCCCAAAACGCGTCGTTGTTACAATTCTCTTGCTTTTAATTCATACGGCTTCTAAAGGTTATTGGTCTGTTGTCTGATTCACCCTCACCACCCCACCACACCACCCCAAAAAACCACAAACAAACAAACAATACAAAACAACAACACTCCCCACCCCCTGAAACAATAACAACAACAAAACAACAACAAAACCTATCATCCAGATCGAAATTCAGTGCATGGGCGTACACACACACACACACATACACGCATACACGCACACACGGGCGGGCACCATCTATTGACAAATCAACTTAAAGTTGTACTCTGTCTCTTCTTCATCATCGTCTTCTTCTTCTTCTTCTTCTTCTTCGCCTTCTTCTTTCTCACTCCTGCCCCTGTCTGTCTGTCTGTCTCACACACATATATATACACACTCAGCTATTAAAACTGACATGAATGGAGTAACATTTAACATAGTACTAAGGTATTATACTACAATACCTATAGTCACTCTACATAAGAGTAACAACATACAATTCTACACTATCTCTATCTATCTATCTATTTGTCTGTCTGTATGTCTGTCCTCTCTGTCTTTCTCGTCTCCTCTCATCCACATACACACACACACAGACATACACACACACACACACGCACACGCGCGCACAACAATTAAAACCCACATGAATGGAGAAACACTTAACACAGCACTAAGGTACTATACTACACAATAGGTCTACCTATAGTGACCCAGTCAACAATAGGAGTAACAACACACAATACTACACTATCTATCTACACAAAAACCACTCACTCTGACCACAAAGAACACTCGTGCCATTATCGTGATTACAGCAATCTGAAGACAATGGTCGTGAACCTAGGCCTACCTACCTCCCTGCCTACCTGTCAGTTTTGGGGACCTGTGTGTACATGCTACACCTTGCCAATACCTGTTAAACCGTCAGGGGGTTCCCTGTTACACATATCTATATAGATCCACTTTTCAGGTGGCTGTATAACATTTTTATAATAGAATTTTTAATCTGACATGGTTTAAAAGGATCTATGTGTTTGGGTTTTGTAAGAACATACGATTTCTGATTGTTTTAGACTTACAACATCGGTATTTTTACCAAGGGGAAGAGAGAGAGACAATGACAAATTCTTTTATTTCGAGAATAATGAATAAGCACCCATGTGCTTTTTTACATCCAGTCCCCGCCCTTAGGGATATATATATATATATATATATATATATATATATATATATATATATATATATATATATATAGTGTGAGAGAGAGAGAGAGAGAGTGTGTGTGTGTGTGTGTGTGTGTGTGTTGGGGTGGAATTGAACCTAAGACTGTTCGAGTTTTTTGTCCACCTGCTGGAGAGAGAGAGAGAGAGAGAGAGAGACAATTTGACAACATTTATTGCTAGAGAGAGAGAGACATAGAGAGACAGAGAGGCAGAGAGACAGAGAGAGATTGATTGATTGATTGATAATCTGTATTCCCAAGGTTACAGATAAGTATTGACATACTTTTTTTCGTGGGGCCCTCTTACCCTGAGAAGGGACTATCCTTAATGGTCACAGCCAATAATTTCAAGTAAAGCTAAAGAGATCGAGAGAGAGACAGACAGACAGACAGACTGACTGACAGGCAGACAGACTGAGACAGACGAGCATACTGACAGACACACACAAAAAACTTTGAAGGAATTCCATTGTTTTTAAGCCCTGTAGTCCATAAAACAAAGAGCTGGCTGTTGTTCACAGCAACAACAAAAAATACCATAAGTTGTTTTTTTATTGGCAAGTAAACCATGAGTCATTCATGGAAAATTTCTTAAATCACATAGCACAAACATACACGAAAGAAGTGTCATTCGTTCTTTCTTTCTTTTTTTTTAACCACTTCCATGTGTGTGTCTTGAGGCGAGAGAGAGAGAGAGAGAGAGAGAGAGAGAGAGAGTAAGGCACTTGGGCAAGGTGATGGAGATGGAGGAGGCTGGTTGAGAGTAGGAACAGATGTGAAGAGTAGCGATGGAGGAGAGATGCTGAGGTAGGAAATAAGTGTGTCTTGAGGCTAGATATGAAAGTTCCAAATAAAGGCTTTTGGCGAAGGGAGAGAGAGAGAGAGAGAGAGAGAGGGACGGAGAGAGGAGAGGGAGGGAGGGAGGGAGAGAGAGTTTTGACATTTTGACCAATTTATTGTCATTGCCCAATGTGGCCTATTGACAAGAGGGGTTACACACGACTTTCTTGGGACAATGACAATGACACTATTTTATTGTGTTACGGTTTTTAAGCCCGTTCACAAGGGGACAGCGGCACAAAACACACACATTTTCAGAAATCAAAATGCAGTCTCTACAGCCCGGATGTTCGGCATGGCATGGACTTTCTTGGGAGAGAGAGAGAGAGAGAGAGAGAGAGAGAGAACTCTAAACTCTGAACTCTGAAATTTAATGAATACAGGCCAACAGCCCCTTTCATGGGGGGTGGGGGAACATAAACATTATTCTGACATAATATATAACATGATCAAGAAACACAATACTGGTACTACATGAACATGTTCACTGAAAGAAAAAATCAAACAAAACAAACAACTGCTGAGTGCAGATGGAAACAATCTTAATCCTGGAGGGGATTCACTTTTAATTACTCATATTTTCAAAAAGAGAAGAGAGAGAGAAAAGAGAGGAGAGAGAGAGAGAAGAGGGGGAAGAGAGAGAAGAGAGAAAAGGGGCCCACCCAGGTAGAGGGACCAAAAAGGAAAGAACGCGCAGACAGTGATTGTTTAATCTTGGCGTTCGTAAACACTTTGTTTTTAAACTCAGCAGAAGAGAACAAGAGGGATTAATCTAGGTAAGACGAACCCTAACATCTGGACTGGCCAACTGTCCACACAGGAACAACAGTAAAAGGGAGGGAGACAAGAGGCGGGACAGAGAAAACGATAGGAAACAACATCAAGAGTGGAGGACGGCCTTGAGTGGAACGTTTTCTAGGGAAAGCGGGGGACCCCGGGGAATAATGGAGTGGAAAAACGGTTAAAACATCTTCTTTGGGTATCCCCACAACCAAGGGAATAGGATAGGTGGGTGAGGGAGGTGAGGGGGGGAAGCCCGCACAGAGATAAAAGGTTATTTTGGGTTTTTTTTTCGTAAGGCGTGACCTACCATGTTTTTGGGGCAGGGTTTTTGTTACTCTGATGGTGGTTGTCAAAAGGCGTACGGATGCTGTCATTTTCAGACACAGGCATTTTTGTCATTGATGGACCTTCACGCCCCCGTGGGACCCCGGGTATTTTACAAACACATTGCAAGAATGGGATCCTGCCCTCCAACCGGGAGTCGTAAGGGGCGACTAAGGGGAACCCCCCCTCCGGGGTTTGGGGTTGGGGCACAGGACTAACAACCGTCCCGTAAAAAAAGAGCATTACAAAAACAGCAACAAAGAAAACTTATATTTTTTTGCGTGCGAAGGACCCCCCCGGCCCAGTGAGACCGTAAAAATCTTTTGGCCAAACCCAAAGGGGAAGCAACCAGCAGGAAAGGGAAGACTAATACCACCAAAACTAAGATAGACAGGACTTTGGGAAACTTGAGGACGATGTATGAGACGGGCGCGGGCACGGGTAACATTAAGATGAGAAATTAAACCTCCATGTCCAGAAAAGCAGAGTAGAGGGACTGGTTTGGGAGAATAAACCACCCCCGGGAGAAATCGTCCTCTATCGGGGAGAAGACGACCAGCACCACGAGGATTTTCCATCACCCTCAAGAAAGGCTTGACGATCCCTTATGGGGGGAAGCCCATCAACAGCAGACTAATGAGTGCGAACTAAGGGAAGCACATCAACTCCCCATCTCCGTGCACGCCCCAACAACAACTGCAACGATGAGAGCAAAGAGAATCACCACCAGCTGCAGACGGGAAACAGAAAAGCCCCACCCATGACCTCATCGCATCATGGGGACCTCAATCCAAAGGGTCGAAGGGACAACACCGACTGAGAGAGTCAGGGAAAACACGGGGGGGGGGAACAAAATACAACGGGGAGAGACTTTGTGGTTCGCGCCATGAACAACAAAGTGATAGAGGACCCTATTCACGCACCGGACATCCACAAGCTGACTTGGGCGTCGCCGAATGGAGAGATATGAACCAGATTGCCCTTTGATGATCAATGGTAGTGAGACGATCCTCCTGGAGTGAGAACCAAGCAAAGTGCGATGTGGGGAGCGATCACACCGGTGACACACACATCCAGATGAAACGAAGAAAAACGCAAGACCACCCACTCAAGCGCGATTGATACCCACGATTGAGAGACCCAACGGAATCTGCATTCGTCAACGACGGGGAACAATTTCCCCATCCTGCAAACATGACAGGCAGCATGACATAGATACGACATGAAGCATATCTATAAACGTACACTGAAGCAGCAAGGACAACAGGGCCCCTCAAAAAAAAGACCAACAATGACGGACCAACAAAGACCCCATCCACAAAGAAAAAGAGAGCCCAAGAAGAGACTTCTGCCAAGTAAAATTCCACCAGAGAGGGGGCAGAAGATTGTACGAAGGCACACAGAAATGAAGAACCGCACGCCGGACAAGAGAGAAGCCATGGACCACTGCAGCTGAGGCAAAGGGGCGGCGGGCCCAAGGAAGCAAGGGAGCACAAGATCACCAAAAAGATGCAACAATTTAAGGGGAGCGCTTGGGACCAAATCGGGGAAAACAAAGGGAAACTGATGACAACAGAGAAAGAGCAAGAAGAAAGATGGGCTGAACACTTCCGGGAAGTTCTCAACCGACCACCACCTACGAGACAGCCGACACCCCCAAACTACAAAAGACTTAGACATTGACGTCAACCCCCCAAAAAAGGGAAAGATAGTGCGCCAAAAGACTCTAAAGAACGGAAATCACCGGGCCGGGAAAACCTTGGTGCCGAACTTTTAAAGGGCAATTCTGAACTACAGCGACATACTGAAACCACGTTCCGCTGCAGGGAAAGAACGAAAAAGTACCTGATTTTGGACCAAAGATGATGTCAAAATCCCCAAAAAAGGGAACCCTGAAAACTGCAACAACGGGGGAACCCCCTTTTTTGTCTGTCCCAAGCAAGATATTTTCCAAGTCACATCAAAAGAATACAACGCTTGGACATGCTTTGAGGAAAGAAACAGTTTCAGAACAACGAGGTTTTATAACAATTTCCCGCTCAGAAACATCACGAACAGTGCACAGAGTGGAAAAGACAACTTAGTGAATTTTTGGATTTTTCGAAAAGGCATTTACAGCATCCCACAGAGACACCTTTTGGAGTATCCTTCGAAAAGGCCCAAATTCCCTCGAAACGGACACCTTATCAAAAGCTCTAGACAACTTCAGATGCTCTGGGGGCCATACAACACGTCTTCGAAGTCAAACTGGAGTAAACAAGGTTTGATTCCAGCATTCTTTTTCAATCGGCCTTTGATTGGGGGATGAGAAACACAGAAGACCCCCCCAAAGGATTCGCGGACCCTGTTCTCGACACTAGAAAACCTTGATTTTGCGGATACCTGGCCTGCTGCCCCCACACCACCAACATATCCAGGAGAAGACACAGACTCCAAACATTGGGACAGCAAGGGGGGCTTCGTATTACCCCAAGAAAACGGAGACAATGTGCTAAATGTGAACACCCACCCCTTGAAAGTGAATGGAAACGACCTGGCCGACAAAAAGTTCACAACCTTGGGCACATCACAAACCAGAGGGCCACAAAAGAAAATCCACAACAAACTGGAAGGGCCCAAATGGTTTGGGGAAAGAAACAATTCGGGAGATCAACCAGTAAGCACCAACGCCAAGCGAAGCTATCCAACTGTGTTGTGTCAACGCTCCTGTACTTTCTGATGCGGAGGATACGGAATGGATCTTACCAAACTTCGACCTTCCACCCCATATGCCTGCGAAAAAATTCTCCGGTTTTTTTTTGGCCAGAGAAATCTCCAATGAAGCCCTACACGGAGACGCGGGCAAGAAGCAGGGAACCATAATCCCCAGACACGGTGGGAAATGGTTGGGCACATCCCCGAAGAGAACCCCCAGTCAATCACAAGAACAGCATTAAATGGACCCCAGAAGAAGGGGAAAGAAAGGAAACCAAAAGCAACGGGGGAAAACTGTATAAAGTGGAAGAAGGCCCTGCACACCTTGGGGATCATGATAGGGTTTGGCCCAGAATAGCAGGATGGAAGCGCTTTGTTCTGCCCTACACACCGCTGGGTGTAATGGCTAATGATGGACATCACAGCACTCTCACACTTCCCCTTTTCTTATTCTTTTTCATGAGGAAATTGAAGAAGCACTCTTTTTGCTTCTTTTTTTTACACATTTCCCCCTGTGACTGGGTTTTTTTTAAATTCTGTCATCTGTTTCCCCCCGGCACACAAAACCTACTCTTTCGAAAGCACGGGTTTTAAAGTGTGCCAAGAAATTTTGGTGCGTTCCACACGGGGGCCCCGGTTTTTTATCTCATCCGAAGGGCTGACCACCAATCCCTCACCACCTTTGTTGTTTCAGCGCTTTGCCCCTACTTCACCTTTACAATCCCAAATGGGGTGTAAACCGTGGGGGCACCACTGAAGGGTTTTTCAAACCCCTTCCTCCACTCCACTCCCCCGGGCCTCTGCTTTCCCGTACAATTCGTTCCCTAAGGCCCGTCTTCCTTCTAAAGTTTCTTCCCATGAGTTTTCCTGTCTGCCCCTTTCTCCATCCTTTTACTGTTCCCTTAGTAGACAGCTTGGGCCCGTCCCCCGAGTTTTGTAATGCTCCACCCAAAATTATTTTCGCTTTTTGCCCGCTTCTGGGCAGGTTTAACTTTTTTTTTTTCGCGAGGTCCCAATGGTGAAATTTTGCTATGGGGCCGTTTTTTGCCCACAATTGAGGGAGCCATTTTTGTCTTCGGGATGGGCTAAAAAAGACACCATGTGCTTGCGGGTTTTTTTTGTTGTTGTTTTTAAAAGCCATCCATCCCACTGGACACATCGCCTTACCTTCCAAAAGGCGGAACGGGTTTTAACTTGTGTGTGTATTTGCTGCAGCGTTTTCACACTGGGCCCCCTTATGTCCATCAAAGGATTTTGGGGGGGGGGGGGGGGGGGGGGGGGGGGGGGGGGGGGGGGGGGGGGGGGGGGGGGGGGGGGGGGGGGGGGTTTGGTTTGGGGGGGGGGGGTTTTTTTTTTTGGGGGGGGGGGGGGGGGGGGGGGTGGGGGGGGGCCCCCCCTGGGGGGGGGGAAAGGGGGGGGGGGGTGGGGGTTTTTGGGGGGGGGGGGGGGGGGGAGGGTTTGTGGGGGGGGGGGGGGGGGGGGGGGGGTTGTAAAATTAAAAGGTGTACGGTTATATCATCGTCCCCCGATGTAATGGTGTTTACTGGGGAAAATCTACAGTCCCCAATGTAATGGTGTTAACTGACAGGGGGCTTTTTTGAAATGGGCATGTACTGGGGCCTTGGGGTACCCAACCAACAAGGCTCAGGGTCGCCCCCTTTTTTTTGACACGGGCTGTCACACCTTCAAAAATGGCCTTTTTTGCCCGTTCTTGATTTAAAACCCTTGACGCTGGGGGGCAAAAGCAAAAAGGGGAGGCGAAGTAAATCCGGGCTTTTTCCCCTCACGGGAAACCACTTTACAGCTTAGTCTTTAAATCGACTAGGACTTCTGATAAGGGCTTTGACTTTCAAGTCCCTTTCGTGCGCAGCCCTTGGGGGCTTGTAGGCCTTGAAGAACATCCCAATTGATTTTTTATGCCTATTGGTTGAAAAGTGGGGGTGAAATGCGGGCGGCACCTCCACTATAAAACAAATTTCAAAACTGGCGTCATCCAAAAAAATACGTGTTAGAGCTCCTTTTTTGGTTGCTTTTTATTTTATTTCATTACCACGTAATCACGGCAGATTTTCTTGTGAAATTCGGGGGGTGCTTTTTCCCCCAAGGGAAACGTGTCGCCAAAGGCAGCGCCACCCATTTTTTTTTTTTTTTCCTTCTGAAAAATTTTATTTTTCCCTAATCAAGTTACTTTTTTTTCCCACAAATTTTGTCGGGGCAAATCTCTTTTGCCGTGTTCTTTTACGGGGCCTAAATATTTTTTGTGAACAAAGGGGGCCTCGTTTTATCGTCTCATCCAAAGACTACACCCAGAAACCACTCGGTCAATGATGGGAAAAGTTTCGGGCCCCAAAAGGGGTCGGACCACCGCACTTCCGATCGGACTGTTCCCTTTTTTAGGGATGTGCTTACCTCTTGACCACCGATCCACTCTCTTTTTAACGACACTTCATTTCCATCAGCAAGATGGTCACGCTTTTTTTACAGCTGCGGGGAGTCCATAACTGGGATGTTGAGAATAGGGGGTGAGGTCACTGTCTGAAGCAGGTAAAAAACAATCGTTTTTTTTCGTTTTGTCTAAGACCACTTACCAAAAAGAGAGAAAGAGAAGAAGAAGAAGAGAGAGAGAGAGAGAGAGAGAGAGAGAGAAAGAGAGAGAGAGAAGAGAGAAAAGAGGAGAAGAGAAATGAGAGAGAGAGAGACAGACGACAACAACAGACGACAGATAACAAACAGAAATCCGACAGACAGATGCAGCTCAAGAGAGGAGGGGGGAAGAAGAGAGAGGAAAAGAGAGAGAGAGAGAGAGAGAAGAGAGGAAAGAGAGATAGAGAAGAGAGAGAAAGAGAGAGACAAAACACAAATGGGAACCGACAGACAGAAAAAGAAAATTTAGGTGCAGAAAACAGACAGACGACAGGGAACAAAAAAACAAACAAACAAACAAGTCTGACAGATACAGGCAGCCGAGGGACACACCTCTCCCCTCTCTGTTTTCTCCTCTCTCTCTCTTCTCTCCCTCTCCTCTCTCTCTTCCCCCCCTTTTCTCCTCCCCTCTCTCCTCCTCTCTCTCTCTTTCTCACACACAACACACACGAAACACAAAGGGAAAACAGAAAAAAACAGACGAAATAAAAAGACAGATAGAAAAAACAAAAGGGCAGAAAAGACAGAAGCTAGACAGACAGCCAACAAATAGATACGCCATCAAAGGGACCAACACACAACACACACAACAAACACACAACACACACACACACACACACACCAACACAACACACACACGCACGCACACACACAGAAGTAGAACAGACAGACAGACAGACAGACCGATAGAAAATTGAGGTGCAGATAAACAGACAGACTGAAAGATTTATGAGCCTATAGATAGGCTTAAAAGCAGAAGGCGATAGAGAAGGGAGAGGAGAATATGATTCTAGTTTCCGTAATCTTTAGTCATGTGAAGGGTCAGGGCGGGCTGTATTTAAAGAAAAGATATGCCAATGCTTTTTTTCATCTTTGAAAATTAAGACCCTCTCTCTCTTTCTCTCTCTCTGTCTCTGTCTGTCTGTCTGTCTGTCTGTCTGTTTCTCTGTCTCTGTGTCTCTCCTCTCTGTCTGTCTGCCGCTCTCTCTCTTTCACGCATACACACAAGCACACATTTGCACACACGCGCAGCACACATCACACATCCACATATCCACCTTGCACACACACACATACACACACACCACAACACACCACACCTCACCACACCACAACACACACACACTCACAAAACACACACACACACACACACACACATCACTCACACACACACACACACCACAACACACTACACCCTCACCACACCACAACACACACAATACACACAGACACACGCCCAACACACACACCACAACACACACACACACCAATCTCCACACCACACCACACCACACACACAACACTTCACACACACAGACAACACATACACACGCACACCACATCACACAACCACACACACGCATCATCACACACACACATACATGCACACACACCACACCACACCACACCACACCAAACCACACCACACCACACACACACACACACACACACACACACACACACACACACACACACACACACACACACTAACTAACTAACTAACTAACTAACTAACTAACTAACTAACTAACTACTTGCCAGAACTCACATTCAAACATTCTATTCTCGCAGGAGTAAAGCATTTGGAATATTTGGCTGGGAAACTTTCTAACCTGTTCAGTTTCTGAGCAGTTGCTTATTATGCTTCCAGTTTTCGATGTGTTCTTTCTTTCTTTTCTTTTCTTTTCTTTCTTTCTTTCTTTCTTTTCATCTTTATTTCTTTCTATTCTTTTGTTCTTTCTTTCTTCCTTCGTTTCTTTCTATCTTTCTTTCTTTCTTTCTTTTTTTCTTTTCTTCCTTCTTTCTTTTCTTCTTTCTTTTCTTTTCTTTTTTTCTTTTCTTTCTTATTCTCTTCCTTTCTTTCTTTTCTTTCTTTTCTTTCTTTCTTTCTTTCAGCTTTTCTTTTCTTTTCTTTTCTTTCTTTCTTCTTTCTTTTCTTTTCTTTTCTTTTCTTTCTTTTCTTCTTTTCTTTTCTTTCTTTCTTTTCTTCTTTCTTTCTTTCTTTCTATCTATCTTTCTTTCTTTCTGTCTGTCTGTCTGTCTTCCTTAATTCCTTTCGTTCTTTCTTTTCTTCTCTTTCTTTCTTTACTTCCTTCCTTTCTTCCTTCCTTTCCTCCTTCCTTCCTTCCTTACTTCCTGTCTTTCTTCCTTCCTCCCTTCCTTCGTCTCTCTCTTTCTGACATTCTTTCTATTAAGTGGTTTTGTTTTTCTTTCCTTCAGTTCAGTGCCTTCTGTTTCTTCTGTTTGTTTGTTTGTTTGTTTTTTGTTTCTTTTCTTTTTTTCTTTTTTACCTCTTCAAGTTCTTGATGGAGTGGCCCATACTGCGCTGTCGTTCTTGGCATAGTTCTTTCTTATTTTTCTGATGCTTTCAGGTGTGTGTGTGCGTGCATGCGTGCGTGCGTGTGTTTGTCTCTCTGTCTGTCTGCACATCTCTTTGTTTCTGTCTCCTTCTGTTTGCATGTGTCACTGTCTCTGTATATGTGTGTGTGTGTGTCTCTCTCTGTTATCTCTGTCTGTCTGTCTCTTGACTTCTTAACTTTTCTTTTCCTCCTCCTCCTCCTCCTCCTTCTCCTCCTCCTCCTCCTCCTCCTCCTCCTCCTCCTCCTCCTTCTTCTTCTACTGCTTCTTCTTCTTCTTCTTCTTCTTCTTCTTCTTCTTCTCCTCCTCCTCCTCCTCCTCCTCCTCTTCCTCCTTCTTCTTACCCTCCTCCTTTTCCTCATCCTCCTCCTCATCTCCTTCTTCTCCTCCTCCTCTCCTCCTCCTCCTCCTCCTTCTTCCTGTCTTTTTGGTTTCGTTTTGTTTGTTTTTTCTCAACACGATCCTGAACGAGTAGTATGGCTGCCTTCAAAACAAACCCCAAAAATTATGGCTACACAGGCAAAGACCTACTGCCAAATTAATGTCAGGTGTGTACCGTTTTTAGCACACAGGCTTTAATACAGAACGAACGGTAGGGTATGTGTGTACTGTAATTGAAGCCTATGGTACTGTAGTGTACTGTAATTGAAGCCTATAGCACAGTATGTGTATTGTAATTGAATCATATAGTACTGTATGTATATTGTAATTGAAGCCTATAGTACTGTACGTGTTCTGCCTATAGTACTGTTGTGTACTGTAATCGAAGCCTATAGTACTGTTGTGTACTGTAATCGAAGCCTATAGTACTGTTGTGTACTGTAATCGAAGCCTATAGTACTGTAGTGTACTGTAATTGAAGCCTATAGTACTGTTGTGTACTGTAATCGAAGCCTATGGTACTGTACGTGTACTGTAATCGAAGCCTATGGTACTGTACGTGTACTGTAATCGAAGCCTATGGTACTGTACGTGTACTGTAATTGAAGCCTATGGTACTGTACGTGTACTGTAATTGAAGCCTATGGTACTGTAGTGTACTGTAATTGAAGCCTATGGTACTGTAGTGTACTGTAATTGAAGCCTATAGTACTGTACGTGTACTGTAATTGAAGCATATGGTACTGTACGTGTACTGTAGGTGTACCGTAATTGAAGCCTATAGTACTGTAAAGGTAAAGGAGTCCCTTAACCTATAAGGTCGTAGGGGAGCGAGGCGTCAGAGACCTCACTTCTCTAGGGCCAGCATATTGAGGGCGGTGCCCATCTCCTCTCCCTCGCTGCTTTACCTTCCCTGACCCTAAAGAGGGCAGGTACCCATTTACAGCTGGGGGAACTGGGGGAACTGTACCAAGGCGTGCCAAGGCGCGCAAACGGTCACCCATCCAAGTGATAACCACGCTCGACGCTGCTTAACTTGGCTGGGGGAGAGCGAGTGCTCCAACCCATAGTACTGTAGTGTACTGTAATTGAAGACTATAGTACTGTAATTGAAGCCTATAGTACTGTACGTGTACCGTAATTGAAGCCTATAGCACTGTAGTGTACTGGGATTGAAGCCTATGGTTCTGTGTGTGTACTGTAAGTAAAGCCTATGGCACTGTACCTGTGCTCTGAATTGATGAAGCCTATGTGCTTAGAATGTTGCTGCAGAAGTTTAAAAAAACAAACCTGTCTGCCAATGCCAGAAGGGAAAGGAAATGACACTTTGCCGCTGCAAAAACTGAATGTTTCTGCGTGCCTCTGTCTGCCGTGTGTTATTATGCTGTTAAGCGCTTAGTCAGCGAGAGAGCGGACTAGCTAGTGGTTAGAACCCCATGACATGTGTATTACGATTTGTAGTAATCCCAGAATGTGGGTTCTATTCTCACTGAGCTCTCTGTCTGTCTGTGTGCCTGTCTGTTTCTATTTCTATCTCTTTCCCTCCCCGTCTCTGTCTCTGTCTGTTGGTCTGTCTGTCTGTCTATCTGTCTGTCTGATTGTCTGTCTGTCTGTCTGTCTGTCTGTCTGTCTCTGTCTCTGTCTCTGTCTCTTCTCTCTCTCTCTCTCTCTCTCTCTTTTGATGTGAGGTATAGTGTAATGTTGGATGATATATTTATTTGTCTGGGTATTGATTTTGATTCGTGTGCGTGTGCGAGTTTGTTTGTGCCTGTATGTGTGTGTGTGTGTGTGTGTGTGTGTGTGTGTGTGTGTGTGTGTGTGTGTGTGTGTGTGTGTGTGTGTGTGTGTGTGTGTGTGTGTATGCGCGCGCGTGTGTATTGCGTTCATAAACTGGTGACTGTGGAAAGAGAGTTGTTGGATCATTTACTTTCATTGCAATGGCTGATGTAAAATCAATCACTTTCATTTTTGACTGTTGACTTTTTAAAAATTGGGCTGATTGGTTCTTTGGTTGTTCAAATGCTTGACTCTGGAGAGTGGATGGCAATAGTGTGAATGTACCCTTATGTATGAGGGAAAACTTGATGCGTACAGATATGTAATTAGTCAATTTGCATTGATTGGTTGGTTCATCATATAGTTTGATAATGTGAGTAGTTGATTACATGTATAACAAAGTGATTAAGTTTATTCAAGTCAAGTCAAGTCAAGTCAAAAACACTTTAATCATCCCATGAAGGGCAATTACAATACTGACAGGCAGACTGATACTCATCAAATATATCAAAGACACAAAAGCTATATTTCATATTGGTTTTCAAATAAAATGTCACGACACACACACACACACACACACACACACACACACACACACACACACACACACACACACACACACACACAACACAC
>CM054138.1:29419551-29422051 GCA_028751875.1 Rapana venosa
AACCTCGGAGCTTTAGCCGAGAAACGAAAAAAACCAACAACAACAGCAAACAAACCCACCAACAAAACAAACACCAACAAAAAACCCATAACAAATAATAAGCTCCCCAGCCTTAATAAACTGTTGTTGTGGGCTCAACTATGCACAGTATAAATTAATTCAAGTCAAGATGTAAATATTTTGGAAATCGTTTCAATGCTGAAATCGCACACCCCACACACACACACACACACACACCACACACACACACACCCACACACACACCACACACACACACCACCACCACCACCACTACCACCACCACCACCGCCACAACAACAACAACACCCAGACCACGCCCACCCACCCCACCCCATACACACACATACACCACCACCATAACCTGACCACACACACACACACCACACACACACACACACACACACACCACACAACCACACCACCACCACCACCACACCACAACACCACCATGACCCAGACCACACACACACACTACAACCACCACCACCACCACCACCACCACAACACCACCATGACCCAGACCACACACACACACTACAACCACCACCACCACAACACCACCATAACCCAGACCACACACACACCCACACACACACACACACACACACACCACCACCACCACCACCACCACCACAACCACCACAACTACAACAACAACAAAACCCAGACCCCCTCCCCACACACACACACACACCTCATCACCACCACCACCACCACCTAGATCACACACACACACACACACGCCACCACCACCACCACCACCACCATCCACCCAGACCACACACACACACCACCACCACCACCACCACCACCACCACCACCATCCACCCAGACACACACACACACACACACACCACCACCACCACCACCACCACCACCACCGCCACCACCACCACCACTTCCACCACCACCCAGACGACACACACACACATGCCACCACCACAACCACCACAACAACACCCAGACCCCCCCCCCCCCCACCCACACACACACACACACACATACACACACACCATCACCACCACCACCACCTAGATCACACACACATACACCACCACCACCATAACCTGACCACACACACACACACACACACACACTACAACAACCACCACAACAACACCACCACCACCCAGACCACACACACACACACACACACACACACACACACACACTACAACAACCACCACAACAACACCACCACCACCCAGACCACACACACACACACACCACACACTACAACAACCACCACAACAACACCACCACCACCCAGACCACACACACACACACACACACACACCACACACACACACACATTACAACCACCACCACCACAACACCACCACCACCCAGACCACACACACACACACACACACACACACACACACCACACACACATTACAACCACCACCACCACAACACCACCACCACCCAGACCACACACACACACTACAACAACCACCACCACCACCACCACCACAACAACAACACCCAGACCACACACACACACACACACACACACACACACACTAACCAACCAGCCACACTACCAATGCCCGCCAGACAGACAGACAGAAAAAGAGGAGACAGGTGAATGACTTCTTGGAAGAACGAGTAAAAAAAAAACAACCAAACTGCATTGCATTCTATTGCATGGTATGGCATGGCATAGAATGGCATGGCATGGCATGGCATGGCATGGATTGGCAGTCAGTTGGCTGCTGCAGCAACAGGCGCCTCCCCCCCCCCCGGCAATTATCACCTGACTGACCTTGTCAGCCAGCCATCGACCTTTCCCTTTATGTCGTCTGCTGCTAAGGCTGCTTCCGTTCTGTGGCTATGGTGAAATATTTTCGTCAAAAAGCTTCTGTTTTGTTGTTGTTGTGGTCTGTTTTGTTTTGGGTTTGGTTTTTTGGGGTGGTTTTTTTTTTTTTGGGGGGGGGGGAGGTTGTAGTTTGTTGGCTGTTTTTTCTTGTGTATGTGGATGTTTTTTTAAAAAAAACCAAGAGCACACGAGTGTTTACTCCACTACCCTCGGAATAAATGAATAAATAAACGAAGTTGCTGAGTGGTTTGAGCATGTTGGCTTTCATCCATGTGGGTTTGTGAAATTGTGGGGTCCAATTTCTACATCAAGTGTCTAGATATTTAAGAGTAGATAATTATTATCATAATCTCCTTGGTGAACTGAAAGTGCGGACCTGCCAGTGTCTTATTTCCTTTGTGTATATGGGCAGTTTAACCCCCCTAAAAATTGTACGTCATAGATCCCATAAATCATGTCTGTGTTTGGTGGGTTACGGAAACACAAGGATACCCAATTCGATCCAATCCAGTCCTGTTGTTTATAGCCCTGCCGACCACAGAGGTCATATCAGGGCTACCAGCATGCATCCCTCCCCTCCCCCCCCCCCCCCCCCCCCCCCCCCCCTCTTCAAAAGTCTGATTTACTGTAATTTCAAAAAACAAAATTGAAAAAAAA
>CM054138.1:29429551-29464551 GCA_028751875.1 Rapana venosa
TTTGCCAAATGTCCATTAAAGGCGGGACAACTTAAGACAAAATGTACTTTATTTTTCTGTTGCTTCATTACATAAAGATCATGGTGTGTTAGATTCACTATACATTCTGTATCTAAGTCTATGAACATTTATATCTGACACACCCAGTCTGAACTTAGCCATTATTCTTTTAAAATGCATATCCATTTCAAGCTTAAAATAAGGTTTGACGTCATGTAAGTTTTTTTGAATTGTTGATAAGTTCTGTATCTATTGCTAGTTTGAATATGATCGTTCCGTCGTTGCCAGTGACAATCAATCAATGTTTGTCTAAAAACTGCAATAAACTCTTTTAGATTTCCAACACCCATGATTTAACCAGTAACCAGACATATTCAAAGCAATATTTGAATAAGAAAATGAATGCGTATTCGAGTGGCCCAGCTTTTCTTTCCCTTAAGCCTCTAAATCAAAAAGCATCCTATAAGATTTTTTTTTTATATTATAGCAGTCTGTGCTTTTTCATTTTAAAATTTTAAACCAATACCTAATACATCTTACAGCAAAATTAGGATATCTATGTGTTTCGCTGTAGACAAAATCATTTATTGTTTATCTACTCCTAAAAATTGCTTCAAAGCACATAGATGCACTGACTCAATAAGAGAGAGAGAGAGAGAGAGAGAGAGAGAGAGGAGAGAGAGAGAGAGAGAGAGAGAGAGAGAGAGAGAGAGAGAGTCATCTGCTAATGCCAGATCACAAACCAACCGAGTGATAAAGCTGAACTGAGGCGTAAAGAAAGAGAATGACCGAAGACATAAAGAAAGAAAAGTAAGAAAAGAAAGACAGAAAGAAAGAAATCGATCCATCAATGCTGACTCCAGTCCTTTAGAAAGAGACGGTATACCGAAATCCTGTGGCATAATTATATACACAGCAGCGCCGTAGAAGACCGTGTCTGGCGTGCACCGTTCACATCTCCGCATCGTGAAGAAGAATAGAGCCCCATGTTCCCAAGCCGGTAGAAAACTGATCGATCGCCGATCGGTGGTCCGGAGGTATAACACACGCCCGCGCAGAAAGCGAGGAGACATCCCAGGTTTGATCCCGGTTCAAACCCCACGTTTCATTCCACCAGCTAGACCATGAGTATTTATTTATTTATTTTTTATTTATTTATTCATTTATTTATTCATTTATTTATACCACTTTTAAGTCACGAGATTTCTCTGCGTTGAAATTCGGGCTGCTCTCCCCGGGGAGAGCGTGTCGCCACAAGAGCAGCGCCACCCTTTCTTTTGTGTTTTTGTCTGCAACTGTATTTGTTTCCCTATCAGAGTGGCTTTTTTCTAAGAATTTTGACAGGGACGTCTCTCTTATTGCCGTGGGTTATTTTACGTGCGCTGAGTAATTTTCTGTAACACACGGGACCTCGGTTTATCGTATCATCCGAAAGATTAGCGCCCAAACCACCACTCGTGGTCTAATGGATGGGGGGGAAAGTTTCTGGCCCGAAAGGGATTCGAACCACCGGACACTCCCGACCCGGACTTTTCGCGTGCTAGTCTTTAAGATGATACAATAAATCGAGGCCCTGTATGCAACTACACATTTAAGTGTGCATGAAAAAGCTCATAGCTCAGCAAGAGCGTTGTTCGTGGCAAAATTCCGTAGAGAAAAGCCATTCTTAATAGGGAAACACGTACACATGCAGACAGGAAACTTAAATCTAATGGGTGACGCTGCTCTTGTGGCGAGGCATTCTTCCTTGTGAGAACAGCCTGAATTTCATGCAGAGAAGGCCAAAATGTAATGTTTTGTCAGGTATTTTATGTAAGCTGAATGCAGAAGCCTTCACTAAAATATCGTTATGCTTAAAAAATACTAGGTTGAGATTGTCTTCAGCCTTGACATGCCCTTAGCAAAAACAACGTATACTTTCCAAAAAGAAGAGAGAAAAGAAAAGCAAGTCGGAGTATGGCTACCTACATATAGCCAGGTACCTGAAAGGAGTCATGCCACAAACTTACCATCGAGTGTGTATTCTAGTCATCTCACAGTGATTTCGAGGTAGGGGGTAGTGGAAGGGTGGGAAGGGGTGGGGGGGGGGGGGGGGGCGGAGGAGTCAAAGTGCAAATTTTGGGTGCCTGCCAGGGTGCTAAACTAGGGAACGTGGCAACAACAGCAGCAGCAGCAGCAACAACAACAACAACAACTGTACAGTTTCGTGATAGTAGGAACTGATGGATCAGTGGTCTAGCTAGAGATAAAGCACCCGTGTCAGAAAGCGAAAAGTCGCGTGTTCGATCTCTGAACCCGAACTTCTGCTCATCACCACCCCCACCCCGCCCATCCCCTCCCCTTCCTACCATCTACCAGATGTTGAGTGATGATGGTCTGGGTGCTAGACTTTTGGATGAGATCATAAAATATAGGACCCCCATGTACAAACATCTGTTTAGCGCAAAGAAAGAACCTACAGTAGTAATAAGAAATTTGCCCTGGCAAAATATTGAAGAAAAAAGCCACTTCTCATAGGGAAACCAAAACACATTAAAGACAGAGAGGGGGAGGGGGGGGGATAGATAGCGCCACTGCTCTTGTGGTGAAGAAGCACTCTCCCTGGGGAGAGAGAGAGAGAGAGAGAGAGAGAGAGAGAGAGAGAGAGAGAGAGAGAGAGAGAGAGAGAGAGAGAGAGAGAGAGAGAGAGAGAGAGAGAGAGAGGTGTGTTTCAGGCAGAGAAATTTGACCCCGGCCAAAAGCTTCCTCAGTTTTTATATAGAAGCTACCTACATTAGAATGTTTTTATGTTTAAAAATAATTTATTGAGCTTGTCTTCATCTGAAGTCGGAGAGTGGCTGCCTGTTATGGCAAAGTCTTTGTTGTTGTTGTTTGTTGTTGTCGTTGTTGTTGTTGTTGTTGTTAAGCTTCCCCAGCTTCACACCCTGGGGGTCACCCAGAACATGCCACACTCTGACTCACTCATCCCACCTGGGAATCAATCACTGTGAGATAGGAAGTACACCGGATGAGAAGTTTGCGTGTATTCATGACTCTTTTTCAAGTACCTCGCCTTACAGGCAGCCATACTCCGACTTCAGATGATTTTTTCTCCTTTAACAAAGGAGAGTGCGGGTTGTTATGTTAAGAGTTTGACATGGCTGAAGGCAATCTCAATACAACATTTTACAAACATAACAACATTAATTAGTGTAGGCATTGGAAATTAGCTGACATCAATAACTGACACAGCTTTTGGCCTGGGCCATGGCGAGGTATTTGAAAACAGTCTTAGACGCAAAATGCTCGTTCCCCTAGTGTGCTCTTTCAGTCTCACTGTGATTCCCGAGAGAGGCAAAAGTGCTTTCTTGTGTCTTTTTGAGATTTCGGTACGTATCAATGTGCCTGTCAGTATTGTAATTACGCTCCATGGGATGATTAACGTGTTTTTGACTTGACTTTGACTTGACAAAATTATTCTGGGTGACCCCCCACAGTGTTAGTTAATGTGAGAAATGCACAGTAACAACAACATGCAGAGAAGTCTGCCGTGACTGAAAATGACCAGCAATAAGCCTACTACAATACAATACAGTGACAACAATGATATCAACTGCAAAAATACATCGGCCTACAGGTGTTGACCCCGGAAGATGGAATAGACAATCTGCTCAGTTAGAAAACAGAATGGTCGCATACTCATATCTCAACCTTAGGATTTTATTCGAGGAAGAGAGTGTGGGATAGTTTAGTAGTTTAGTTAGAACATTGCGCTCGTGATCTGACGACCGGGATCTGACAGCCCTGATATGGCCTCTGTGGTCGGCGGGGCTATAAACAATAGGATTGGGCTGGATTGGGCCGAGCTACCATGGATGAACCTGTTTTAGGGGATTTTACCCTGGAGTTGACATCAATACTGACTCTACTCCCCCAACAGTCCTCCGGATGAGACGATAAACCGAGGCCCCATGTGCAAACGCACGCAGAATATCTTGCGCACATGTTAAAAACCCCATCCGCCTTTCAGAGGAGTAGGCCATTTCGTGCTAGAAGGACTGGATGATAAAATTCACACACATGTGAAAAGACTTGGTGTATCAGACATAAATGTTCATAAAATTAGATATGTAGAACATGATGATGATGACCTCAAATTGCTCTGCCCATTATGTAAGCAAACAGTGGAAGATGAAGTTGATGTTGTGCTGTGCTGTGCTGTCCAGTATTAGAAGATTAAGACAGAATTACATTCCCGTAAAGTATAGTAGACAGTTTGATTTATTTAGATTCTGTTTACTCATGGCATCAAGTCACTCTAAGATTGTGCGCAACCTTGTTTTATATTTATAATAATAATAATAATAATAATAATAATAATAATAATAAATGGAATTTGTATAGGGCTATATCTTGCAAAAACAAATCAAAGCGCTTGCATTCATCCTACTCTAACACATGCAACAAGTTACAATTAATAGTTTTTACAAATTCAAATGTATACACACACGCGCACGCACACACGCACGCACCACGCACACACACACCACACACACACACACACACACACACACACACACACACACACACACGCACACAGAGGTTGTGGTCTTTGGCAGGGTGGTGGGGGTTTGGGTTCTTGATGGTAAGGACAGAAATGAGATGAAACAAGAGGGGAAAGTCTTAGATTTGAAATAAATGTGTTTTGAGGCTGATTTAAAAGTTTCATAAGTAGGCTTTTGGCGAAGAGAGGGAGGGAGGTCCTTCCAGATCGATGGACCAGAAATAGAGAAAGAGCAACGGCCGACAGTGAATTGGTTGAATCTAGTTATTCGTAAGCACAAGGTATCTGCAGCAGAGCGGAGGGATCGAGAAGGAAGGGACAGGTGAAGACATTCACAGAGGTAGAAGGGTGCTGTTTTGTGGAGACATTTGTAACAGAGGGTGCTGATCTTATAGTTTACTCTCTGTGACACAGGCAGCCAGTGGAGAGATCGCAAGAGAGGAGTAATGTCCTCAGATTTTTTTTCTGAGTACCAGTCGAGCGGCAGAGTTTTGTATAGTTGAAGGGAGTGGATAGATGATGATGGCAGACCAGCCAAAAGAGATTTGCAATAATCCAGACGTGAGAGAATGAGAGACGTGATTAGTTTGGATGTTGAATCAGTGGACAGGTACTTTCGAGCTGCACTAAAACGCCATAATTGATAGTAGTAGCATGACTGGCAGGTCTGGGTGATGAATTTTTGCATGGAGAGTGTGTTGTCCATAAAGACCCGTAGATATTTCACAGCAGTGGACAAAGGGACAGACGTATTGCCGAATTCTATTGAAGCAGTTGTGATGGAAGACAGTTTGTGTTTCGTACCTACAAGTATGAATTCGGTTTTATCTGCATTTAGCAGTAACTTGTTCTGTATCATCCAATTTTGGTTATCTTGAAGGCAGTAGGACATATTTGTTATGAGAGAAGGCAGATTTTCAGGAGTATCACTGCTAAGAATCTGAGAGTCATTGTCATAGAAATAATGGCTGATCTGATGACCATTTATTATATGTGAAAGTGAAGCAGTGTAGAGAGTGAAAAGAACAGGGCCAAGAACTGATCCTTGTGGGACTCCACATTCCAGTTTGACAGGTGATGATTGAATCTTGTTTACTGCAACTGTTTGGAATCGGTCTGTGAGGTATGAACTAAACCAGGTGAGGGCTGTGCCTGTAATACCAAACGTTTTTTGAAGACGGGAGAGAATTGAATGGTCTATAGTGTCGAAGGCTGCAGATAAGTCAAGAAGAGTGAGGAGGGAGATTTTTCCTTAGTCAGAAGCATGTATAAGCGTGTTTAATGTGTGGACTAGGGTAGTTTCGGTACTGTGGTTGGCACAATAGGCAGACTGAAAAGGGGGAAGGAGGCTGTTTGAATGAAGATGGCTGTTGAGTTGTTTCAGAACAACTTTTTCAAGGACTTAAGAAATGAATGGTAGGTTAGATACAGGTCAATAATTCTTCAGAGTGTTAGGGTCGAGGTCGTGCTTTTTGAGTAGGGGTGTAACTATTGCAGTTTTGAGAGCTGTTGGGAAAGTTCCTGAAAGAAGTGATGAATTTAATATTTTTGTGATGGTGGGTATAAGCTGTGGAAGGCACTGAATGAAAAGAGAAGCAGGCACAGGATCATGATCACATGTATAAAGCCTTTAGAATAAAAGATATCCTGGTTTCTTAAGTCATATTTTTTTGTAACTGATTTTTATTGTGGTGGCTGTGGTTATACAATAACATTTTGGTTTTTGTGGTTCCTTATTTTTCTCACTAAAATACTAAGCAGTTCGCCCCCCCCCCCCCCCCCCCTCCCTTCATATATGGGCCAATGGCGTTTTTGTGAATAAATCTTTCGAGTTCGAGTTCCTCATAATTTATTTATTATAGCGCTCTCTCTCTCTCTCTCTCTCTCTCTCTCTCTCTCTCTCTCTCTCTCTCTCTCTCTCTCTCTCTCTCTCTCTCTCTCTCTCTCTCTCTCTGTGTGTTTTGAAAAGGGTTATTTCCCCATGTTTCTACTGTGAGAGAGTATAAGTGTTGGGTTATTATTAGATGTATCCCTACGGGCGGGGACTGGATGTAAAAAAAGAACATGAGTGCTTATTCATTATCCTCGAAATAAAAGAATTTGTCATTGTCATCTCTCTCTCTCTCTCTCTCTCTCTCTCTCTCTCTCTCTCTCTCTCTCTCTCTCTCTCTCTCTCTCTCTCTCTCTCTCTCTCTCTAATATAGGAAATCAGTTTTTAAATGTTCATGTAGGTCTAGGGGTAGTGCAAGGCCACAAGCAGTGTTAGGCCTATCATCAGCCAATGTGAAAACAGAGGAAGCCCTGGTGATAATGAGTCGTGACAGTCATTAATTATCTATATCATGGCAGCTAGAATGACGATCAGCCTAACACTGAGACCCAGGTGCCTTGGAAACTGGGAGAAAAACCATCAGTTTGTATTTATTTATTTTTAAATATGTATCATGAACAGCATGTTTGTTTCGATGTCTTTCTAGTAAGGTTGACGCGGGTTATGACAGCAGGGTCTTACTTAAATTAATTCATTAATCCATGAATGCACACACTGTCAGTAGTGTTAGCTACTATTCTTGACCATACATAGTAATGACTGCATGTGCACCGACTGCCCGGCGGTAGCCTGTAGTAGTCTGGACGGCCGGCTTGACGTCTGCAACTGGCCCAAAGCATTCTTGACTGGCCGAGTGCCAGCTGCTGTGCATGCAAGCAAAGTGGAAACTGTGTGGGATCTCGATTATTTTTCTCAGCTGTTGAAACTACCTTACTTGCAACATTTAAGAAATTAAAGTTTGCTGTCAGTGACTATTTATCATACTTTTTTTTTAAAAATCCTGTTTATATCCATAAAAATTTTGCACTTGGCTTTTTCCAAGTGTTTAACGCCCACATCACCGCAATCCTAAAATGGTCAAACCATTTGCCAAGTCAGTCTTGCAAGTGTCGAAATTATCGAACGGTAAAAAAGGGGCGGGGCTTTCAGTCCACAATCCAAGCAATAGTTTCGGCTACAGTCAGTTTCTTCGCCGTTCTTTCATCAGTGAAACAGACCATGAAAGATTCACGCTTTTATTATTTGTACCTGCACTGTAAATACAAAATAACTACGTAATTTACTTGTATATAAAACGAAAACTGTCAGTTTCAGCCATTTAGATGTTTCTGATCAAGTCTCGTGACTCGACCACTGTGCGTCGTCGCACGTTACAGTGCGAGAACTGCAGTGGGCGAGCTGTTTAGTTCAGTGAAAGAAGCGATGGCAAACTACGACGGAATGAATGGCTCCGAAATGGACACGTCGGACTCAAGAAAACGACCTTTAGATGGGGATACAGATAATGGAGTCAGCAAAAGATCAAATCAAGGTGCATTTTTATTTAAGTTTCTTTGCAGATTGGGTGTGAATTGTGAAAATTATGCTTTCTTTAAAGCCTAGTCTTGCACAAGATGGCGGCTCTGTTGGCAGCCGGCATGTCCGTTGGCAGCAAAGAAATGTCTGGAATTTTTATGCCTGTGCAATCGAAGAACTTTTTTTCTTGAGGGAAAGTGGAAATAAATCATCAGAGTCATCTAGCGCACGTGTCATTTGCAGCAGTTCACATGCAGTATTTATTCAGGTTTGATCGACGTGGTCAGCTACCACAGCTGAATGTTTTACAGCAACGACGGCTACGAACGGAGGTTGATTGATAGAACTCAATACGTGCATGAGCATGTGCATTGATTATGTGCTTTTAATATTTATTCATTATTTGGTGAAAACAATAGAAAGTAAGAGTGTCGGTACAGCGATTTATGGCAAAGTAGACTAACATATTGGTACTCGTTCCGTTAATACTGCCACCCACTGACAGTGCTTGCTTGCCTCGTGGCCAGTAAACTCCGCTTGACATTTTCTGTCGGTCACCTCTGCGATGTCGCGAAGGACACGACTCAGAATTTACGATGTTGGCATATATTTAAAGATGGAACCAGAGGCATATTACCTGAGATGATGAAACTGAAATAGAAACAGCCAGCATTTGGCTACGTTTTGTTCAGACAGGGAAATAAGATAGGCCTAGTAGAACTTTTCTCTGGTCTCTGTTGTCATGTTGATCTTCACTTTCAGTTTCCACCCACTTCCTCTTCATTGCGTTTGTCCTCACTGGCATGTGACAGTAGTGTTTAGCAAAGGTAATTTTATGATATTGCAATGGCAGTTCTAAAAAACTTTTTTTTTTAACTGATTTTAATGTGATCATAATGTTGAACACTCAGAACAGGATACAAGATTTTTACTAAAATAACTAAGGCAAGATCATACATTGGTGATGAATTGTATTCCAGATTGTTTGCAATAAAGTAGACTGACACTATTTTGCCTAAGCATTTTTATATAAGTTGATATAATTGTCTTTCATTATCAAATAAAAGAGAGGCATTTTAGCCTGCAAAATTCAAGGTGAGATATTACTCAGTCCCAGTGAGACTGTCAAACACAAGAAGGGCCTGACACACAGATTTTTTTTATATAACCATTTCATAAATCTTGGAAGTTTAGTATACATAGCCATAAACAATGATTGCAGGTACATAAAGTTACAAAGCACACTGTTGTGCACTCTCCCTACATTAACTTGATTAAGTCATAATGACCAGCAGAGTATTTCTTGTTTGTTTTATTTACAAATATTTATAAGCATATTACATATGGCATCATAAACCCCAGTTGACAAAGCTCAAGTGTAGTAATCTTCACACGCACACACAGTGACGCATGTACAGTGACACACATAGAACATCTTGCACACATGTTAAAACCCTTTCCACCTTTTGGAAGTGTAGGCCATTGTGTGTCAGTGGGGTCGGATGACAAAATCAAAACTGCATACACACAGGGACTGAATGTAAAAAAACCAAGCACATGTTTATTCCAATTTCTATTATCCCCCAAATATAAGAGTAAAATAAAAATAGCGTATGCACATACACACACACACGTCTTAAAGGCTGTTTCTGTCATTTATTTTCTTGAGGACATAGAACTTCTTATCTGATCTCAGGTCAAGCAAAATTTGCTTTAAGGCAATTCTTGAATATTCTCTTTTGGAAGTTATTACCATAAATCAGATTGCATTAAATTTGTAAGCTTGCTTACCAGCTCACTAAACTAAGGCTCAGTTTGCATAAAAAGTTCCCTTAACTCTCTACCACCCAACCCCCACCTCCAGAAACAAAAAACAAAAACTAAACACTCATTTTAAATACCATTTTTAGAACTGAAAAGATTGTTACTCTCTTTTAAAGTCAACTGTCAAGCCATTTTCAAAAAAATATATTTAAAAAAAGAGAGATTGAGATATTCTCTTCTTTTTTTTTTTTTTAAAGTCTGGGTTTGCTGTTCAAGAGATGTTTGTGAACTACACAAAGCTTAATGTACATAGATGTAACTTTTCATTCTTTTTACTGGATACTTTGTACTTGTAGATTGATTAGCACCAAACTTTCCTATTTTGAATGGCTCATTACTGACAGAGTGGCTTAGTTTGTGCCAGACTCGCCTATTTTCAGTGGTTTATCACATACATTACAAACGGAACTTAGTTTGTGCCACACTTTTTCTCTTTTGAATGGTTTATTACTACATTACATATTTGTAAATATAACTTCTTGGCTTGTGCCAGCATTTTTCTCTTTTGAGTAGTATGTTGTATGCAAATTAATAAAACGTCTTGTTCTTAGTTTCTGCTACACTTTCCTCTTTTGAACAGTACATTACATCATTACATGCAAATAAAAGTTAAAACTTCTTAGCTTGTGCCACACTTTTCTCTTTGGAACAGTACATTTCATACCAAAAAAAAAAAACCCCAAAACTTTTTAGTTTGTGCCGCACTTTTCTCTTCTGAGCAGTACATTACATGTAAATAAAACTTCTTTGTGCAACACTTTCTTTTTCTGAACAGTACATTGTAATTTACATAATCTTCTTGGTTTGTAAACTTTTCTCTTTTGAACAGTACTTTACATGAAACATACAAATAAAACTTCTCAGTTTGTGCAACACTTTCGTCTTTTGAACAATACATTGCAATTTACATAAACTTCTGAAGTTCTTAGTTTGTATCATGCTTTTCACTTTTTATCTGTAAATTATATACAGAGTTTCGTAGGTTGTACGCACCAAACTTTTCTCGTTTGAATGATACATTGCGTACAAACAGAACTTCCCAATTTCTCCCAAAATTTCCTCTTTTGAACTGCATGTTACATGTACACATGTATACATAATAACGTGATTAAAACAATACTTCTTTAATCTCATTTTGCTCCAAATTTTCCTCTTTTTGAATGGTATATAATTATATTGCATGCAAATGCTGAACGCTATTTCTTTGTTTGCAGCACATTTTTGGCCTTTTGAGCGGTAGATTACAGTGTACAGACAGAACTTCTTAGTTTGTGACAAACTTTAAAAAAAAAAAAAAGTTAACTAGTGGTACTAGTACACTATACAAACACTTTTATTCATTATTGGACTTGATCCAAATGACTGGGCGTGTTTAGGCAAAGTACAACTGCTTAGCAAGATAGGTGCCTGTATAGTCTTTATAGTTAATGATCTTGACAGAGGTCATTTGCAGTTCTAAACAAAACAACATATTAAATAATAAGCTACATATTGTTAGGCTCAAGCCAAACACAGCTTACTTCTCAATTAAATTCAGCTGTGCTACAAGGTCCAAGTTTCAGTAAAGTAGAAAAAGAGCAGTTAGATTGGTTCTAGAATTTATTGATCAAGAGCGACAAGGTTTAGGTAAAAGCCTTGGGGGATGTCGTTCCAATTTTTTTTAAGAAATTGTGTGCAATGACATATTTCACTTTAATGTATTTACTGTGTTTTAAACAAAAATGTTAGAAGCATAAGCACAGGATTTTTGAACATATGATTATGAATCATTTCAATCAATGCCTGCCTGTCTAAGTGTAGGTGGTCCAGTGTGATAGCACTTGTAAAAAAAACATGTGAAAAGTCAAAAAGACAAAATGCAGGAAATGTGCGCGTGCATGCTGACATCTGCATGCACACACACACACACACACAAACAAACACAAACACAAACAACAAAACACAAACCACACACACACCATGCACACAAAACACAACACACAACACACACACACACACACAACACACACAAGAACACAACACAACACAACACAACACACACACACACACACACACACACACACACAGTGACACACAACACACACACACAACACAACACAACACAACACACACACACACACACAACACACACACACACACACACACACACACAACACACACAAAACACACAACACACACACACACACAAACAACACAACACACACACACACACAGTAATACAACACAACACACACACACACACACAGTAATACAACACAACACACACACACACACACACACACACACACACACACACACACACACACACACACACACAACACACACACACACACACACAAACAACACACACACACACACACACACACACACACACACACACACACACAGTGACACATACACAGAAGATAGTCTGGTGGCTGGAGCATCGTGGTTGCGATCTGATGACTGGTTCAAGCCACCACTGAGATGGCTGCTCAGAGAAACTTTTCCCCTGGAGTTAACATCAGTGCTGAGTGGAGTCTTGAGAGTCCTTCAGATGAGACTATAAAGTGAGATCCCATATAAACGTATGCAGAACATCTTGCACACACATTCAAACATGCTCTGCCTTTTGAAAGATAAGTCAGAAGCCCATTAAATTGATTAATATTGTGCCAGTGAGAAGTGATGACAATTTACAAAACTGCACACGCACAGGGACTAAATGTAAAAAAGCACAATAGTTGCTAACTTCATTATCCTTGAAATAAAACAAGTAAAATTGAACACACACACATACTCACTGACTGACTCACAGAATTTTGCCTTTCGAAGGGGTAGCCATTGTGTGCCAGTGAGAACAGATGACAAAATAGTTAATTTACAAAACTGCATGCACATGGGGGACTAGATGTAAAGAACTTAGAAGCACATGAGTGTTTATTCCATTTTCCTTGAAATAAAAGCATGAATAAATAAAAGAATGAACAAATAGGTAGATTTACGATATATTCACACACACACACACACACACACACACACACACACACACACTGAAATATTCACTCAGCTTGACCACCTGTTATCTAGTTTCTGCAGAAATGACACAAGAAGGAATTTCAGAGTAAAATGTGTCACAAAGTGATATGTTTAAACTGAACAATCTTAAATCCTTTTTTTTTCCTGTTTGGTTTTGTGGGGATGGGGTGGAATTGGTCTTATTTGTTGTTGACTTTGTCAGAGCTTTTAAATACATCTTGAGAAACTAGAGATATTCTTTATATCAGTATTTTAGTTATAAAAGGTTAGAGTAAGAACACCAGAAGACTGAGGACTTGTTCCATTTGAACAAGCTGTGCATAACTCATACTTGCACTTGCAGTCATTTAGATGTGATCAGTAGACCCAAGGCCACTGCACAAGGTCAGGGCAGATCAATTTCAAGCACACTTAGCATTTTATTGCAAAAGAAAGATGATGGGTTTCTTAATTTCTTAAAATGGTCAGGTTGCCAGTGAAGATAAAAGAATCTGATTACATCATTTGTAAACTAAACAAGTTGCATTAAATAAAAATTTGTGTACTGTTTGGATTCTGTTCAGGCATGAGTTGGGTGAGGCAGTTGACATACTTGTGCAAATAATTACATGTTCCATGATTTTGTTTTGTGTTCTTGAATTTGGGTCAAAGGTCACATGTCACTTGATTAACCTTGTGTCGGTTCATTGAAACTAATAAGATGATTATATTCCGGTGGTTATAACTGACCAATATTTGTTAATGTTATTGTTCAGATCACATGTGCTCATACAGCAGTGAAAAATACTGTGAACTGTTTGTTTTTCATTGCCGATTCAATGATTGCTTTCATTTGAAAATATTTGATTCACAACGAAAAAGGATTTTCCTGTTGCGTCCATGTTATATCATGATTTCTTTGTTTTTGTTTACTGGTTGGAAAACTATTCATTGACTTACTGCTTTAAATTCCATCAATTCATGACTTGCCACTCACATGTTCTGCTTCAGTCTTCCTGTCAGATCAACTTGGTATAAAATCATTCATTGTGAGCCATTTTTAATCCTTTATCTGCATTTTTCCTTTGATGCCAGACAATAGTTATGTACCCCATTTTGTTGTACATACTGCAAGTGTAATGTTTTTCATTAACTCCAAATCACCTTAACATTTCATAGTGGTGTTTGTTTTCCAGTCCCATTTTCATTCAGGCCATTTAGTGCTGTCATCCTAATAAGTAGAATAATTGGATAGCAAGATTCACATTCTAGTTAGTATTGAACTTAAAATAGATGCCACAGCCATTTATTTCTGATTCATTCATGGAATTACCATAAGAAATGACAGCTGGTTTTATAAGGCACGATTATGAAAATGAACTTAATAGTTTTAAAGCCAGTTTAATAGTTTCTTACGTTATAATTTTTGGGAGAGGACTGCATGAACCTTTAGAGAGTGCATTCCATCTTCGGTTGCTCTAAAAAAAATTCTTATTTCAAATTCTGCTTGAATATCATCATTAAGTGCTATGTTAGTAATTTTACATTTTTAGTATGAAACTGACATGCTGACTACAAAGGTTTGTTTCATGAAAAACTATTAATGTGGTGAAAGAAATATATCCTTTGTTGATAAAACAAAAGTTACTGGTTAAGTACTGCGAGATTTTTTATTTAGATGCTGTGGCTGTCAGAGAAGAAAACGTTAGGTAGTAAGTGTAACAAAGCATAATTTCCCGTGAAGTTAGTGGAACAGAATAACTTAGTTCAGGGCTAACTGTTAGGAGCTGTGATAAAATTATCTTTAACTAGTTTAAGCTTTTGGGTTTTATCAAATTCTCATAAGTTGTTTTATTATACTGCAGCACTTCGAAAGGCATTTATACTTTAAGGGAAAAACAAAAGAGAACTCCCCTATCCCTATCCCCTCCCTCTCCCCTGCCATTCTAAAGAAGAAAACAAAAGTTCCCCCCCCCCCCCATCCCCCAAAAAAAAAGCAGGGGGGGGGGGGGGGAAGAAACCCTCTAAAATTTAACCTGCCTGGCACAGAGACCTCAGCAGAACATTAACTGGCAAGAGCAAGTTCAGGATGGGACTTGCAAACATGGATCAGAAGTTTGTGTATACATAGATCTGTTTGAGTTGGAAACCAGTTTGACTTACTGCATGTGTTTTTGACTGTTCCACAGGCCCCTCCCACACAAGCTATTCTGCCACAGGGGAAGGAGGTAGGCAGCTCAGTTCCTTGGCCTGTTCCCAGCTGTTACTTAGTACTGATTTTATGTCTTTAATTATAAATGACAGCCTTGAGGAAAGAAATTGAAGTTTTTTTGTCCAGTTATATTTGAAGGGGTTATCTTATCCGTAACTTTATGGAGGGAAAACAGATTAAAGAAAAATGACTTATTGGCATGGAGCATTTTATCATATATAGAATTTTTTTACCTCCGAAAATGAAGAAAGTCCGTGCATTCTTGTTTTTAGCTTGATTTTGATACTTGACAAGATCTTTGAGCAGCTGAAACTTAGAATTTATTGTTAGATATTATTGTGAAGCATTTAAAATAAAATACTGCTTAATGTGAAATGAGAACCTCATTAAATTGGGGGGGGGGGGGGGGGGGGGGGGGTTGCTTTTGTATTTTAGTGTTTAGATATGGCGGTTTTTTGGGGTTTTTTTTAAAGACACATTTGTGTGGTTAGGGGGTGCATTTTTCATTTGTTTATAATGAAACTTAGTTGTTGGTCCAAATTACTTAGGATTCCGATTGTTTCAGGGATAGATTCTTGTGCATTATTAAAGATTATTGAGAACCATTAAATTCCCATATGGAGTTTGGAATTCTGATTGTTTCAGGGATAGATTCTTTTGCATTATTAAAGATTATTTAGATCCATGAAATTCCCATTTGGAGTTTGGAATTATTGTGTGTGACAGTGCATAGTTTGTTGTCATTACCATTGTTAATGTTATGTTTTGGATGCTGGTGTTATAGTGATAGTTGCATTAAAAAAAAATCATTCAAACATCATTATGATTCATTAGAAGTTTAATTTCCTGGTATTCAGTATTATGTAAAAAAAGAAAAGAAGAAGAAAAAACCCCATGGATTTAAATCTCACCCACCGTTACACTATCATTTTCATTTGTTGCTCCCCCCTCCCCCATGAATTTACTTGTTTCTTTTCTGTCAGTGTGCAACTATTTTTTACCATGTGGTGGAAAGTGGCATGCTTTGTTTTATGTTATGAAATTGTCAGAATTTTTTTTTTAATCATGTTATCAGATTTTGTGGTGTTTTTTAAAAAATTATTTAAGTTTTAAGAAAGAAAGGGTGCTAGTATCAACGAAGGGAACAGATATCTTGCAAAATACCTTCATTATAACAATAAGTATTTAAGTTGTTCTTTGGTCACAAGGAGTATTTGTACGAACTTTTCTGTACATGATCCTGAAACAGAAAATGACACTCAGCCATTCTTTATTCATTTATGGAATTCTGTTTAGATTGAAACTTGTGTATATATTTTAATGCCCCCACTCCCACCCAAACACACACACAGAGAAATGATAGACACAAACACATCAACATGTGTATGCATTAACCCCCCACCCCACCCCCAACAAAAAAACAAACAAAAAATTGCTGTGGGTTTAATTTTCTTGAAAATGAGAATGTATGCATTCTCATACTGAGATTTGTAGGTGACTAGTTCTGTGGAATGATCATGTAGGCATATAAGCAAAATGTTGAGATAGGTTTGTGTGTCTTGAAGTTCTCTCATTTGATTAGTTTTTCTTGCGGTTAGACTACACTTTGATACTTCTGAAAAGAAGCTAAAATGTGTTTTGCTCAAAACTTAAGCTGCTTTTTTTCTTTTTTTCTTTTTTTAAAGTTATCAAAGTCGTGTCATGAATATTCCTACCCAACCTCCCATCATTGTCAGAAAGGTTACAAAAGGAAGATAACTGTTAGCTGACTTCATTGTATTGGTTGGAAAATTTTAAAATAGTTCAATTACAGTGCTGTCAACTGTTGTGGACCAAAGCTCATAATTGGAGATTGAAAATGTGCATGTATTTTAGAATCTAATTTTCAATAATTATAATACAAGCAGATGACTTAATAACTAATACAGTATATAATGTAGGCATTGTATCTGATTATTGCATTTAAGTTCATGCCAGTATTTCCAGTTTGAAACAGAGGAGAGTTGCTTGGTTTTCTTGTTGAACAGACAGCTCCGGTATAGGGGAACAGGCAGGCTTGGAGACATCTCACCTCTCACATCATAATGAATCATCTGGTTAGTATCATTCTGTTTTGTTCTTGCACAGTAGTTCATCTTCGGTATTGTGTGAACTGTTGTGTCATCTGCTCTTAAATCTATTGTTACAGATGTTGAAATTATGTTCATTTTTGCTCTTTTTTGGCATATGTTGACCTGTTTTATCAATGTATGTGTACGCATGTGTCTGCATTTAGTTATGTTGATGCTTGCCCAGGAGATCTGTGTTTCGCAATTTCTACTTCTTTGGTTTAAAAGTAACGCTAGTACAGATTTATTTTTGAACTTTTTGTCTTAGGAAAAGGGGTTGAAGACTGGTCTTTTGATGATTTGTGGTCTCTTTAATTTAGATGTGTTGAGAAAGAGTGGATTGATATTTGATGCAACCTAAATAGATTTTCTTTCCTTTGATTTTCTTCTTGTATGCAATGTAAACTCCACCAGTTTCTCAATCACACACTCTTCCATCGTCGCTACCATCAAAATTTGGAAGGGTAAATAAAACAGACTAGAACTAAAACAATTGTAGAGATGAGGAGAGTGTTTGAAAATCATGTTGTTTGATGATGAATAACTGATGAAAGAAAATGTACTGGTTTTGACCATTGTTCAGTGTCCCTGCTTATTTCTGATAAAAACACCGTTGCAAAATCTGAGAGAGAAAGAGGATTGGTACTGAAAGGACAAGAAGAAAACAATAACCTCGTGTACTTGTAGTTAATGGTCTCTACCACTTGTTTGTTGACGGATTCAATCTAATGATTCAGTAAGATGTCATCAGTACGCAGGATTTCTCACACATACACCTTGATAGTGAAAAAAAAGAAGGAAAAAGGGTATCATCAACAGACTTGCAACAAGCATTTATTGTACAGAAAAAAATCTTTGGTGAACTTTAAAAAGTACGTTTTGCGCACAAAACCTCACTCCGATTGATTGCTTAGTTTCCCTCACTTCCTACCCTGTCCTTATCACAGTAAATTTTAATCTATACATTTGGTTGTCTTGCTTATGGAATGTGGTCAAAAGTGTCTTTATTCTCTGTGTGCTTTCTCAGCTAGGTTTAATTTTTTTCTTTCATTTATGCAGGAAGTTTTGTAACTGATAAATTAATGCTATAATCATTGCTTTAAAGCACACTGAGAAAACTTTGTTTTGAACTTGCACTATATATTAAGTGCTCTCTATCATCATGATTGATCGTAATATGCATAAAAGAAACGGTACTGATTTTAGCAGCCTGCTCATTCCTTTGGAGAGCAGCCTAGTTTCGCTGTACAAGTTCACTGCAGTATGATTATATTATTCAGTATGAAGCAGTATTCATGCTTTCATTTTTGAAGGTGGGATTGCTGAAGTATCATGAGTTAAATGCATGTGCGTATGTATACATAAAATGTGTGTACCATAATCAGGAGAGTGTTGTAAAAGATTGTACTGATCAGATCAAAGGTTGTACTGGTCAGACTATGCTTGTATTTGTAGATTCATGTAATGCACCAATTTTGTATCTGTAGATAGGTGCACATGTCTGTTTGTATGGTAGTGGTGGCATGTTGGGAGGAAAATTTTGTTTTGTTTTGTACAAACTCAATGAGTTGATGTTTATTTTCACCTGTTTTTTTGTTTACAAGTGTGTTCTAGTGTGGATTTATTCATCTGGTATACTTTCAATAGCATAATTTTTTCAGGAAACATACACATACCCACACACACACACGCACACGCACACACACATACACACACACACACACACACACACACACACACACACACACACACACACACACACACACACACACACACACACACACACACACACACACACATGAAAGCAAACACACATCCTCTCTCTCTCTCTCTCTCTCTCTCTCTCTCTCTCTCTCTCTCTCTCTCTCTCTCTTAACCCTTTTCCTCAACTATCACCAAACACTGAACAGTGAATCACTGAAAGACAACTTACATTACAACAATGAGTGCTCATGCAGATGCACACACAGACACACACATGCATGCATGCATGCTGATAATACATACACACATGCACAGTTGAACACACACACTTTCGTCTCTGAGCACCCAACACCCTTGTCTTTTGCAATGTTTACTTCCCATCAAAACAAACCTGTGATAAAAATGTTAACATGATTATTATAACTACTTTTGTACACACACATGTATGTGTGTGTACAGTGCACACATGCACACACATTCATTTACACACACACATATGCACACATTCATACACATGAACTTACCGTATAAAGATTTGCAATGCAGAAGTACATGTATACATAGTAGGCCTTGAAGATGAAAATATCTCAGTGGTCTTGCTTGTAATGATGTACTGGTCTGTCTATGATTGTAAATGAATAAAAGCAGAAGTGTCAAATACTTTTTATGAAAGCTTGGAATCTAAATTGTGTTATTTGTAGATCATACGTTTTTACGCTTTTATTAGTATGTAGCATTTGTTCAAGATCTGTATTTGTCAAGCATAATAATAACTTGTAGTCTCTCACAAAATTTGTATGAAATGCATGCAAATTACTTGATTTATTTTTATATCAGTGTTCAAGTATTTAGGTGCTTTTGTTTTTTTTCTTGTAACCATCTGTCTTGTTTTGTGATGAGAAACTCCTGGGTTGATTATGTTTTCTCATGACAGGTCATTTTCCTATGATGCTGAGGAACTTGCTTTGCCATAGTTTAAAAGAAGAAAGAGCATTTTTACAATGTACAGACATATACAATAACTGATGTTCTTTTGTTTCTTCTGTTCACAATTCCACCTGTTTGTGTGTCACCTCATCGCTCACCACCACCCTTGATTGATCATCTGAATCCATCATCATCTACCACTTCAACAATCATCATCAATGCTGTCCCATGTTGCTCATCCATTTTCATTGTCGCAGCAGAGCATGAGGAAAATGAGGGTAGGTGATTTACTTTTTTTTTTCTCACCCTGGGAAGAATTTGAGTCTGAATGCTTGTATTTTTTTTTTTTTTTATGAGGGGGAGGAGTGTGGAGGGGGCAGCTATAATATTTAACCCTAGTAGCGCTAAATAAACAGCAACAAGCCTCACTTCTATTGGCTGAATTAACATTGGCTAGCATTGTTTTGGAGCATGGTGGGCTCAAACAACCCTTGATATTGATATATAAAACTGAATTAAATGTGTTAAGCTATAGATCACTGGAAAGAAGAGATAATATGCTTTTAAATGAGTATAATTTTATAATAGTGTGTAGTGTTTATGATTATGTAAAAAAAAATCCAAAAAAAAAAATCATGTTCGCACTACCGATCACTGTTCCACTGTCAGGGCCCCGGATCGATTTTAACACGATAAGCAAAGTTCTTGCGGTGCATAAATGTCATGATTAGGTAAACACTATTTCTTGACATTAGTTTTCAAAAAATAAGGAGTTTGTATCGCTTTATCGGTCACCAAATACTCAGAAAAGTTCAGCGACAGGATCGACGCCATCGCGACCGTCATGGCGGAATGTGCGAAGTGGTGGCTTTCTATGACAAAAATACAAAGATCGCTTGATTTCATGTGATGCAAAGTACTCAGCAGCATAGCGATTTGACTCGACAACAGTTATTTCGAAGCCTCGTTGCGTCAAAATAAAGTAAAACAATCTGTGACGTCGAAATCGCCGAGTAGCGAAAAAGTCCATCCAGCAAAACTAGCACCGCTCGATTCAGTCCGATCGCGATCGATTTTTACCAAGTTTTTCAAAAATATTCCACAATCCTTACCTCATCGTCTCTCTCATTGTTTATTTCAACCAAATCCAGCCTCTAAAACTCCTCCTCGCTGTCAATTTTGTAAAAAAGCTCGAAAAAACGCTTGAAGAAATTCTAGTGCAAACACTGGCCGCCATTTTTGTTGAAGACGATCTCGGCTGGTCCGAAAAAAAATTAAAATACACTCTTAACCAATCAGATTCTTCGTTGCTTGTGTGTGTCAAACGACCTTCACCCCTTTCTGCGGGCCTACAACGGCCTTAACATTCATTGGCTGACCTTTGAAAGCGAAAGTAAGCTTTCAACTATGACCACCCACGTCATCCCGGAATATTCCGGGATCCGCCACACAGCCTAGACCCGCCTTTCCCGGAATATTCCGGGAACCGCGCCACTAGGGTTAATGTAAGAATGTTCACAGTAGTGTGCTTTTTATTATTTACAGTGTGTTATGTAAATGTCAATTCCAGTTTGTGGTAAATTGTTGGCATTTCATATCTTTTACACCACCTGGGACAGAAAAACCACCCAACAAAAAGCCCCATGGAAGACAGTTATGATAATAGATGTTGATTTGATTTTTCCAGCTAGTGAAGAGTTTGTGTGTGTGTATGTGTTGGGGGGGTGTGTTGGGTTAAGAGTTTGTGTAAATGTTGTCTATAATTGGATGGATCATTGTTTAGGAGGGAAAATCAAAATTTGTGTCTGCACTGGTCCTGTGAGTTACTAGTAAACAGCAGCTTAAACACTGCAGATACTGTAGCCAAATAAGAAGTGATACTTAAATGCAAGATTTATGGATGAAGTATCAGAACTTGTAGCAGTATATGTTGAAATTATGAAAAACTGATAGTACCATAGCATGGGGTTTTTTTCCTCTAGAAGGAAGCAGCCTGCATTTACAAGTGAAATCAGATAAAAGCTGTACATTAATCAGTGAGCATATCACTAGGTACATTACAGTCATATGAATTCAAATGTGAGGAAAATGTCATTGATGAAGAGTAATCAAAAAAAGGAGGGACATTGTCGAGGTATGAAATAGAATTTTTTTTTTTAAACACGAGAAAACAGGAAAATTAATGCCTTTGATTTCTTGTTTGAAAATTTTATCCTGACTGTGTTTCATCCCATCGTTCACCACCACCCTTGATCATCACCTGAATCCATCATCACCCATTCCTTCCATCATCGTCATCAACGCTGTTGCACTTGTTGCCATTCCTTCGTTTCTGTTGTCACAGATCTTGAGGCATGTGAGGGTAGGTAACATTGATATTTAAAAAGATCATTATGAGCATTTATACCTGCTATCCATTGTTACGGTTAATTAAGGCCTTGTTATAGTTTGACTCATATGCAAGTAGAAACAAACAACATGGATTCTTGTGATTTCTGTTTGTGATGCTTGTGAATGCTTGCAGAATTGAATGTGACAAGCTCTTTGTTATTCTGGTTTCAGAAATTAGAAAAAACAAAAAGAAACTATGCGTAATTCAAATAGAACACTAGGGGCATGTGTCTGCTTCCCATGCCAATCACCAAGATGTAGATGAAAAGGGTAAGTGCACAGGCAGAAGGTTGTTTTTAAACACAAGAAGGATTTTCCATACATTGATCATTTTCAACAAGGCAAAATTATACCTGTTGCAGTCTTATCTGTGCTGGTGCGATTTCAAAATTTTGCATGGCAGACGAAATTACATTTAAATTTTTGCATATGAGAAGACCAGTTGTTTACCTCTTGATTTTGGTGTAGCAGTTCCAATTTTAACTGTCATGCTAGCATTGATGAGTAAAATCAGATAAAGATACAATAATTAGTGGGCATATCAACAGATATGTTACAGTCACATAAATTCAGAAGTGAGGGAAATTTAACTGATGAAGAGTAATCTAAATAGAATGGACGGTGTCGACGTACGAAATAAGATTTTTTTAAAGCAAGAAAAAAAACAAAGATCCATGCTGTTTTGTTTCACAGAGGGAATAACTATCAATACTGTTGGTTTTTTTGCGCACTTTTTTGGTCTTTATTTTTAAAAGATAAAGAAAAAGAAGAAAATTTATGCCTTTGATTTCTTGTTTGAAAATTTTATCCTGACTTTGTGTTTCATTCCATCGTTCACCACCACCCTTGATCATCACCTGAATCCATCATCACCCATTCCTTCCATCATCGTCATCAACGCTGTTGCACTTGTTGCCTTTCCTTCCTTTCTGTTGTCGCAGATCTTGAGGCATGTGAGGGTAGGTAACATTGCTATTTAAAAAAGATCATTATGAGCATTTATATAGATATGCTATTCATTGTTACAGCTCATTAAAATTAAGGCGTTGTTATAATTTGACTTAAATGCAAGTAGAAACAAACAACATGGATTCTTGTGATTTCTGTTTGTGATGCTCATGGATGTTTGCAAAGTTGAATGGGACAAGCTGTTTGCTGATCTTATACATAGCTGCTGATCATTCCTTTCCCCCCAGATTTTTCTGGTTTTTAGCTGCAGTTCAAGTTGTTATGAACATTTTTTGAATACTGAAATTTTTTTTTTAAATCTGCATAATTCAAGTAGATCTTCATTGAATGTGTCTGTTTCTGCTGTCTACCAGAAGGTTGTTTTCAAATATAAAAGGCATTTTCCATACATAAATCAGTTTCAACAAGGACAAAGTTAGGCCTTCTGCTTAGTCTTATCTGTTCCAATGTGATTGAAAAATGTTGTATGTCTGACAAAATGACATTACTGCACAGGGAAGACCAGTTGTTTACCTCTACAATTTTGGTGTAGCAGTTCTAATTTTAACTGTTTTGCTACGATGCTATGCCATTTGCTCATAAACTCACTTTTATTTCTGATTTTATTTTTTACTTTTTTTTTAACCCCTTTATATAGTAATACTGTTTTATATTATCGAATATCCACTGTGGCCAACAACAACCACATAATAGTCACTTTCAGCATTCACCAACAACGTGTCACCGAGTCAGATAAAGTTTTTTAAAAAAACAGTTTAAATTCAAAACCACACAAGACCAGAAAATTTCATGCACATGTATCCTTATTTCAATTATGTATGACTTTTTTTTTTAAAGTAAGAAGGTGTGAAAGTGGACACTGCAGAAAATACTTGGTACGCAGTGGGAAGTAAGAGAAATGGAACACAGTAGTAGAAGAGTTAAAACAGCATCATCTTCTGATTTTGTACTTCATCAAAGCAGGCGTGAAAAGTGATCAGTGTACTTTCGGTTTCTGCCAAGGGGCCATCCTTTCAAAGTGTGGTACACTTTCCTGATGACATCTTGTCAGGAGATGAAAGATTTGCTCCTTTAACCATAAAAAGTTTTTCAGCTTCAGGGGGCATAGCACCCTCACCCCCACTTTTTACCCACACCCTACTAAACTCCATTTTTGGATTCCCAAAGGTTGGCAGCTATACTTATGTATTGCTGTTAGTGTGTGTATGTAAGTGCTCAGTTGGTTTTTGTTTGTGGTTGTGGTAAATGACTCGAGAAGAAAATACACTAGAGTAAGATCGATACCCCTCCCCCCTCTTCCTGTGGGGATGGTGGGGATCAGTCAATATGAATAGCAGCCTCACCTGGGAACTCTGTGCTAGGAATTCCTTTTTTTATCTTTGTTTCTGCCTTGTTCTGTTTCTTCCTGTCACCTCCTTGTGTAGTTTCTGCCTTCCTGGTCCATTTACCTGCCTGTTGTTGTTTTTTTCAGAAAAAATTAAAATACATCAATTTTGTCCCATGCTGAAGTCCAATATGCTGGGCCTGATTTGTCAAGCGCTTAACGGCAACACAACTAACTTTTGCTAACAATAGTTGCTGTCTGAGTGTTAGACGAAGAAAAAGAAGAAGACTGATAAACTCTTAACCGGCAACATCTCAGTTAATTAAGTAGACTTGTTAAAAGGAAGTAAGAAGTGGGGGGGGGGGGGGGGGGGGGACCCTTGACTCGCTCTAACCATGATGAGCTGGAGGAAGGATAACCAGGAAGGGGCATGGTGTAGTTCTAAGTGAAAGCTGCTAGCAAGGGAGTCAGAACAGGAAAATATCAGTGATTTACAACCCATTTGTCAGGATGTCGACTGTGGTAAGACTGGGATGTGACAGGAGCTGAATTGGACCGTTTTTTTTGTTTTTACAGATATAGCTGTCAAGTGTTTCACTTCTAACTACTCAACTGCCCTACCACCACAACCACTCAGTCCTAGCCTCTTGCATAGTATATTTTTAGAGTGTGTGTTGGGGAGGTGTGTGTGTAGGGATGTGTGCCTGTATATGTTTTTTGTGTGTGTGTGTGTGTGCTGGTTGTGATTATTCAAAAGAGACTTTTTCATTTTTTTAGTAGTCTATCAGGTCATAAATTGTCTATCAATGTACTCTTAACTATGTTTGATTTGGTATGTTAAATGTGTACATATTGATGTGTGCTTCTTGTTGGTTTAAAAAAAAAAATTAGGCACATTGTATGTGTGTGTCGGAGAAAGAATATTTTGAGGGGATGGTGAAGTTGGTTATTCCTCCCATAATTATATATAATAGGTTTTTTTTTTAGGTTTAAAAATATAAGTAATGATAATAGATGGTGAAAAGCAAGAACCACAAGTGGTGTCAGTAACTTTATTTATATCTAATGATTATATTGTTATGATAAATTCACTTTATTTGTATCTAATGATAACATAATGATAAATTATCTCATTTACATAATGAAAATATGTGCATGCAGATGAACAGATGCACTGGCATAGACAATGATACATAATTTTCAGATGAACACACACACACACACAGTGGTGAACATGTGTGGTTTATCAGGCATAGATGATAAACAGGTGAGAAGCAAGAATGGGAGGAATAAACTGACTTCCCCATGTTGCCTCATAGTGTAGTCAGGTTGATTATCAGAAAAGCTTCATTATCAGAAAATGTTTCTGGGTGCTGTTGCCTTGTGTGCTGTGATAGACACTGCTGCAGCTTTGTATTGGTGTTTTTCATTCTCCCTTTCTGTCCGTCCTTCATTTGCTTTCTGTCCCTTTGTCTGTGTCACTTGTCGTCTCTCTGCCTCACACGCTGTCCAACTGGGAAAGCATACACAGTACATGGCAGTGCTCTGTTGTATTGTGTTCAGGAACAAACCGTAAACAACAGAAGTTACCAGTCAGTATATGAATCTGTCATGGTCGTAACAGCTGTTCCATTTTTTTTTTATGCCACGCTGTTGTCTTTGTGGAGCACAGTGGTGAAGCCGGTAGATAGGCTGTTGGTTTGAAGTGCCACTCTTGCCAGCTGGTGGCTTTCAGTGCTCTGTCTGTACGAGTGTCAAGTGGTAGTGAATGGCTCTCCCCCCACTCTGTTGATTTGTCACGGCCTGATGGGGCTGACAGGAGTGGCAGCTGGGGCCAGCAACTTTAATGGCCAAATTTGATAGGCCCATGTCATATTATAGACCAAAAATCCCCTCTCCCCCAAATTTTGAAAGGTAGGGCACAGGTGTATGCACTACTCTTCAGCTCTATGGACATCGGTTTTGTTTTAAACTGTTGTTGCAAAAGTTTCACTCATCAGCCTGTGATGAATTTGTCTAGACAGTTGAAAGATGATTTTCTCTCCTCTCTCTCTCTCTCTCTCTCTCTCTCTCTCTCTCTCTCTCTCCTCTCTCTCTCTCTCTCTCTCTCTCTCTCTCTCCCTCCCTCCCTCTCCCTCTCCCTCCCTCCCTCTCCCTCTCCCTCCCTCCCTCTCCCTCCCTCCCTCTCTGTCCCTTCCTCCCCCTCTCCCCTCTTCTTCCTCTCCCTGTCTGTCAAGTATGTTCAAATTGTTGCTCTGTGGATTATGATTGTCAACTCTGCACATGTTATGATTGATTTATTTGACTGTGGTACTGTTGAAAAACTGAAGATCGTATGCCCTTATTTGTCCTATGCTCTGTTATTGTTCTGATTGGGGTGTGGATGATATTGTTGTCTTTTTGTTAGGGATGAAAGGGAAGAAGTGTGGTTTCACTCTTTACTAACAAAGCTCAACTTTCATGCTCTTGCTGTGATTACACGTTTGTTGTGTACCTGTTCATTATAGAATCATTGCTGTCGACCTTCCAAGGTCTAGTACTACACTGCATGCTGCCTGAAATTTTCAGCTGTGCAAGTTCAGTGTTACCATGATTGACCCACCTCCCCATTTTTTTACTATCTGCTTTCCTCCATCTATCATCCTTTTTGTTGCCTTCGATTCATATTTGTGCAGTTTTGATTCTAGGCTGTGCCATTCCACGATATCTGCATATTTCATCTCCTGGGCACAAAGAATTTCACACCAAATTAAAAAAAAAAATTCTTTACTCATAACAAGTTTATCATTGATGGACTCCATACCAAGCTTTGTTTGATTGCATTAGTTAAATCAATCAAAATTTGTGTCACTTTTGGTCTATGTCCTTTCCTGCGGGGGCCTTATTTAAATGAAAGTTGGATTTTTTTTTTATACAGTGTGTGTAGAGAAAACCCAATATTGTTTTGGTACTTAGAACGAATCGCAACATACGTAAACAGACATCTCTGCCTGCCTGCCAGGCTGTCTGTGTCTGTGTGTCTATCTCTCTGTTTGAACATAACTGTTTATGAATTGTATTTTTATAATTGTGCAACATGAAAAACTTAAATTTAAAAAGTTTGGGAAAACAAAACATACCAAAAATAAACAAAGGCTGCATTACTAAGCAAAGGGTACGCCATTGTGGCTACCTTGTGTATATACAGCCTGTATAAAAGTAAAAGCAATAGCTGTTTCCTGTTAATATTTCTATTTGGCTGAGCACTTCAATTCTGACTAACCATTATTTTGTAGCCATTCACTTTGAAAACCAGATGGGGAGCAGTGTGAAAGCTTGGAGATGTGATTCAGAAAACAATAAGCAAGAGAGAACAACTCTGACAGAATCAGAGGGCCAGAGTTTAAATCTGGTGATTATAAAAGATATTCTCTTTGTGGGTTGTCAGTGAGTGCTTTGCTTTGTGCACTGGCTGATTCAATGTAGCGGTCTTCTGGCTTGGGTACATTACTGATCATTTTTATTTTGATTTACATCCCAATGATTTCTGATTCAGGAAGCTGGTAGTGCATAGATCAGAGGACAAAAATGGTAATGATTGTCAGAGATCAAGAATTTGCAGAAGTGATTGTGTGCTGTATTTTTATGGAAGCTAACAAGTTGCCTGCGTCAGTTGATGGTTGTCACAACATGCCCAAAAATAATTCAGGGAGGTTGGCCAGCATGTGTGTATTTAGGGGCTGGCCACTGGGGAATAGGATAATGGAGAAAGGGGTAGAGTATAGGACTACATTTCCCCTATTTTGTCTTCAGATTTGTGTCCCTATTTTAATTAAAATGTCAGTATTAATCAATCCTGGAATAAATTCATTATTTAAAAAAAACCCAGCCAATTCTCCCATTTAATTGACAGACTACCCGATATCACACAGACTAAAAAAAAGTTTTCTTTGGAATGTACTTACTTAATTTTGAATTTCTTTTATTCTTTCCCCCACCCCCTCCTTGCACCCTAACAAAATTTACTTTGAATAACTCAACTCAACCCCTTCCTGTCCACACAACACACACGCACACATGCACATACACACGCATGCACACACACACACACACGCACACACACACACACACACACACAGTGGAAGGGGGATGCAATGTGTACCTATAAGGGTTGGGTGGTTGTGGTTTTAAAAGTTAACTGAGCCACAACTAGGATTATTAGTGCCAAGACTTCAGAGTTATTACTGACAGGGGGGGTTGGCTGAACAATATGAAAAAGAGATTACAGAGGTATATGATTCTGCACATATTACATGACAAAGTAAATATGCAACACAATGACCATTTTTCCTTTGTGCAGGTTGGCAGGGAGGTGGGGGCTATGTCCCCCTTTTACAGGGGGCCCTCTGCCCCCCCCCCTCCCCCCTCTATTTTTGTTGTTGAAATCTTGGACTCAACACTGTATGGATATATTGGTTTTTGTTCGCCTGTATTCAGGTCTGTGGTTACAATGTTTCAGGGGATATCCACTTCAAAATCCTCGTGCCCAGTATTGCTGCCGGTGCCATCATTGGCAAAGGAGGGGAGACCATCGCTCTGATTCAGAAAGAGGCCGGTGCTCGAGTAAAAATGTCCAAGGCCAATGACTTCTACCCTGGTAAGAATGAGTCTAGCCTCCAATTTGTGAAAGCTTTAGTATGTGATGGACATTATCTGTAGACACAACTAGTTGTGTAGTGTGAAGTGTTTGTTATAATTGATTTGTCTTTTACCTTGATCTGTCTGCAGTCAGTCTGTCTACCATTCTGTCTGTCCTGCTTTAAGTCCTTAGCCCCACTCCCACCTCTTCTTTTTGCCTTAGTAAAATATGAAGTGTGTTTCTAGAATACTATGTTTACATTTGTGTTTGAAGCATTTGTCAGGTCTGGTAAAGCAGGCTGTGCCACAGGATCCTGACGTTTTTACCAGGAGGCACATCTGCCAGATGCAGTGTGGAATAGGATGCAGTTATTTTCCAGCTTTGGTTCTCTTTCAGGGGTTTTGTCCACATGTTAGCAGTGTAATTCACATCTCCAGTTCTCTCTCTGAATGAAATGAAGTTGTTTGTTTTTTAGCCCTGATGTTAGACCATGATGTATTATTCAGTGTTACTCTGAAAAGTGATGTTACAATGCCATGTCTTCAAAACATTGCAGACTGCACCCTGTTGTACTGCTCTCAGTTACAGTCATACCAAAAGGCTACCTGTTGTCAGAACATTGCACCTGAGACCAGTATGCTGCTGTTCATATTAGACTTTCAATCATAATTTTTATATTGCATTGCCCTGAACATTGTCACATCAGACCACCACATAGCATTTCCCATTACATTGACATTTTGAACCTCTGCAATTTCCCCTTGCATTTTCAAAGATTATCACATTGTTCAACACATTGCCACATCACACCACATTGTGTTGTCCTTTACATTGCCATTGCATTGATTCCTGTGCTCATACTTTGTGCCAAGTCTTCTCATCCACATATGTCATAGGATAAACTGATCAGGTCTGTTGCAGAGACTATTTTTGATGAGCAAATTGTTCAGGTTTTGATCAAGTTCTTCCATCAGTCAGAAGGAATTATGAATCTGGGAGCACTCGTGTGATAAAGTCAGCTGCGCATTTTCATATGGATGACTTACTCAGGGTCAAACAAGAGCTGCATGTTTTCAGGATTTAGACAGTTACAAGAGATGCCAGAAAAAAAAAATCAAGCTCATAACTGTGTGCAGTTGTACACTTCTTAACATTCTATCACAAGCGTTACCAGACAATGAAAGAAGTATCTTGTAGGGGATGGCCACATCTATTCTGAGGAATATTAACCCTGTCAATATCAGTTTTGCAGTGTTAAGTTGACAGCTAAGACTAGTTGCACAGAAGTGCACCACAGCCAAAAAGAGAGAAACCAGTTGTGCAACATGGTAATAGAATGGATGATGTGTTCTACAAATGAAAATTGGTTGAGCAGAAAGGGGGGGGGGGGGAAGATTATGATTTGCAAAGTTTACATCACAGTCGATGAGAGTGAATAGGTCTGCGCTGCCCATGTTTCTGACAGGTTAGTTCTTGAATGTGGATGCACCAATTTTGAAATCAAGGTTATGCTTCAAAAGCAGTTTTTGACCTCTGAAGTCATTGTACTGTTTTCAGAACAAGCCAGTTGGTGATGAAGAAGTTTTGTATTTACAGTGATGGGGAGAGGGTGGGATCTAGGGCAGAAGGAAAGTCTGGCAAAATAAGATGCTTGAATCTTGGACAGTGCACTGGAGCAGACCAAGAAGCATGAGAACCCAGCATAGGATGTAGTAAAGAAAAAGGAGGCAGGGCTCATAGTCCATGATTCATCCTCCATATTCACTTTGTGTGTGATTCCAGGAACTACTGACAGGGTCTGCCTCATCATGGGCCCCGCAGAGGCCGTCAGAAAAGTTCACATTTTCATCATGGAGAAAATTCGAGACAAACCTGATCCTATCCCTAAACCTGAAGATGCCAAAACTAATTTTGAGAGGCATCGACAGGTAATTGAGGTATTTCCACTTTTTGATCATCATCCCTATCCATTTCCACGTCATCCTCTTCGTCGAAGACTTGGCATTTTCTTTTTCCTCATGGAACAAACCACCTGTCCCATCAGATCACCATTGTCATTGTCATATGTAGATGGTGAGCTTGGGCAGTTATCATCACTGAGTGTGAGTGAAAAAAAAAATCACCCACTTCTTTTTTTTTTCCTCTTTTTTTTTTAATAAAGTTTTCAAGGGGAAAAGTGCTTTTTGATTGATGATTTCATTTATATTTTCACTGGGATAATGTTTTCCGTTTATTCAGCAGAGCCAACAAACAGAAATTTCCCCTCCAAATTGCCGTGACTGAAAAAGCAAGTGCCAACTCTTTCGACCTGTCTCTAGAGCAGGGTTAATGAATAATTCTCTCGGTTTTTTTAAACCAACAGATTTATGTGATTAGCTCATAGGCTTTCTCTATATTTTTGTTGTGTGATGATTTGTGTTAAGATTGTTATGATATATATTTAATGGTAATTGCATGTAATGTGTTTCAAACTGGACATAGGAGAAGGAAGGTGGAAGGGATGGTTTAGATGTTCACCTGCCTGACAAGTAAACCATGAGGTTCTGGGTTCAATTCCCAGCCTTGCCCTTTCCAGTTTGACAGGAAAAGTGAACTGAATGTCAGTTCTTTTGGAGGAGACTCTAAGCCCATCAGACCCGTGTGCTTATGGACTTGTGCACGGGAAAAGAATCCACAACGGTTGTAAATCGGAAAGAGCAGGGAGGTATCTCCTAGCAAAATTTATAGGTTCAATTCCCAGTAATATTCCCGAGTCGGAATGAGGCTACCTTAGGTGGGGGGGTTACATGTGCAAAAATCTCACCATGGGTGAATCTCGAGCTGTAGCCAAGGATGGAAAGGGGACATTGGGGGGGGGGGGGGGGGGGGGGGGGGGGGGTGCTGGACATAAAAGAATTTTGATTATTTGTTAAACTGGTAATTGTTTGCAATGTATTTTCATGCTGAATATTAAAGGATTTGAATTGAGTTCAATGCAAAAAGATTTAAAAAGAAAACTTTCATACTATACCTATTGCAAACACAGACCTGATGTATTTGCGTGGTTTGTGATTTGTTCAAGCTTTTGTGTTTTCTTTACTAAGTTAATATGAATATAGCTGTTCGTTTTTAAAATTTGAAACAGAGTGTGCTTTTCTGAGTTATTATAAATATATTTATTCATTCAAGATAAGTATTAGTTTTAGGTTAGAAATTAATACATGTTGCCAAGTCCTACTGGCTTGTTTACTTGCTTGCATGTGCTTTTTATATACTCTAATTTGGTCTTTTCAGACTGTTTTTAATATTCATTCTGGTAGCCACACATACATCCAACCCCACATGTGCACACACTGCACACTGCATATACATATTCTGAGAGAAACACTGCTGCTTTAGAAACGGGCTTCTCAAGAATATTGCCAGGGACAACTAACTTACTGGACACAGGACATTCACGCAGTTTAGAAAGGAAATTTTCTTTAAATGTAAATGTCCGTTTCCTTTAACTTCCACAAATCCCTCTTATGAAAATATGTTTATGTCTCATACATTCAGTGGCAGGTAGCTGGAATAAACTAGATCAGTATGTGCTACCATTTAGTTCATTTTATTGAAGAAAAGTTTGGATGTTGAGTTTGTTTTAATCAACAGATAACTTCAGTTTTAGCTTTTTGTTTTGAGTTTAATAACAGCTGAGTCAAGAGCTGATCCCCACAATTCATGATGCCTGCCCTTGATTCTGATGGTTGTTGGAGTAAGTAACCAGAAATCAGCAGGAGCAGCAGACATTCTTTTCCAGGCTCTTCTGATGGTGGCTTTTGCCACAGCAGACCTCCCTCCCCCCTCGAAGAACATGCTGTCTTCTGACTTTATAAGGGGACCCAAATGGCCCCATGTACTCCCAGCTTTTCCTCCTCTTTGCTCATCTCTGTCTCAAACTGCATTCATGATTGGAACTGATAAGATCAACAACGTAAAATTTTATTTTAACCGAAAACATCTCAGATTAATTATGACAAAGGCCAGTTATGATTGTTCCAAAGACTTTTCATGAAAGGTGCTGTCGGTCTCCTGAATGGCTATCAGGGTGTGGAAAAAATGTAGCAATGGAAAATGGATTGATTTTGGGGGATTTAAAAAAAAAAAACCAGGTAGATCTCAAATTGTACTTAAATTTGACATGTTTGTCACTGTGGGAAACTCTGCTGTAAGCTTTGTTCCAGGGTAGGCAGTTTTGCTCTGCTTCAGCTTGGCTTTTGTTTTTGAAAATTTCAGCAGTAACTGCAGGTGAATTTTATTATAGGTTGTTACTTGAAATGTTCAGCTAGTGACCTCCCCTCCCCCTCCCCCTCCCCAAGGGGGAAAAAAAAGTTGCAAAACCCTGAGGGATAAAGGAAAATTTCCTCTCAGAAAGATTTGTCTTTTCTTACTTGACAAGTTGAAATATTGATAATGCACATACTCTTACAGAATGAATGGAAAACAGCAGTATGTGAGTGTCCCCAAAATGTCTGGTTAAAAAAAAGGTAAAAAATCCTTTTGGTTATTTGTTTCACTGTAATGTCTTTCAATGAGGAGTGAGAGGAAGAACATTATCCTTATAATTGTTATGAAGATGGTTGGGAGGACTTTGATATTTTGTCGCTGTCCTGTGTAGAAGCCTTTTTTCTTTCCATAACACATAAATAGAAGCATGCAGAATCCTCAGCGTTACATAGACTCCTTTAGGGCAGCGTTGTAGTTGCTGTTGTATTGCAAAACAGGTAGTTTATTAGGACACTTGTGCAGAGGTGATGGATGCTGCCTATAACTTGCTTGCTCCTGCCAGGTGTCACCCCTGCGTTGTACTGCATTCTGCCTATTTGCAACACTTTATACCCAAAAAATATATCATCAAAAAGTAGTTACTGCAAGTTAGTTAAGGAAATTTCAGAAACAGGTTATTTATGCACTGAGATAGCTTTTACCAAAGTATAGAATTTCTTTCCTCCATATTTTAGATTGTGGACATAGTGTAGACATTTTCCATATTTTCTTTTGTTTCAATTAGATGCAGTGAAGGTAAGGTCGGGTCATGGACATGCCCTACAAACATACAAAAAATCAAATCTGTTCTTATTAGTTACTTTTGAAAGAGAAATAAACTAGCATGAGTGTTATCAGCCTGATGTTATGGTTTTAAACTTAACCGAAAAGAATCCAAACCTCACTTTGCCGCCAAACAGTTTTGTGACAATTATTCCTGATCAGGAAAGTTTGGACAGAGAGAGGTTAGGTACTGAAAACGGTAAAGGTTAGATAACAGTAACATGTAATGCGAAGCAGCTTATAGGGATGGAGCCAGGTATAATGCACTAATGGTGACATTCTGTCACTGGCTTACATTTCACCACCCACAGCTGTCGGGGCTTTTTGCCTCAACACTGCTGTTACATATTATGCAGTGTTTCATGACAGTGTGTCTGAATTTACCCCTCAATTTGCTTTGCTCTGTTGATTTTACATAGTTAACTTGTTGACTGTGCTGTGTCTGTGTCAAGCAGGTTAGTACACGTACTTGAAATATAGCTTCTGTATCTGTAAGTTTTGTACCTATGCGTAAGTGTTAGTTCCTCCTGGAATCTGACAGGAGAATGTGAAGGGGAAAATGCTGAATTGTGTTGCAGGTTAAAGTTTTGGTACCAAACAGCACCGCCGGTATGATCATTGGCAAATCTGGAAACTACATCAAGCAGATCAAGGAGGAGAGTGGAGCTTATGTGCAGATATCTCAGAAATCTAAGGAAACCAACTTGCCAGAGCGATGCATTACAATAGCAGGTATTTATGGCTTTTTGTTTTGACAGATGATTCTTGGATGTTGGGCTTGTGCCAGATGCTTTCTATTCACACACACGCACACACACCACATGGACATAGGCACAGACGCACGTGCACGCGCACACACACACACACACACACACACACACCACACACACACACACACACCACACACCCCACACACACACACACACACACACACACACACACACACACACACTCACTCACTCACTCA
>CM054138.1:29467051-29502051 GCA_028751875.1 Rapana venosa
TTTGGTTGTTTTTTTCCGTGGGGAGGGCTCATGATGTTTTCTTCACAGCCATTTATCTTCTGTTCATTGAAGCCACACCAACATGTGTGCATCCTCTCTCTCTCTCTCTCTCTCTCTCTCTCTCTCTCTCTCTCTCTCTCTCTCTCTCTCTCTCTCTCTCTCTCTTCTCTCACATACACACATACACAGCAGAAGCTACACAGGCCACTGGTATAAAGCAATGCAGGGCTGTACATTTAAAAAAATTAATGTTGGCCCCATGCCATGTGTCATATACATGAGAATTAGCATTGCTCATCTTTGAACATCATCTGACAAACAACAGCTTGCCTAGAAGGTGGGAAGGGAAATAACTAGGGGTCTGGGATCTAAGGAATAAACTGTAAAAACATCTTTCTCCCCCCTCCCCCCCCCCCCCCCAAAAAAAAAATCAACTCGTACACACACACACACACCTACCTAAAACACGCACACACACACACACACACACGCACACACACACCACAAAACCTCTGGCAAGAACAACACACTCCTTTCCAGGGATAAGTTATTCTCACCACCTTTTTGAAAAGATTACACTGAATCTTTAGGGGCTATAAAAACCAGGATGGGAAATTAATTTTTTTAGGGGGATGGGTGGGGGTCATATTTACACGGTTAAAATTAATAGTTACTTGAAATTTGTCTGAGTGGACTGGCCTTGTTTGGTTGCATCACATCTTCCTCCTTGCTGGTTGTGTAAGAATAAAAATGAAGGTAGAGAAGTCGGGCTGATCAAGCTGTCCCTGTCCCCATCGCTTGGAACTTTCATGTGATCATTCACTCAGACAGGCCCATGTCTCAAATCATGCATTACATACATGTGAGTGTGCATGCAAGCTCTCACACAATTGCATGCATGCACACGTGCACTCACACCCACATACGCGCACACACACCAAGTTTCTTGAAAGTTCATTCTCACACGTTAAAACATAGCGCATCCAAGAAATCAGGTTGTTGGGTTTTTTTACCCCATTCCTTGGCTAGAGCTGTGAGGTTTACCAGTTGAGATATTTGTGTATTAGACTGTTTCTATCCACCATGAAGGTAGCTGCATTCCTACTTCGGGGATGATGTCTGTGTACAACACCTGTGTGCATGGAAGTGTTTTTTGTGTGGTGTTTTGTTGTTTTTTTGTTGGTCATTTTATGCCTACTCTGCTGAAAGGCAGAACGGGTTTAAATGTGTGCACAAGATGTTCTGCATGCATTTGCGTACTGGATCTCGGTTTATAGTCTTATCTGAAGGACTTTGACTGATGTTAACTGCAGAGGAAAAAAATCGCCTTTAATTAATGCACGTCTCAGTGGTGGCTCAATCCTGGGCGTTCAAATTGCTCTGATGGACTTGGCTACCTCCCCCCCCCCCCCCCCCCAATCAAGCATTTGATAGGGGCCATCTAATAGATAATACCAAGGAGAAATATAGTTAGAGGAGATGCAGAAAATCCAGATCTGCAAATATCATTTTGCTGTTCAATAGTTGTTTTTGGCCTGTCGAAATAATTTAAACAAAATTATTTTTTTAGGGTAAATAGGTTAGTAAAAATGGCAAATAAGCTTGAAGAAATTGCTATTTATTACATTTCATCCCTATCAGAGGATTGTATTTCATTGTTTTTATAACAGTTTAGTGTCAAAACAATATCTTGCCAAACAGTTTTTCTGAGTAGAATTTTTTTTTTTTTAAAGGGACCTCGAGCAAATGTGTGTTCAAAAACCATATTATAGGATCTGTGAAGATTGCTTGAGAAATCACTGAATTTTTGTCATTCACAGTAGGCTGTAAACCATGTGTGGGTGTGGGTGTTTGCCTACCAACAGCTGTTTCCAAACTGAACACCATTTCCTCAGTGATGTGAATGTCTCTTCCAGGTGAGATGGATGCCACTAGAAAGGCCCTGGACATGATCCTGAGCAAGATTGTGGAGGACCCCCAGAGCGGCAGCTGCCCCAACATCAGCTATGCAGACTGCACAGGACCTGTGGCCAGCGCCAACCCTACAGGTTCTCCTTTTGCCAACACTCCCTTCATCCAGGCCCGAGGCCAGGATATGATGAACAACAGCAATTTTGCCGGAGGTGGATTTGGCGTCAATGGGAATAACTTTGGCATGGCTGGAACTGGAAGTGGCATGGGCTTTGGGCTCAACATGGCAGCCCTGACTGGCAGTGGACCCATGAGTGGAGCAACGTTGGAGAATCTCAAGATGACATTGAGAAACTCTGGCTTTGCCGATGGGCCCACAGAAGAAATTGCTGCCGCCATGAACACTCTAGCATCTTATGGTATACTGGGTATGGGCCTAGGACTGGGTCAGATGAACACAGGGATGGGAATGAGTGCTCCTACCGCTGCTATGGGTGGCGTGGGCTCCACAGTCATGCCAGGTATGCAGGGCATGCAAGGAATGGCTATGGCATCTGCCTCAACTCCCACATCCTCTGCAGTATCCAGTGGCTTCCTGAACACCAGCAACAACTCAACATCAGCAGCTGGCCTCTATGGGCCTGTGGGCTCGGCATCTTCAGGCATGGGTAATTCTGGCTCCACAGGAGCCTCCTCCAACATGTTTGGCAGCCCTTCCTCTTCAATGGCACAGGGTGAACGTTACGGGGGCAGCCCCATGCTGAACGAATCCTTCACTGGAGCTGCCGCCAGCTATGCTCCTCCTTCCACTGCCTACCCCCAGACTCCTGACCGCTCTGCAGCTGTGGCTGCCATCAACGTGAACCAGAATTCCTTTGGCCTAGGCACTGGCATGTACAGCCCCACAGAGGACAAGACCAATGGTACTGCCAAGCAGGACATAGAGGTGGGGGAGAACATCGTTGGGGCTATCCTAGGACCAGGAGGCAAGGGTATTGTGGAGATCCAGCAGTTTACAGGCACCAATATCCAAATCTCAAAGAAGGGAATATACGCCCCTGGCACCCGTAACAGGATCGTATCCATTACTGGCAGTCCCTCCAGCATTGCACGTGCACACTGCATGATTCAGCAACGCATACAACAGGAGGAAGTAAAGAGAGCTCGTCAGGTTACTCAACGTTAGATCATCCCTTAGTGCTTTTAGTCTTGACACTAGAAGTTCTGCCTTGGCTTGGCCAAATCTTTTCCCAAGGTGAATAGCATAGAATTGGTGAAAATTATGAATGAAACAAGTTCTGTTTCTTCCATGTTATAAACCAACCAGACTAGCCAGTTTGGTTGGTTTCTCATTTTGTTCAATACCTTTAGTTTTATATATTTCTTTTTTAAAACTGCTTTTGTTTTTGCATGCAGTTTCCTTTCATCATCTTGGCCCGCGCATGTTGGGTTTACATAGTTAACTGGAAAAAAAGTATCTTCCAGCTAATGACTTGACTACAAATTTGTAATATGTAGCATGCTGGTAGCCATTGGCATGTCTATAAAAGTGGATTTCTTGGCCTTGGAATAAGTGCTCAGCCTCTCCTGGAGAAAGCATTTTTTTTTTTTTTTCAGCTACACATACTATTCTGTAGTTCACTACATATGTAGCTATGTGCACACTAATCTGTCTCATAAATTCTGCTAAGTCTACATTGGGCAAAAGTTTGTGGCCGGATTTAGAAGCAAGGGAGTCTGGTGTGGTTTTTGGCCAAGGGATTTTTTAGGGTTTTTTACTTAATGCTTTTATTTATGTATGATCTTTGTGACTGGTTGCTGGTGTCATATGGCTGAGTGTGTGTGTCAAAGTCATAGTCAAAGTCAGAAGTTTTATTTCCAGATAATACATTGAATAAGCACTGCATTTGCTTTTTTATCATCAAGCCTTCTGAGAAATGAACAGCATCAATAACCACCGACCACAATAACAGTAACATAGCAACAACATGAGAAGAAACAAAAATAAAACAACTCGAATAGAAAAGCTGTATATGGCAGAACACAAACGAAACATAAAGCAAAGGAGAAAAAAAAAATTTGGGTTACATTATCACATTGTCCCTCTTTTTTCTCATTTTATTACCAGGCTTATTGAAAGAAATATAAATATATACTAAGCGTTCATTGCTGTTAGCCATGACAATAGTGTCAACTATGATGCCCCTTCTCTCCCCTCCACATCCACACATGCACTTGTTTCTGTGTGTGTGTTTTTTCCTTTGTAAACATCAAGCCATCTCCAAAAAAAAGTTAAGTTTCTAACAAACCAAACATAATAATGATCACAATAATAATCACACACCACCACTAACAACAGCAATAACAACAATAAAGTGGATGGAAAAGGAGATGGGAGGTGGGGGGGGAAATCGAGGAAGAAAGGGGAAACAAATTGTCATAACATATCTGACTCGCACATCAACCTTTGCCATTCACTTTTCTGTTCTTTTATTTGATACAGATTAAAACACATGTCCATATTAGCTACACACCCAACTTCTATTAGCAATGACAAAAAGGCCTCTTTCTTCTTACCTCCCCCCCCCACTCCCTCACACACGCACACACAACACTCCATGCAACATTGTATTGATTCCAGTCACAATAAAACTGGACCAGAGATATGTTAAAGGATGCAGAAAATGATGATGCATTTAAGCAGGGATGATGCAGTTGCTGTCATTTCATGAACAATTGTACAGTATCAGTTCTTTAGATGTGTCAAACTGTTTTTTTAATTTAAGTTTTTAAACCATCTGTAACAGATAACTTTTTGCCTTATTTTAGGAATTCTTATGCAGTTTGTAAATCCATCTTTAAACTGAGAACAACACGCAGAATTATGATAATTGCATCCAAATGCGGGGGCGCACACTTCTCTTAGTGTTGTGTTGTAGTAGTGTAGATATCTATGTGGTCTGTCAGTGTTATAAACTTACTTGTGTCGGTCTATTGGTTCTCGGCCAGGCATAGTATAGTTCTGATGCCATTGCACCAGTCTACTTGTAATGGTGCCAGTTTGAGTCTTAAACTGAACAGCTAGCTGCTCTATTGCGAGAGTCAGCAATTATGCTACACGTGCTGGAAGCAAAAGGCAATTGTTGCAGTCAAGCAGAATACTTTATAAACCACACACTGCAGCATGACACTGACCTTCACAAAAATTGAGGGGGGCATTGTCTTTTTAGAAATATTCAGGGAATATTGAGGTTATTATTTGTATCATTACTCGCAGGCAGGCTCACACTTACACACACGCATGCACACACCTGGGGGGGGGGGGGGGGGGGGTGTAATCTGAGGGGATGACTTGATGGCAAAGAGAAAATGATCAAGAATTTTGTTGATCTGTGACCATTGTCTCTGTCTGTCACTAATGGTGTCTTATGTTCCAGTCTGTGGTGGCAAAGTAATTGTATCATTTTTTATGGCATTCTCGCTTTGTTCCTTTGGCCTGCTTCTGCCATCTGCAGACTTGTATTGATTTGAGACAGGTTAGTGCACTGATTCACATATGTATTAGCAAGCCATGGCAAAAGTTATGTGAAAAAATATGTTTTGTGAAGGCCATCAGTAGAGAGAAAAAGTGCTTATTCACAAAACTTCAATAAAGCACTTGAGAAACAAAGAGAGAAAAAAGACAGTGGTGGCACACACAAATAATCATTTTCCTTTTTAGTGACTTTGGTATTGTCGTAACACATTCAGCAAGATTTTGAGAGGAAAAAAATCAAGAAACAAAACAAAAAAGCTAAGAACCCCCCCCCCCCCCCCCAAGAAAATAATAATAATATTGGTGGATGGAGAGAAGGATAACTCAGGCATGTTGACTTTCATAACTGTGTTATCACATTATTATGGTGTAGTGTGTATGGATAGAATATTGTGGTATAATTTGTGCATGTACGAGTCTTGTCATTATCAGCATATTTCTCCCTCTTGTCCATCTTACCTCTCGGTGTGTTTATGTAACTGTATACATACTTTTTTTTTTTAAATGCTCTGGGTTTTTTTGTGGACAAAGTTGGGTTTTTTTAAACATGATTTCTTTATCAAGCAGTTTCTGCACATTATTTGGTATTCTAAATCACAGCCTTTGATGACCACATACACAGAATTTCTTGTAACAGGTTCATAGAGGTGAGGGTGGGAATCACTGGTATGTGTGAACCAAAAATAAGTCTTTTCGTTCGTACATGGCTTAAATTCTATTTGTGCGTGTGTGTGTTCTTACATTCTGATAACAGCTTTGCTTTCTGGATTGAAGTATATGTTTCAGTCTCCCTGAAAAGGCACCTAAATAAAAAAAATATTAAAAAACAAAACAGCTAAGAAAAATAAAAGAAGAAAATCACAACTTTTTTGGGAGAAAAAAAGGTACTTCTTCCTCAAACTCTCCAACAGCCACTCCAGAGGCCCTGACAAATGCTGGTGGTACACTGAAGGCCCTCCAGGGGTGTGAAGAGCTTGTCCCTCATCAGCTGGTTAGTAGGCCAGATATCAGCTCTCGGGTTTGATGTGCTGGACAGGCTGGAGGAAGTGTTCCACTGTCATGGGAGAATTACCTTAGGGGTGTGTTGCAGAATGGACCTTGGTGAAGCCGTGATGTCTGAGTCTGCAGTGTCCAATCCCATACCGATGGCATGTTGACACTTTCAGGCCATCTTTCTAAACCTTGTCAAATGCTTTTTCTAGGTCTATCCAGACTGCGATGGTATGCTTCTTGTCTTGGAGTGCATCTGTGAAATTGGAATCCGCAGTCACTTAGTATCAACATTGGTGATTAAATAACTGGGCATATTTAGTAATATAACACTACACTGATCCCTTATGCGAGTGGGGACACTGCACTGATCAGAATATTGGCTGTCTGCATTTGTGGCAGTCATTTGCTAATGACTTGGTCTCAGCAACCCCTTTTTTTTGTTTTTTCCATTCAATGATATTGTATGCCCATTTCTTCCTCAGTCTTTATTCCCCTACCTCCCTGGACTGAGTCTCTGCAAGATGATCCTTGAAAGGTTGTCCAATCTGGTTACATGTCCATACCACTTCAGTGTTCTCCTTTTGACGATGGTAAGGACTTCATTCAGAAGTTCTGTTTTTACAGACATGTTTAACCAAGTCCTTTAAATTTGTCCAGAACCTCCCCCCCCCCTTCCCCTTCTGATGATTATAGCTATAACTTCTCTTTTTCAAGAGAAACTTAATTGTGTTGGGTTTATTTTCTTTAAAATTTCCCCTGTGTCTGTCCCTCTGTTTCAAAAACCAATTTTGAGTTATTCTAAGTCAATACAATGATGGAAAACAACTGTATTAACAAAGAATAGACTAAAAATAGTAATAAGATGCTGAATAGTTCTGTTTTTATGTGACCATGTGGGTAAGAAATCAAATGTTTGACATGCATATCTTTGTGTTGTGTTTCTTCCAGTAAACACTAGGGACACACAAATATATGAGACTCTTCCTCCACCAAATATGTTGCATTGCAACTGACCCACTTTTCTGCAAGGAGCCATTTTAGGCAGGTGGGAGTCAGGTTGTCAGTTTTGAGATTTTGATTGATTGTAAAACCATAAGCTTTCTTCTACCTTGCACTGTTGTACCAAGGCAAACTTTAAATTTCCTTTTGCTTCAAAAAGGCGTAACCTCTCATCCTGGCTACCTGTTATAATACCAAGTTGGTCAGCTTCTCATTTTGTCCCGTCCTGGAGTCTAGCATTTCAAGTTGTAACTATTTTTCATAGAATTATCCAATTTTCAGTCTGTTTGTATTGATTAGCTTTTAAAGTTTTTTTTAAATTGCAGAACAACTAAAATTGACCTCCAGTGCAGTGCAACTCATCGCAAATATTTTGTTGTCTTCGAAGCAAGAGACTCTGCACAAACATGCATGAAGTAGGCAGACAATTCAGAACTCTTGTACATGTGCCTGAATAATTGGCTGGTGGGCTGTAAGAACAAGCCACAGAATGATGTAATGTTGTCAATACAAAGAAGTGCATGTTTGGGGAATTGTGATGTGTAGATACCAGATCAATCAGAGGCTTGCTCTTGGATATTCAGAGCTGATCACTTCATATTAAACACTGAAGGAGTTATCCATGCTTTGTCAGTGGAGCATTACAGTTACTTTTTGTATGCGGGAGTGCCAGTGTGGATGTACATGGAGGTCGGAAGCAAGTCACAGAGAGAGAGGGAGAGTGCATGAGCCCAAGTTTGAGAGAGGATTTGAAACAGTCATTGAGGGAGAAAAATGTGTTGGTATTGGATTTGAGGCAGAATGCTTCTGTTTTGTTTTTTCTCAAGAAATGCCAAAGCATTTCCGGAATATCTTGTAAATGAGGAGTATAAGAAATAACTGTTGACATAATTTATGTACTAAGGTGTGTGTATCAGAATACTGTGCTTTGTACAGAGACTCGCTGTTTGTGTGATTGATGTAATTGTTAAAACTTCCAGTGTTAACCATACATTCTGTATTAGTTCAGATGTTATTATTGATGTTTGTATAAAAGTTGTTGGAGGGTTTAACCTTTTTTCATTCAGAACCATTTTCACGCAGTTTGTATAGTGAATTTTGTTTGTGGTCTTTTACTGCCCTTTTCCTTGCACCCCTCCAGTACTCATTGTCGTTGTCTTGGGAAAAGAGCTGTGAGTTACTGAATGAACGGGTACTTCTTTACATCCACCTTGCCTTAAAAAAAAAAAAAGAACATCTTTGCGCATAGTTTTAGAGTTCTTGCTGAAAACAAGGAAACTGTTTAAAAGATTTTGGCGTCAATATCTTCTTGATGGTGAGCACCTTGGCACGGTTCTTTTTTTTCTTTATAAAAATATCTTTTTTGGCCTTCTGTAAATGTGAATCCGTTGAGCCAGCTCTGATAGAGCTGGTACATGAGGGAAATGATCAGCTGACCCTGCACAGAGGATTGAGGATAGAATAGGATTCAGTGGGATCGATAGCAGCTGAATGTAGTCCATGCGTAACGACTCGAGTATTTTGCCTTTTCTTTTTTTTGTGTATTGATGCGCTTTTGAATGGCTTGACATGAAAATCGAGAAACGTTAGCTCAGCAGGACTGCTTTTTTTTTTTTCTTTCTTTTTTTAAAAAAAATTTGTAGGCATCACTGTAAATTATTCATGAAATCAACATCCATCATTGTTACATCAGTACCGCATTGTTGAAAAGTTACCCATAACATAAAAGATCTGGATATGTCACAGCCCAATGTCTTTCCTTTGTTGAGGTGATGGGGCATTTTGCCGTTGGCCATTTTTTTTTTTAAGAAAAGAAGTGTGCCCAGATGATGAAATTGTGTCTAAGCAACTTTAGTCTTCTGTGTTTTTCTTAGCATTGCAATATCTTCTTTTTTAAATTATTGTTTTGTTTTATGTTTTAGAATCTTATCTTTTTTCTATAGTCATGTAGATGTAACTTCACATTTCATTTTTTGTAAATTGGCTTTGGATTCAACAGGACTTGGCTTTTTTTCAAGTAGTATTTAAAATCTTACTGAATTGAGTGCTTACACAAGATTGTGTGTGATATTTTACTGTTTACTCTCTTATGTATTCGAGACAAAAAAAAAAGTATGGTTGATATCATTTTTCACTCATATGTAAATTGTTCATGATCATTTTTTTCCCCCCTGAAAAGAACAGATATTGTACATTGCCGGAGAGAGAGAGAATGTTACCATCATCCTATTAATTTATTTATCAAAAGTTGAAGCATAGGAAATGGAATGTTGTTTTACTGTATTTAGCAAAACCAAGCCACAAGACTTTTTAGCAAGGTTCTTGTGCTCATTCCTGTCTTTCAGCCTGTCTCATCCACATCACGTCACGGTCATACTGTAAATTTGCCATCAGACATTAACTTCACTTCACTGTAGATAAGGACATCTCCATGAATCATACAACACTGCTTGGTGATACAATGGGTGATACACAGGGGAAGGGGTGGGCAGTGGCAATCAAGATTTCACCTTTTTTTTTTTTTTCCTTTTTTAATAGAATGGAATGGTTTCAATATGGGCTGACAAAGCCGGTGTGTTTTGTTTGTTCTAAGGTTTGTTGTCAGATGTCTTGTGCGTGTGTATTTTGGTGAGTTTTTTTTTTAGAGGGCATTTGGTGGTTGGGTTATTTTAATTAAAGGACAAATATTTACCGATTAGGGTTTTTTTCTTAACTGTTTTTTTTAATCTGCTTATTTTAATTTTGACATGTAACAGTTTTAAAAGTAACAGTATAGAACTATAAGCTTTTGTCAGTTTGAAAATCCAGCAAAAATGAGGTATCTAAACAGTTGACAATTGATGACATTTTAGTGTTTCAGTGGGGTTTTTTGTTTGTTATTGTCTGTAGTTAATTTATTTGTTGTGGTGCATTTTTAAAAACTGATTTTTTTGTGTGCAAAGGGTTTATGAGAGGGGGGAAAACTTAAGCATATATTTATTATTTTGTTGTATTGTGTGCTTTCTCTTTGTGCCAAACAGTCTTCATTGCTCTAGATAAACTAAGTATGCTAGTTACTCTCCAACTTTTAAAAAGAAAAAATTGAACATGAAATTTAATGAACAGTGACTATGGGAAGTATACTTTTTTCCTTTTCTTCTTTTTTTTAACCAAAAAATGGAGGTTCCCAATGCTCTATCAGTGTTGGTGTTTGTATCAATTATATTTCTGTTAGTGTCACTCTAAAACTGTTCCTCCCTAACCTGATAATGAAAGCAATCAGGAGGTACATACGTTTTTTGACATGATGTTTCAGTCTGAATATGGCTACGTGGTTTTACCTTTCGGAAATTAAAATGGATGTACTATTAAACGGTTCAGACCCAACACCATATAAATTATTAACATAAGTGTATGTCCAGTTAATGACATTTTTTTATCACTAATATACCAGCTCTTAATTCTCCTGTACAGCGGGCTGTGCATGACTGTCATAACCCATATTATATTTATTCCATCAATCATTTCTGGCATGATTTTGATTTACCCATACCCAGTTTCCTGTAACAAGTCAGTATTTTCAGTATTAGCTGTGCTTGTCTCATGCGTTAGTTCTGAGTTTCATATAATAATGTTTGAACTGGGGCTCGACTTGTGGAAAAGTAGAAGCAGAAACTAAGCAGGAGTAGCAGAAGAGTCTGATGACAGAGGTTCTGATGTCGTTTCATATCTGTTGTGACACACTGTGCATACATGCATGTTTAGGGTAGTTGGTAATATACATGGTATATATACCTGAAGGAAGAGAAAGTAAACACAGGTAAACACTGTATAAGTCCAGGCAAGGAGGCTGTTTGACTTTAAAAGTGACTAAAGAGAACCAGACATAAACATGAAATGAGGTTGAACACCAGATAGTAGGGCAAGCCTTGTTCTAGCTAGCTGTTCTCTTTTTTTTCCTTTTTTTTAAGTTAAAGTAAATATATTTAATTCTTTAAAACAGAATTGGGCAAAACACAAAGAAATGGATGTTTGTATTGCAGTGTGGGTTTTGTGCTTGTGTCTTTTGTCTTGTGCTATATGTGGATGGATCTCGGGTTACGTTTTGATCACATGTCTGCTAACAAGCAGATAGTTTGTAAGTGGAGGCAGACCTTCAACAGATACTGTGAAAAGTAACCGTGCTGTCAAGGTCTGAACAGTTAAGTGTGTGGACAACATCCTGGAGGAGTTGCAATTTAAGGAAGGAGAAAGTGAAATGATGAAACAGCAGTAACAGCAAGTATTCTTGATTGAAAGTTACACATTTTGAGTTGAAACTTGAATATATCTGTTCAAATTTGTTATGTTCATTTATGAAAAAAACTTGTAAAAGAGTTGGGTTTTTTGTCTTTTTAGTTGTTAGTTGATAATACAATTTTAACCAGAATGGAGTCGGGTATTTGCCATCATAAACAGTTTTGCAATAAAAACCAATAACAGATATCAAACATAATTTCATTTAAAAAAAAAAAGTTTTTAGAGAAATATAGTTAAAGATGTAACATCCTAAAGAGCACATGTATTTAATACAAGTGTATGGAGAGAATATATTGTATACCATCACAGTCGTAGCAATAAAACCATATTAAGGAAATCATTTGTGCATAATGTTGGACATGATCTTCCAGCTGTCAGTAACATCATCATCATCATAGACTTCATTGCTGGAAAGCCACCTTAACTTTTTGATGGTGCATGTGTGCCTGAGATGCAGTTGTTTCAATATTGTTTGCTTTATTGATTTTTGTACATTATCAGTAAACCAATGTCGAGGTACATGGTTTGTGAGCTCTACCATTTACTTTTAGACAGAGAGTACTGCAGCTCGAGGTCTAATACGGTGAAACTATGCGAACAGATTTATCTAGGCATTGAAGTATTGACATGCACTGGATCAGATAGCCTGTGAAGCTATGACTATTTAATGCCGTGTCTTTTCAGTGTTCTGTCTTATTTCCACTCTGCCTTATAGGTGGAAGAAGTAGACTGTACACATGAAGAAAATGGAACACGATCAGGGAAAACACAGAGGGATGGAGATCATGTGAAATTTCTCCTTTGCAGGGTAGGGGTGCCTTTCTATTTCCATTACAATCCAAAAAGATTTGGAACTACTTCTCACTAACTTTTTTTTTAATGTATGACCAGAACATTTTATGGGTGTATGTTTTTTATTTCTGCTTTATAGGGTTAAGTGAAAACTTCCTTTGGGAAATAAACATGTTTAGACTGAAGTTAAGTTTGATGTATTTTCCTGCCATCATGTGGCTGTGGTTCATCAGCTGGGCTGTAGGCAACATGATAAAGAGCAAACCGTTTAAGAGTGGAGACCGATAAATTAATCCTTGTTTGCTCATTGTGTTCCTCATATTCCATGCCAAAGAAATGAACCAGAGAATGAAGAAAAAAGGATGATGCTGAAATGATAGTGGTGGAAAAGCATATCAACATTCTTGTCATTGTCATCAGCAGAAATACAAGATTGTGCTAAACAGACACAAGGTGTTAGGCTTTATTCATCACAACAGGGCACAAAAAAAGCTGTTGATTTTAAATAATAATTCCTTTTATGTCGGTGGCAGTTTGATGCTAACCACAAGAATTGTCAATCGATCATGCGTGATTGGCAGGTATCTTCTGTCATCGTAACCAAAACGACAATTTCCTGCATTGGGAGTTGTAGTTGTCAAGGTTTTGTGTATCTTGTTCTCTCTGGGGGGAAAGCGTTGAGAAAATAGCCGCTTAGTAATGTATACCTGGGTAAAAGCAAAGTTTGGTGAGTGAGTGTGAATTGTCTTGGTTTCCCCATCCCTGAATACAGAGTATACAGTAACCAGTATAGAAATTGATGTGACGTGTGCATGCTGTGGCTAGTCGTCGGTGATCCATTTATCAGCCGTGTCATTATCTTTGTTATGTGGGGAACTATTCTACTCCCATGTATTCATTGTAGGTCATTGTAGTTTGTGTAACCTGAGTGTACCATAATATTGTCGTCACCCTTAGCCTTTGGTCACTTGTTTTTTGCGGGTTGGATCATTGTGGTTAAATGTCTGTGTAATCTGAGTATGTTGAGCAGAACTGGAACTGAACCGTTTTTCTTCTTCCCCTGAATCTCTTAGATCTTTGACCTCAGCTTTTCAGTTGATTGGTGTTTTCTTGTCTGTCTTCTCTTGTTCTCATACAACGCTTTCCTTTTCTTCTTTTCCTCCCTCGTTGGCATCTGTTATGGAGACCTCTTCTCTTTTTCGTCTTTCTCTGTAGTAGGCACCCTCTACCCTGAAGAAAATCAACCAGAACATTAAGATCAGTGCGAAACAGGAGAGAGATGAGAGACGTGCACTGCCATTGTGACTGTGAGCCAGTGGAGCTGACCTTAAGATGATTTATGCAGTTGCACATGATTACGTTTCAATAAAACTGAACAAAGGTGTTCTTTATTTGATATTTTGTATTGTGAAGTTTGTCGTTGAGTCTGTGTGTGTAAATGGGTGGGAACAGTGTGTGTGTGTGTGTGACTGATTCGAGGAAAGCATTCATAACCATGGTCATCACAACCAGGGAGAACTTGGAACATGTTCCTCGGGTAAACCATAAACAAATTGGTAGAATCATCCCTTCAAAGATTACAGTCCAGATATTTTTGGAGGAGGTCTTCCATCAACTTCCACCACTCCTGTTGTCTTTTGTAGGCATTTGGGTTGTTTTCATTAGTGAAAAAGAAAGGGGGAAAAAGTCAGTGTGACAAACTATGAAAGGGCTCATGGGATGGAGCACTGCCTGTGAGTAAATCGTGAAATGTACCCAATGATTTTTATCAACAACACAGCTGCCTTGGTATCATTAGGACCATTGCAGTATTGGTGATTTTATTGGACATGGCAACTTGACTTTTCCCATTTCACCTGTATGTATACCGAATGCTATGCTACATGACAAAGATCAAATGGGAAGACAGAATCACGAATGAAGAACTATGGAGAATGTGCAAAGTTGATGATCTGAAGTCTGTAGCTAGTACCAATAGACTGCGCTGGTTTGGGCACGTTCAACGAAAAGCAGACCACCACATCATAAAAAGAGCAATGTCTTATGAACTTCGTAGTGGATGGAAAGAGACCTAGCAAGACCTGGGCTGCCTGTATTGCAGATGATCTTAGAGAAAGGGGCATAAATAAGGAGGAAGCTCAAAACAGAGAGAGATGAAGAAGGCTCATCAATGTCAAACCTCCCCTGGGAGAAACATAAAAAAGGAAGAAGTATACTTGCATGACATACATGCAACACTACAGCCTAATGGACAAGAACATTTAACTTCGATCCTGTGGGTCCATGAAGTCCCGTGTTCAAATCTCGGCATCTGTCTGGTAAAACAAGAGTTGGGTGGGGGGGTGCAGGGGGGGGAATGCAATCTCCTGAGTCAAGGTAATGTGCAGCAGACTTGCCAGAGCCTTAGCTCTCTTGTGTATACAGCCATATTGAAGATCAAATATGCACATTCAAGAGCCGGTATTCCTGAAGTCGGAATGCGATTAATAGTGGGTAACAACGGTCGCATACAGAAAATCACACCATTAGTGAACTCAAAGAGTTCTAGCCAAGGAATGGAATTGGGGAAAAAAAAGACCATCTCGTAATTTCATGTCAGTATTTGGTGGATTAGGGAAACACAGACATAACCAGCATGCACCATGCGCCTGGAGAGAGAGATGGGCTCTGCCGTGTTCAACTTGCCCAAGAGAGCTTGAAAAAATGTAGTGCCCTGCCCTTATGACTCCTCAGGGGACATGAAGGAGAGAAGAAGAAGAAGGGGCATGGACTTGGCTGTCTCGTCTTTATCTCGCATCTTCTATACAAATGACATGCCATATGCTTGCTGTCATTCAAACATGTTTCAGTCATGCACCACAGTCGAGGGTTCACTGCCCAAACCAGATATTTGCCTCATGGCCGACTTCCAAATCTACATCTGTGTTGTTTTATTCCCTTTGTTTTGTATACTACTTTCAGTCACAGAAGATTTCTCTATGTGAAATTCGGGCTGCTCTTCCTTGGGGAGAGCACATCATTACAAGAGTAAAAATTTCTTGTCTGCATGCGTGCATGTTAATTGATACGAGTGGGCTTTTACTCTTGCAGAATTTTGCCACTGAGAACTGTCCGTTGCCATGGATTCTTTTATGTGCGCTGAATGTGTTTATCACACGGGTCCTTGATTTGTTAGATATTAGTTAGTGGATCTGGCAAGCAAATATCTAGGCTGATATTGCGGTTCTATTTACATAGGGTGCATAACATTGTTCAAACAAGAGTTTTGTTATTCACAATACTGTACTGAAACGGTTGCTCACAATATAACCCATCAACACCTGCAGGTTTCTTTCGCACTCTTGCTTGAACAACACAGGATGTCAGCACTCGCATTTCACCTACATAACAACCCACCACTCCTTTCTTCGTTCTTGTAGCAGAGTGATTTTCTATCTCGGCACAGCACCCCATGTACATGGCACGGTCGGTTAATGAAGACATGATCTCAATAAAGATGCTGTATAACTTCTACATGTCACCGCAGGTGCAAAATATTCGCAGTAGCGAGGTTTACACCACCACTCAAGGAAACAGAGCTTGCACTATAATTCGCAGGTGTCTCCCGATTTAGAAACATGACACTGTGACAGGTCTCTGATCGCATGGGAGGTAATCTTATTACCACCCCGTCACGTCTTTTTCTGGCATTTTATTGAAATTGTAGATTCAAGGGATAGATAGCTCAGTGGTCGGAGCACTTGCTTTCCCCCAGCCAAGTTAAGCAGCGTCGAGCGTGGTTACCAGTTGGATGGGTGACCGTTTGCGCGCCTTGGTTTCAGTACAGTTCCCCCAGCTGTAAATGGGTACCTGCCCTCTTTAGGGTCAGGGAAGGTAAAGCAGCGAGGGAGAGGAGATGGGCGCCGCCCTCAATATGCTGGCCCTAGAGAAATGAGGTCTCTGACACCTCGCTCCCCTATGACCTTATAGGTTATGGGGACTCCTTTTTAGATTTACAAACTAGAAGAGCCATTTCAGTCAATGTCTGTTAGTCTTAGATTAGTCAACATATTTCACAAATAGAAAAACTCACACCTCTCAAGATTTTTATGACTAGAAGGCAAAAGAGAAATAATATAGTACTAAGTGTATGACAAACATAACGCAAATGTTGATGCCATTTGGATTAGATAAAGTGTGTGATGAAATTCGTGAAAAAAAGGGTAAAAGAGGACGAGTAGATTTTCATGAAAAATCAACAGATTGACAGTGATGGAAAGTCTCAACAGTAAATTAACTCTTACCCTTAAGTTCTTTGCTTCTTAGATCATGCAGACCCCTGGGGGGGGGGGGGGGGGGGGGGGGGGGGGGGGGGGGGGGGGGGGGGGGGGGGGGGGGGGGCTCTAAGTATAAATAGCATCCCCACCTTATGGAAATCATGTGCTTGGAATTCTCACTTTTCTATCACTCTCTTTGTTTCTGCCTTCTTTCTTTTCTCCCTGTCACCACCTCCTTGTCTATTTTCTGCCTTCTTTGTCCAATCTCCTGCCTTTTTTCCCCAGAAAGACTTTAAATATAACTATTCATCCCACGCCGAAGTCGGATGCGCTGGGCCTGACTTGTAAGGTGCTTAACGGCAGTGTAACGCATTTTCGCTCATATGACAGACAACAACAGTTGCTGTCTGAGCGTTAGAAGAAGAAGATCATGTAGACATTGAAACATGCATGCATTGATCATGGCCGATAAGTTCTCAAGGATCTTATGCAGAAAAATAACACCACTTGCTAACGAGAAAATTAATAATTCAGTTTATAAAAAGGAACACACACACACACACACACCCACACACACACACACATCCCTTATGAAGTTGCTGGGAGCCTGTCAGTTATAAACAGCACCCCCCACTTGAAAAAATTATGTGCTAAAAAAACTCCCTCTTTTCTATCCATTTCTTTGTTTCTATCCCTCACTTTGACACTGACAAGTCAGGCCCAGCGCATCCGACTTGGGCGTGGGAGAGAAATGTTTTATCTTTATTCTTTCTGGAAAAAAAAAGGGCGGGAGAATTGACCAAGATGGCAGAAAAAAAGATAAGAAGGATGTGTCAGGACGAAAAGGAACAAGGCAGACACAAAGAAAGGGATAGGAAAGAGGGAATTCCTTGCACAGAATTTCCAGATGCTAGGGACACTATTGATAACTGATGCGCCTCCCGGCATTCCCACGGGAAAGCACTCATTCACTCCACTCCACTGCTATTGTATATAACCCCTCGCCTCCCCCCCCCCCCCCCCCCCCCCCCCCCCCCCCCCCCCATCATCACAGAGGCCATATCGGGGCTGTCATCTCGTCAAATTTAAAATCTCAGATCAAAACTGTGCAACTATAGGCCTATACAGATTAAAACAGGGTATAAAACCAACTCTGCTGTTGTTCCTTGTATCAATGCCCTGGCCAACCACTAGGGTGAACCCATGACGAGCACCATGTTGTGAGAAAAAACACATCAACCACAACACATAAAATGAGATAAAATCAAAACCAGATTCCTTAAAACAACCTTGGTCTTATTGACCAGCTGTAACACTTTCACTCATATCAGACGGGAAAAACCCGATTCTCGCAGGAAGTTAAAAAATGGTGTCCGGTGGAACATCACGGGGAAAAGATCTTTAGGGAGTCTGCAGTAAAATGCTTGTGGCTTATATCCTGGACATCTCGACACTCCAGAAGCAGATGCTTGATGGTTACCTGCACATCATAAGTCACACACCCTTTCCTTTAAGTAAATGCACGTGGGTGATACGAGAATGACCTGTGTGTAACCTGGTGAGCACTGATGCTTCCCTTTTATTTATTTTATTTATCATTTTATATCGAGGATAATGGAATAAGCACTCATGTGCTTTTTTTACATCCAGTCTCCGTGTGTATGCGGTTTTGCCAATTTTGTCATCTGTTCCCATGGGCACACAATGACCTACTGTTTCGAAAAGCGGAACAGGATTTAGCTATGGGGAAGATGTTCTGCGTGCGTTCGCACACGGGGCCTGGGTTTAGGACTTTTGGGGAGAATGGAGTCGGCACTGATGTTAATTCCAGAGGAAAAATCCTCTTGAACAGGATTCGAACCCGGGTCAGCAGATTGCAGCACAATGTTCCAACCACCAGGCCATCCTGTCCTCCATTTACCTGGACACGAAGGAAGGTGGCAGGATGGTTAAGACGTTCACCTGCCTAACAAGTCATCTTCTTGCACACGTTAAACATCCGTTTAACATTTGGAAAGAGTAGGCATTTTGGGGTTGCTTTAGGAATGAATGACAACATTTAAATATACCACATAACAACAACATTTAAATAAAAGGGATGACAACATTGAAATATACATACATAAATATGCATGCATTAGACAACATCCCTGAAATCGGAAATCAAAATGCAGCTACCTAGGTGTGTGTGTGTTCTTCATTTGCGTGGGAACAATGTAAGACTAACCTCACCAACAACTCCCTCCCCCTGCCCAACCCCTCTCTCTTTTCCAACACACACACATACACACTGCACATATATGGCATTATGACCTTCGCATTGGGTCATCAAGAACAATAACTCTAAAACATTTTATTCAACCCGGAAATGCTGGTGTCAAGGTCAACCATGCTGTAAGCAGACAGCTTCGAACCTGAGCAACGTGATCAATCGGTGTTTTTTCCCCGGTCAAGGTCTGTTGTGATAGGAACTGAATATTCTGTGATGTTGACTCTACGACACGTTCTGTCATTTCAGTTAAGATATGTTCTTTGACAGTAAGTTATGCAAATATTTAGATGATATAACAACTAGAAGGAACAGTTAAGGTCACTTGTGAAACATGTAGTCTTACACTACTGTTGAACTGTGAAGGTGAACTTTCTGATGTAACGCGAAAAGCTCTGCCAATTTTTGTCATTCGCCAGTTTCGATATCTTGCCTACAGGTAAGGTGTGTGGAGTTTTACTGATTCATTGTTTAGAGGTGAAATGGGTTCAGTTGAATCGTTAGGTACTGAATTCTCTCTCTCTCTCTCTCTCTCTCTCTCTCTCTCTCTCTCTCTCTCTCTCTCTCTCTCTCTCTCTCTCTCTCTCTCTCTCTCCCCCTCCTATTTTGTGCTGTGCTGTCCAGCATTAGAAGATGTTAGAATTACATTCTGGTAAAGTATAGTAGACAGCCTAATTTATTTAGATTATGTTTACTCATGGCATCTACTGATCTAGTCAGTAAGTCACCCTGTGCAAAGCCTTGCTTTATATTTGTGTAAAGCCTTTAGAATAAGAGATATCCTGGTTCCTTAAGTCATATTTTTTGTAACTGATTTTTATTGTGGTGGTTGTGGTTATACAATAATGACATTTTGGTTTTTGTGTGCTTCCTTATTTTTCTCACTAAAATACTAAGCAGTTTGACAAACCCCCTTCATATATATGGGCCAATGGCCTTTTTGTGAATAAATCATTGGAGTTTGAGTTGAGTTCTCCCTCCCTCCCTCCCTCCTCGTCTTCATCCTCCTTCTTCCTCCTCTTCCTGAGTCACCTGGGTAAAACCAGTTAAACTATTGATTCGTATTGAAAAGTGCTTAGGTAAATGTAAAATGTTCGTGTTCTCTCTCTCACTGAGTCTCAGACAATTTTGCATGCTCTCACGAACACACACATGTATTTGTACACACACACACATGCACACACACACACACACACACACACACACACACACCACACACACACACACACAGAGAAAGAAATATAGGGAGAAGAAAAAGATTTTTTTTTAAAAAGACTGAAATGTGGCAGATATACTGTAGTCTGATTCTATCTTGACATGATTTGACTAAGCTTCTTCCTTCACAAATTTAACTCCATGAGGAGTCATTAGAGTACACTAAAATTTTCAAGCCATGCATGTGTCGTGGATAAGTTGAATTTAGTGAAGCCCACCCTCTCCAAAGTGGAATTCTGATTTGGAAAAGAGACAAGAATAGGTAGAGTGTGTGTGTGTTGTAATATGTATTTTAATAATTTTTTGTCTTCATAATTTAGAGACACAAGAATTGCGACCAGTGATACTGGTACACAGATGATTCTATTTATCATAAAAGTTGCTGTAGGGATTTTTGTGTGCTTACAAATCATGAACCAGGGACATTTCCATCAGACAGAATGTTTTTGTAAAAAGAGTCAATTTTAAATCATCACCTATCACCACCACTGCCTCTCCCTGCCACCCTTCTCTTTTCTCTATTCTTCTTTTTCTCTCTGTCTTTTTGGTTTCCAACTGATTTACATATTCATTCAGTCACACTTTTGCTTTGGAGTTTTATTTATTATTCTGTTCTTTTTATAAAAAAGTTATTTCTTTATATAAAAAAACTGTAAACAAGTAAACAAAGGGAAAAAAAAACCCACCCCAGAATTCTTTGCCACAGATGATGTTGTTTTTTCCCAGGTAAAACAGACCAGTCCTCAGTGTGGATTGGCCACCACAGTGAAAAGTTTGGACAGAGATCGGCAAGTTCAGAGGACAGACCATGGCTTGGCGAAGTGATGTGGCGGGCTTCATGAAGGGACTAGAGAGTATCGCCCGTGCCTTGATGGAGCATCAAGGGAGAGAAGTGCAGAAGGCATGGAGCAACTCCAGCATCAAAACTGCTGTGCAGCAGTCTGGACTTTCATCACCAAATCCTCAACAGTTGCAGGTATGATTTGTGACACTCTGCCTCATGAGTCGCATTGCTCCTCAGGTCAATTTTAAGTTGTTAACATAATATTGATCTGCAATAAACAAAGCTATTCAATACAAAAAAAAAAGATTGAAAATCGGACAAATCTATGAAAAATTATTACAAATCGAAATGATAAGACTGCAGGAAGTGACAAAGTAAGAAATTGAAAAGTTTTGCATCATAGTAGGTGTTCAGAATGTGGGCTTGGGTGTCTTTAAATGTGTTTTTAAAGCAAAAGGAAACAAACTTACAGCTTGACAATGTGTACAAGGTAGAAGTATGACCATAGTTTTATAATCAATCAAAATCTCAAAACTGACAACCTGACCCCTACCTGCCTAAAATGGCTCCTAGCAGAAAAGTGGATCAGGTGCATTGCGACTCATTTTGTGGTGGATCGTCACATTTTGTGCTTTGTCAGGAATATTGCACACACAGGAATATTGGTGTCTGGTTAATGTTGAAATTCTTATTTGTATTTATGCCTAGTGGGTTTACTATTGAGACTACTCTTCACAGAGAAAATGATACACTGTTGTGCTGTTGAGCATTGTAACCATTCACTTGCTTTGGCTTCCATGCAGTCCCCCCAGTTCACTCAGCTGTAAATGAGTATCATCTCTTTTTAGGGACAGGGAAGGTAAGCAGGGAGGCAGAGGAGATGGGTACCACCCTCAATATGCTGGCCCCTAGAGAAGCATAGGTCTCGGACACCCTTCCCCAAGGGAGCACCTTAACTTTTATTGTGATGTACAGAACAAGTTGGGGGACAAGATAGGTCAGTGGTCAGAGCACTCGCTTTCCCCCAGCCAAGTTGAGCAGCGTCGAGCATGGTTACCACTTGGATAGGTGACAGTTTGTGCCCCTTGGCTTCAGTACAGTCCCCCAGTTCGCCCAGCTGTAAATGGATACCTGCCTCTGTTGGGTCAGGGAAGGTAAAGCAGCGAGGGAGAGGAGATGGGCGCCGCCCTCAATATGCTGGCCCCTAGAGAAGTTGAGGTCTCTGATGCCTCGCTCTTATGACATTATAGGTTATGGGACACCTTTACCTTTACAAAACAAGTAATAATAATAATAATAATAATAATAATAATAATAAATGGAATTTATATAGCGCTGTATCTTGCACAGACAAATCAAAGCGCTTGCACTCAACTCATTCTTACACAGTCATGCAACCCATAGCAAGTAATAGTTCTAACAAGTCCAAATGCACACACACACACACACACCACACACCACACACACACACACACACACACACACACACACACACACACACACACACACACACACACACACACTCTTTGACAGGGTGATAGAATTTTTGGCTGTTGAAAAGCAGGGATAGCTATGAAATGAAACAGGATAGGAAATTCTTAGGTTTGAAACAAATATGTCTTGAGGCCAGATTTAAAAGTGTCACAAGAAGGTCTTTGGCGAAGAGAGATAGGGAGGCCATTCCAAATGGATGGACCAGAAACAGAGAAAGAGCGACGGCCAACAGTTGACTGGTTGAATCTAGGTGTTTGTAAGCACAAGGAATCTGCAGCTGAGCGAAGGGAACGAGAAGGGGTGTACAGGTGGAGACATTCACAGAGGTAGGAGGGTGCTGTTTTGTGGAGACATTTGTAACAGAGAGTACTGATCTTATAGTTTATTCTTTGTGGCTTAGGCAGCCAGTGGAGAGATCGCAAGAGAGGGGTAATGTGCTCCGATTTTTTCTTTCTGAGGACTAGTCGAGCTGCAGAGTTTTGAATACGTTGAAGGGAGTGGATAGATGATGCTGGCAGACCAGCCAAAAGAGAATTGCAATAGTCCAGACGTGAAAGAATGAGAGATGCCACGAGTTTTGATGTTGCGTATGACCATTTTTTTCCTTTTGTGTTTGTGTATATTATACTTTGATTTGTACTTGATAAGGTAACCCTTGCACTGTTGCAGGCAGCTATTCTCAGTATACTGTAAAGCAACTCCCCCCCTCCGGCTTTATCAATTAAAAAAAAAAAAGCAACATCAACTACAAATCAGCCAAACAATTAGCCACTCAGCCAGCTAGCTACCTACCCACATGGAAGTCCTTTGGATGAGACTATAAACCGAGGCCCCGTGTTCGAACGCATGCAGAACATCTTGCGCACATCTTAAATCCTGTTCCGCTTTTCGGAAGAGTAGGCCATTGTGTGCCGGTGGAAACAGATGACAAAATTTACAAAACCGCATACACACGGGGACTTGATGTAAAAAAGCACATGAGTGCTTATTCCATTATCCTCGATATAAAAGATTAAATAAATAAAATAAATAAATAAAATACACACAACCATCTACCCACCCAACCAACCAATTACTGAATTAGACAGCCGTTTAACCAGTCAACCAACCAACTTGCAGACCCCCCCACCCCCCCCCACCCCCCCCAAAAAAAAAAGAAAAAAAGAAAGAAAACCCCCCAATCCAAATCAAGTAGCGACATGCAAAAATTTTCTGCCATATTCTATACTAGGCCTTACTTTTCTTTTTTTCTTTTTTCAGCAAATGGTGGCAGAGAGAACGACGCAGTTTTCCGGCCAAGCAGCCACCATGGCTGAGCTGGTCAAAGGTCAAGTATCGGCAGTGGTGGAAGTTCTGCAATCTCGCGGACGGACCCCCCCTCCTCCTTCGTCATCATCATCGTCATCATCATCATCATCCCACATGGAAGGTTTTTCAGATGTTCACTCTTTCGACAACATAGACACTTTGTCCGAAGACTCCGTCATACAGCAAGCAGCATCGGACTTAGACTTCAAAACAGACTCGCAGACTTTATCCAGTGACAGCAATATTCCCTCCCAGGAAAGGGACGCGGCTTCAGTGAGTTCAGAGACAGTTTTTAACTCGCCGCTGTCAGGTGCTGGTGATGTTTCTGCTGCGGCAACTGCTGGAACAGTTGCGGGAAGCGGGAAGGAATCGTCGCGAGAAGCTGCAGCGAAATCTGTGAAGGTGGAGAGTCCGACAATGAAGAGTTTTGCTTCTAGGCAGAAGCAGAGTTTTTCTACCACCTCCAAGGCTGAGAGAAGTATTCCTGTTCTTCCTGTACAGAAGGTGAGTGGTTGTTCTTTGTGTGTGTGTGTGTGTGTGTGTGTGTGTGTGTGTGAGTGTGTGTGTATGTGTGTGTGTGAGATAGAGAGAGAGTGTGAGTGTATGTGTGTGTGTGTGTATGTGTGTGTGTGTGTGAGAGAGAGAGAGAGAGTGTGTGTGTGTGTGTGTGTGTTTGTGTGTGTGTTTTGAAGAAAGTGAAAGTGCATAGAGTAGAAGAGAGAGAGAGTGTGTGTGTTTGTGTGTGTATTTGTGTGTGTGTGTGTGTGTGTGTGTTTTGAAGAAAGTAAAAGTGCATAGAGTAGAAGAAAGAGAGAGAGAGAGAGAGAGAGAGAGAGAGAGAGAGAGAGAGAGAGAGAGAGAGAGAGAGAGAGAGAGAGAGAATGACAATGACAATGACAATGACAATGACAAATTCTTTTATTTCGAGGATAATGAATAAGCACACATGTGCTTTTTTACATCCACTCCCTGCCCGTTAGGGATACACCTTAATAATAATAACCCAATACTTATACAGTCTCACAATAAAAACAAAGGGAAATAACCCTTTTCAAAACAGCTCCCCCCCAACAACCTTCCCCCCCCCCCCCCCCCCCCCCCAAAGCAAGCAAATAAAAGAAAACCCTAAAAAGAGAGAGAGAAGAGAGAGAGAGAGAGAGAGAGAGTGGTGTGTGTCTGTTTTGAAGAAAGTGAAATTGCATAGAGTGGAAAAGAGTATGTGTATGTGTGTTCATGCATGTGTGCGTGCATGTGTGCATGTGTGCGTGTGTGTGCGCATTTGTGTGTGCGTGCGTGCGCATGCATACATGCGTGTATGCACTCAATCACACATGTGTGTGTGTGCTCATGGACACATGTGTGTGAGTGAGTATGTGTGTGTGTACGTGTACATGCATGTGCATGTTACTGTTGGAGGAGTGGAGAGACTCAGAGTATTTCATTTTCCTTTCTACTGTTTTAATTTTATTGCCATACATGTGTAAGTTTATCTTTATGTTTCATTTTAGGAAATGTGAAAAGCTGTATTCAGTTTTTGTTTTTGATATTTGTCTATCTTATGCAGTTGTCTGTTGATTCATATGGTAGATTTTTTGGCCAATTTCAGCGTTGTATCTTTTATCTTTTGCTTCTGTGGTCTGTACACACACTTGCATCCTCTGTTCAGTTTGTTTTCCTGAGCATCTTTTTTATTTTGGTGTTTGTTCCCTTCTCTGTCTGTACACATGTCTGTCTATCTGTCTCAGTGCCTGCCTCCTGTGTTTTGATAAACATGTACCAACTGGGATAACAGTGTGTTGCTTTAAAAAAAAAGATATTGCCATTTGTTAATCTTGAAATGTGATCTGTCTTCAGTATACAGAAAATGGTAGAGCTTAGTTTACTATATGATACATTGTTAAAACTTCTGTTTATTTTAAAATGTGGTCTGTATACATGTATGTAGATAATGACACAGTCTTTTTTTAAGTATAGATATATTACATAACAAGTTAAGGTGGTAGGTAGTATCATAAGTATGACTTATGCAAGAATGTGTTGTGTTACTGTATTTATTTCTAAGATTAATATTTGTGTGGTTATTCACTGGGAATAGCAATAATTTGACTGTCTTATGTATGTTGACAGATAGGCTATCAAAGTATTATTATCACGCCTGTGACTTTCAATGTTGATTTACAAAAATCTTAACTTGTTGTTTTCACTTCAGTTTTGATTTCAAGATATAATTCGTAATAACTGTTTTACAGTTGAGTGCCAGAGCTCGAGAGAGGCGAGTACCTGCCAACAGAATCAGTCGCCTGATGAGCTATGGAGGTGAGAAATGGAAATGTTGATCATTCGGCACATTTTCTATATTCTCTATTTCTAAATTGTTGTTGGTCATATATCTTGGTGTAGCTATAGCAGGCCAATTCAAGTTTGTTCCAACCAATTTAAACAGATTACCCCCTCCCCATTCGTTACAAATGTATCAAAGTTGTATCCGCCCCCCCCCCCCCCCACCTCCCCCATCCCCCCCCAAGAAAGTAGGCAAATTTGGGGCAGGGTGGGGTGAGGGGTGGGGTGGGGGATATTACATAAATTCTGTGATATGCCATTTTTTCTTTTTATCTTCAATAAATTGTCAGTGACTTAATGTCTAGTTTCCCACCTCTGTTTCTTACAACCCCCCCCCCCCCCCCCCCCCCCCCCCCCCTTATTTCACTTTATAACAGCTGCCTTGTTTTCCATAGCTAAAAACAACACAGAAATGAATAAGAATGAACATATTGTGCGGACAGTTCCTTTTTCCATTGCAAATGTAGCACAGTTATAGACTATAGTATACGCATATGTTTCTTTCTCAATTTTGGAAGTTTTTTTAATTTGACTTAACATAGAGGTTTTGATTGATTGGTTGATTGATTGGTTGGTTGGTTGGTTGATTGGTTGGTTGGTTGGTTGGTTGATTGATTGGTTTTTGAACTGTGGCCAGGTCTGGCAGCAGGTCTAGGAGCTGGTGCCATTGCTGAAATGACGAGAAGATCATTGGGAATGAAACAAGAAGACAGTCAGTACTGTGTGTGTGTGTGTGTTCGTTTATTCGTTTGTTCTTCAATTTAATGTCTTTTCACTATAAGTGGTATTAGACAGAAGTGTGTGTTTGTGTGTGTGTGTGTGTGTGTGTGTGTGTGTGTGTGTGTGTGTGTTTAATGTTATACACTTTTTCTTATTCTGTATCTGTAGTTATTGGTGTCATTCGTAAATCTGTACTTCATTGTGTCTTTTTTTTTTTCAATGGTCTATATCATGTGTATGTATATGTGTTTACATTTGTTTTCCATATTTGATTTGATAAAAGATCATTATGGTTTGCATTTTGTAAATCATATTTTGTTAATATACATATAGAATGTAAATCAGAAGATACGTGGTGTATACATCAGTCAAATTTTTAGGAGTAATAGAAGATTAAATCTGTATGCTTAAACATTTCAGTCTATATATGTATGTCTATCTGTCTCTCTGTCTGTCTGTTTGTCTGTGTCTGTCTGTCTGTCTGTGTCTGTCTGTCTGTCTGTCTGTCTGTCTATATTGACTGAAATGTTTAAGCATACAGATTTAATCTTTTCTTTCTTTCTTTCTATTTATCTATCTATCTGTCTGTCTGTCTGTCTGTCTGTCTGTCTGTCTGTCTGTCTGCCTGTCTGGCTGGCTGGCTGGCTGTCTGGCTGGCTGGCTGGCTGGCTGGCTGGCTGGCTGTCTGAGTGTCTGTCTGTCTGTCTGTCTGTTCTATCTATCTATCTATCTATCTATATGTATTCCAATCCCTGTGATAACTTGCAGAATTTTGTTAACAGTATATTATCCACTCACGTTTTATGATTGAAAAGAAAATCTTTTTAATAAATGAGTTTTGTTGAAATGGAAGTGTTTATAAATATGATCAACCAAAAAGAAAGGGGGGGGGGATGAGGGGGTACTTAAAAAGTAGGGAGAAAAAAGATGTAAACGTGTTTGCGAGTGTAGATCATGATGGAAAGATGAGTTCAGCAAGGCAAGGGAGATAATAGGATATTTTAGAACGAACAATGATTAAAAAAAAAATTATTGAGGTTTTTAAAGGCAGGTGCCTACATTAAGAGAACTTGATATTACAACAGTTATGAAGATAATCATAAACTTATTTCTTTTTTTTTATTTTTTATAAATCTGAGGAACAACCTGACAAATGCAATTATGAGACTTTGCAAAAAAAATATTGTGTATAATGTTGGTAATCCTTTTTTTAAAGTGGTATTTCTACAAGTTTATTTTTGCTTTGTTTTTTTATGAATTTGTAATTCTAAATTGTATATATCATTTCCGAAGTATATGTATTATTTTCAAAACGTTGTAAAACACGGTGTTTCTACAGAGCTGACTGGTGGCTTGGTACAAGCTAGTCCTTTCCTGACGGAAGCTAATGTTGAACGGATCGTCAACACCCTGTGTCGTGTTCGGGGAGCCGCCTTAAAGCTGGGGCAGATTATCAGCATTCAGGGTAAAGAGAGAGAGAGAGAGAGAGAGAGAGAGAGAGAGAGAAGTGTGAGAGAGTGGGGTGAGTGAGAGAGAGTGTGAGAGAGTGGTGAGTGAGTGAGTGAGTGAGTGAGTGAGTGAGTGAGTGAGTGAGTGAGTGAGTGAGTGAGTGAGTGAGTGAGTGAGTGGAGGAGTGAGAGAGAGAGAGAGAGAGAGAGAGAGAGAGAGAGAGAGAGAGCAAGAGAGAGAGAGCGCAAGAAGAGAGAGAGAGAGACAGAGAGAGAGAGGCAAGAGAGAGAGAGAGAGAGAGAGAGAGCAGAGAGAAGAGAGAGAGGGAGAGAGAGAGAGAGAGAGTGAATGAGTGAGTGAGTGAGTGAGTCAGAGAGGGAGAGAGAGAGAGAAGGGGAGTGAGTGAGAGACAGGGAGTGAGAGAGAGAGAGAGAGTGTGTGTGTGTGTGTTTGATATTCTTGTATCGTTATTATTATCATGTGACTGAGCTTACTTGCTTGTGTCCATGTCATTCAGTTCATACTAGTAAGAGCTTTGTCCCTAGTCTCCACAAATATATGGACAGTTTAGCTTTTCATCTGTTCATGGGTGTGGGAAATGGTTTGCTAGAAACTGTGCTATATATCGATTTGTGCTGTATATGACAAATATTTACTTGCTGATTTTTTTGTTTGTTTTTGTTTTAGATTTGATCATAACCTATATGAATTTCTGAATCTTTTTGATATAATAAAAGTGTTCATATTCATATTAGTACTTGTAAAATGCTTTCCTTATGCTTCTTTAAATTAAAATACACTTTTTTTTGTCCTTACAGACAATTCCTTCATCAATCCACAGCTGCAAGCAATCTTTGAGAGAGTGCGACAGAGCGCTGACTTTATGCCCGCCAAACAGATGTCGGTAAGTGTGTTTTGGTCTGCTGTAAAAAGAAAGATAGTATTGAAACATTTGTGCACAATTTTCAAAACATCTCTTGCAGGACTGTCCTTGTTTATCTTCTGTAAACTCTGACTTAGAAATGCTCTTTGGATGGGGTTCTTTCTCTTTGGTGTGGGTCTGGTTTGTGCACCTGTGTGTGTGTATGTGTGTGTGGTGTGTGTGTTGTGTGTGTGTGTGTTGTGTTTGTGTGTGTTTGTGTTGTGTGTGTGTGTTGTGTGTGTGTGTGTGTGTGTGTTGTGTGTGTGTGTGGTGTGTGTGTGTGTGTTGTGTGTGTGTGTTGTGTGTGTGTGTGTGTGTGTGTGTATGTGTGTGTGTGTACTATTTTTTTTACATCCAGTCCCTGTGTGTATCCAGTTTTGTAAATTTTGTCATTTGTTCCCACTGGCACACAATGGCCTACTCTTCTGAAAAGCGGAACAAGTTTTAATGTGTGCGCAAGCTGTTCTGTGTGCATTTGATTTATAGTCTCATCAGAATGACTTTTAGGGGAAGTAGTGTCGGCTCTGATTTTAACTCCAGAGGAAATAATCCTCTTGAATGAGATTCGAACTCTGGTCAGCAAATCATGAGCGCAGTGCACATCACTCTAACCACCAGGCTATCCCGACCCTCCTGCTTGATGTTGTTTTATATGCAAAATATCAAGTTTGTATGTCACAGTGAAAAAATGCAAAGCCGTGACTCCTCATCACAATTCTCTTTCGTCTTTTCTTGCCCACATGCATACCCTCCTTTTTTGTTTTCCCTCTTAGTTGTTACCAAAGTGAATTTTTTTTGGCAGCCTTTATTTTCTTCAAGGCTGTGATGGTTTCATTTATAATTTGTGTACATATCATCTTTTTATCTTGAAATAACTTTGTTATTACTTTGTTATAAAAATTAGCATTTCTTGGTCCATTCTTCTGCCTTTTTTTTCCAGAAAGACGTAAAAGATAATAATTTTCTCCCATGCCAGAGTTGGATGCACTGGGCCTGATTTGTCAGGCGCTTAACGGCAGTGCAATGCATTTTCGTTCATATGACAGACAACAATAGTTTGCTGTCTGAGCGTCTGATGAAGAGGAAACTAGCAGAGTCTTTTTTCTTTTTTTTTCAGTTTTTCCATTGTGTAACTATGATTGCATTTGTAGGCTAAGGAATACTGAAGTGGGAATCTGTGCTTTTCTATTGCTGTTGTGAAAGGACATGAATTGAGCATGCATTGCTCTCTCTCTCTCTTTCTCTCTCTCATTGAGTTTGCTTTATATTTGTGTAAAGCCTTTAGAATAAGAGATATCTTGGTTTCTTAAGTCATATTTTTTGTAACTGATTTTTATTGTGGTGGTTGTGGTTATACATAACATTTTGTTTTTTTGTGCTTCCTTATTTTTCTCACTAAAATACTAAGCAGTTCAGCAACCCCCCTTCATGTATGGGCCAATGGCCTTTTTGTGAATAAATCTTTCGAGTTTGAGTTATCTCATTGAGTAGTCTCCTGTCTTTTCTTTGGTGTTCCCCTTCTTCTGGACTTTGCTGCTGTTGTTGTTGGTTATTTTATGTCCCATCTTCATCGCTTTCTGTTCGTCATTTGCTGTAAACATGAAAGATGCTGAGTCAGTCTTCAGGGCCTCCCGTGCATGATCCCTCCTAGAAATGAGCACAGAGTCATGTATGACTTGTTCCCTTCTCTTCACTTTAGTATTTTGCTACTAGGGAGCAGACTGTTCGATGTAAAATCCCTTTTGTTTTTGTGCAGAAAGTGTTGAGCCGAGAGCTGGGATCTGATTGGCGCAGCAAGTTTGAAACGTTTGAGGACAAACCGTTTGCCGCTGCATCCATCGGGCAGGTTCACCGAGGGACTTTGACAGGTGACAAGGAAGTGGCCGTCAAAATTCAGGTGAGTAGAGCATGTAGCGAACAGTTATTATGTAAGGGAAAAAACATGGGAAAAGGGATGTCAGTAAAAAGAATCTTCAGTCCGTACAATTTTTAAAAAAAAGAAAGAAATTTTTTTTAGCCACCTGAGAAAGTTTCTTGTTTCTTCCTCCCCCCCCCCCCCCCCATCCTCCCATTTTTCTTCTGCTGGTATTGCAATGTTTTTAGTCTTTGTGTTTATTCGGACTGGTGTCTGTGTTGAAAAATGCTGGTTGTGTATGTGTTGAATGGATATTTTAGCTGTAAAGGGAAGGCAAAATTAGGGATAGCCATTACAAAATAATTTTATCTCCCTTTTTAGAAAGTATGTCATTGGTAACTTCTTTATTCACTATGCCTTTTTATCTTAAAAAAAAAAAGTCATTGGTCTTTCACAATTTTTTTTCTTTTTAAAACCCACCCCAACATATTTTCTATAACTCTGTGTGATCATTTGTCTGTTTAAAGCTTTTTTTTTTTAATTGGTTGAGAAGGGGGGGATGGTGTCATAGATCATTCTCCTCCCTTATTGTCCTGGTAATCTGCCCTCATGTATCATTCATCATGCAGCAACATTGTGTGATACAACTTTCAGTGACATAAGACAGGCCTTGAATACCATTTACCAAGTATCTGTTGGTTGAAAGGGATTTTGTTGTGTATCAAAGAAAGCTCCATATTGCATTCTGATCCAGTTTAAATGCTGGTTTGGGATTCTTTTTTGATGTTTTATACAACAACAGTTTTATTGATTCTATGTTTTATGTCCTAGTGGAAATTTGTGATGTAGGGACCGTATCTTTTATCTTTGATATTATCAGTTTATATCAGCGAGTCAGTTTTCTTCAGGCAAAAACTTCAGTTTTTTCTCAGGCAAAAACTATCATGTATTGGAATGAGTGTTTTTCATTATCTTTGTTGTCCTTTTTTTTTTTTTTTTTGCTGGTATTTGTTCTTCTTATTGTTATTATTAGCAGTTAAAACGTACTTGTGAATTTCTGTTATGGAGAAATTAAAACAGTCTGTACTGTGAAGTCTTTGTCTCTCACAGAGTGAAAATTCAAGTATATCATGCGAGATTAGTCAACAGACACCTTACCTGTGTGTGTGGTTTGTTGTGCAGTATCCAGGAGTGGCTCAGAGCATAGAGAGCGACATCAACAACCTCATGTCTGTTCTGAATGTGGGCAACATTCTCCCTGAAGGTACGTGGATCATGTATTTGTATACTACTTTCAGTCACAGCAGATTTCTCTGTATGAAATTCAGACTGCTGTCCTTGGGGAGAGCCAGAAGAACAGTGCCACCCATTATTTTCATTTCTTTTTTATGTCTGTAGGTGTGTGTGTGTGTTTCTCTTTCAGAGTGGGGTTCTTCTACAGAAGTTTTCCAGGGACAACATTTTTGTCGCCGTGGGTTCTTTCAATGCGCTAAATGTGTGTTACACCTGGGCCTCGGTTTAGTGTGTCCTGAAAGATAAGCACCCAGATCCCCACTTATGGACTAGTGGACTGGGGAAAAGTTTCAGGCACAAACAGGGATCAAACCTGGACCTGGATCGAACCCAGAATTTTGGCTGTCTTGGCATGTGTGTTACCTCAAGACCACTGATCCACCACCTGTCCAAATTTGTGTGGCTTTTTATTTTTTTTTTTCTTCTTAGGTCATAGAAATCACTGAGACTTTGTATCGCCTTTGTTCTTTCGTCCCCCTTTGGGCCTTTTTTTGCCCCCAGGTCTGTTTGGGTGCGTCACAAAGTGGGCTAAAGGGAGTTAGCGTGGGGGGGTGGACTACATTTTTTGGTGAAGAGAGTGGGGAATCGATTCAGGGATGGCGCTGTGTGATAAAAGTTTAAACTGTCTTCGGGTAAAAATGTCTACATATGAAAATCGGGATACGGGTCAAAATTCAGAAAATCAGATTGAAAATGAATAAAAAGAAGAGACGTTCTAACAAGAACAAAAAAACGATTTAGTTATCTTTTTACTGTTTTAGATCACAACGTTTGGAGTCTCCAGGTGGTCAGTGACCCCGGCTTTAGCGGTTTTTTCACTTTTGCAGCACGAAACTAAGCTGGGACTTATCATGATTTTCGCGTGCAGCATCACAAATATCCCGGTTTTTTAAAGATTGTTATTGTTTTTGCCCCATGGTACATAACCACTCTGAATAATTTTTTGTATTTATTTTACATTAAAAAAAAAAAAATTTTTTTGTAAAAAATTTTTTTAACCACATCGAATTACAAATACTGGCTCACAGCCAACTGGGGATCGCATAAATGGTAGAAAAGTAAAAACAGGGGTTTAAAAAATCCCCTTTTTGAATTTTTTTATTTTTGGGTTTTTTTTTAGGGAAGAAAAAAAAGGGGAAAAGGGAAAAAAAAAAATTTTTTTTAAAAAAGGTACGGGTTTTTGTTTAAACCAGTTTTATATTATAGCCCGGTTTTATTTTTAGGGAATACCCTTTTTGCGGTTAAAAGGGAGGTAATTTTTCATGGGTTTGAGGGGGGTTTAGAGTCAAAAGTTTTTTTTAAAAATTTTGAAAAAAAGGAAATTTCATCTAGTTTTAATTTGGGAAAAAAGGATAATTTTTTTTTTGTTTGTTTTTTCTTTAAATGTTTGGTTTTTTGTAAATGAAAAAGGGGGGAAAAAAGTTTTAATTTAAAAAAATTTTGGTTTGCGGAGAAAAAAAACTTTGGGTTTTTGTTTGTTTTTTTTTTTTTAAGGTCAAAAAAAAAAAAGGGGAAGTTTTTTAAAATAGGTTTACCTAAAATTTTTTAGGGATTGTAAAAAACCGCTTTTGGCCAAATCCGGGGTTTGAATCGGGGGTTCAAATTTTGGGTTTTAAATTTAAGGGTGGGAATTTTATGTTTCCCCAAGTAAAACCCCGTGCAGATCTGCCAGTGCCTTACCTCCCTTCGTGGATGTAAACATGCAGATTATCAAATAATGCGTTAAAGATCCGTAATTAAAGTAATCACAAAGAAACGTGAAGTTCCCCAGCATACATCCTGGAAGTCGAATGGGCTACTTCATGTTGGGCAAAAAATGGCACATGCGGGGAAGACTCCCATTTGGGGAACCTCAGAGTCTACTGAGGAGCAACCCCCCCCCCCCCCCCCCCCCCCCACCCAAAAAAAATTAAGTGTGTAAACAAATAAAAAATTAAAAATTTTTTTTTAAAACCAAAACAAACGATCCCAAAAAATGTTTGTGCTGGCTGACGGAAGCTGCTGGGGGCGAGTTCCGTCGTGCCGGAGGTGATAGCGGAGCTCAGCACCGCCCCACCTACCCCGGAGTTTGGCGGGCGTGCCGCGGACAAATGTTGGACCTGGGCGGACACCAGAGAAGGGCAGTCAGTGATTTTCTTTCCACAAACCCCACCGCACAAGCATGAGCAAGCATGCACCTTCCATGCACAAAAACATGCACGCATGCACGCACCCACACACTATTACACACATCACTGCACACACACACAAACAATAAAAACATGTACGCCACTGCACCACCACACAGATACTTACACACAAAACACACAAGCACACCCACCAAACACATACATATGTACGCACCCCCGCAAAGACGCACTCAAAACCCCCCACAAACACATCTACCACATACACACACAAGCCCAAAAACCAAAAAATTTTTACGACCCACACCAAAAATCAAGACAGGTCAGTCATCGTCAGTCAGTGGGCAGCTCTTACCCCAAAACCCCCACGCAGCTGCATGCCGCAAGCATGCACCCACACACACTACGCATGCACGCTTCCACACACACATCAGCAACACGGCACACTTAACACATACTTA
>CM054138.1:29507051-29522051 GCA_028751875.1 Rapana venosa
TCTGACTTTCTATCACTCTGTGTCTGACTGTTCATTCTATCACTCTGTTTCTGACGTTGTTCTTGCTGTCACTCTGTTTCTGACTTTTTCTTTCTGTCACTCTGTTTTTAACTTTGTTCTTTCCGTCACTCTGTTTCTAACTTTTTTTTTCTGTCTGTCTGTTTTTGACTTTGTTATTTCTATCACTCTCTTTCTAACTGTTGTCTTTCTGTTACTCTCTGTCTTGCTGTTTAAGTGTTTTTGACTTTATTGTTTCTAGTTGTCTGTCTCTGAAGTTTATTTCTTTCTCTGTTTCTTTTTTCTTTTGCTTTTTTTTCCTTTTTTTTCCTAGTATTTTCAATCTCTGTTTCAAATTTTTCTATGTATTATTCTGGTGTAAGATTGAAACAGAAAACCTTAAACCTTAGCCTGTGTGTGTTGTGTGTGTGTGTGTGTGTGGTGGGTGCGCGCGTGTGCGCGCGTGTGTTTGTGTGTATTTGAACTTTTTAAACTATTAATCATTGTTGGTTGCATGTGTAGGAGTGGAATGGATGCAAGCGCTTTGATTTGTTGTTTTTTTTTACAAGATATAGCGCTATATAAATTCCATTTATTATTATTATTAAGATCAACAGAATACTTATAGACGTGTGTAAATTTGCATCAAAAGAACTATGCATTTTTACAGATCTAAGGTGCAGAAAATTAAAACAACACCCCCCCACCCCCCCCCCCCCCCCCCCCATCAACTGCAACAAACAAACAAAAAAACCCCATAGCAGTAAAAACACCAAATTTTGAGATGTATGGGGAGAAGTTTATCCACAACATACATATAAACGAATAGATGAGACCGAAAATATGCAAGAAAAAGATGATAGAAAAAAACCCAGAAACAAAATCAGAAACACAATTGCAGAAAGAAAGTCAGGAACGGACTTGTGAAGAGAAAGAAGTCAGAAATATAAGAAAGGTTAGAAACAGAGTGAAAGAAGTTGAATGTCAGAGAGAGAGAAAAAAAAATCTAAGTGATAGAAAGATAAAGTCAGAAGAGTGACAGAAACAAAGTCAGAAACAGAGTTATCGAAAGAAAAAAGGTAGAAACATAAGATGAGGGAAAAGGCCGAATCTGAGCAGTAGAAAGAAATCAGGCAAAAAGAGAGTGATTAAAAAAAAAGAAAAAAGAAACAGTGACAGAAAAAAAAAGAAACAGATTGACAGAAAGGAAAAAAGGCAGATACAGAGTGCCAGAAAGAAAGAAAAAGCAGGCAGAAACAGAATGACAAGGGGGGGGGGGGGGGGTGGGGAGGCAGAAATAGAGTGACAGATAGAGGGAAAAAAGGCAAAATCAGAGTGATAGAAAGGGGAAAAAAAGGCAGAAACAGAGTGACAGAAAGGAAAAAAAGCAGAAGAGGCAAAATCAGAGTGACAGAAAGGGGAAAAAAAGGCAAAAACAGAGTGACAGAAAGGGAAAAAAAGAGGCAGAAACAGAGTGACAGAAAGGGGAAAAAAAGAGAGCAGAAACAGAGTGACAGAAAGGAAAAAAAAGAGGCAGAAACAGAGTGACAGAAAGGGGAAAAAAGAGAGGCAGAAACAGAGTGACAGAAAGGGGAAAAAAAGAGAGGCAGAAACAGAGTGACAGAAAGGAAAAAAAAAGATGAGAGAAAGAAACAGAGTGACAGAAGAAAAAAACAGGCAGAAACAGAGTGACAGAAAAAAAAGGAGAGAAAAAAAAACAGGCAGAAACAGAGTGACAGAAAGAAGGGAGGGTAAAATCCAGGCAGAAACAGAGTGTCAGAAAGAAAAAAACCAGGCAGAAACAGAGTGCAGAAAAAAAGGGGAAAAAAACAGGCAGAAACAGAGTGTACAGAAAAAAACAGGCAGAAACGGTGGGCAGAAAAGGGGGAAACCAGGCAGAAACAGAGTGACAAAAAAGAAGGGGGGAAAACCAGGCAGAAACAGAGTGTCAGAAGAAAAACCAGCAGAAAAAGTGGTAGAAAAAAAAAAGGCAGCAGAAACAGAGTGCAGAAAAAAGGGGGAAAAACCCAGGCAGAAACAGAGTGACAGAAAAAGGGAAAAAATCCAGGCAGAAACAGAGTGACAGAAAGAAAAAAACCCAGGCAGAAACAGAGTGTCAGAAAGAAAAAAAGCACAGGCAGAAACAGAGTGCAGAAAAAAGAGGGGGAAAAACCCCGAGGGCAGAGAAACAGAGTGACAGAAAAAAAGGGGGAAAAAACAGGCAGAAACAGTGACAGAAAGAAAAAACCCAGGCAGAAACAGAGTGTCAGAAAGAAAAAAAGCCAGGCAGAAACAGAGAGCCAGGCAGAAACAGAGTGGCAGAAAAACCCCAGGCAGAAACAGAGGGACAGAAATTTTAAATTTTTAAAAATTCTTTTATATCGAGGATAATGGAATAAGCACTTATGTACTTTTTTTTTACATCCAGTCCCCGTGTGTATGCGATTTTGTAAATTCTGTCATCTGTTCCCACCGGCACACAATGGCCTACTCTTACGAAAAGCCGAACAGGATTTAACGTGTACGCAAGATGTTCTGCGTGCGTTCGCACACAGGGCCTCGGTTTATAGTCTCATCGGAAGGACTTTCGGGGAGAGCGGAGTCTGCACTGATGTTAACTCCTGGGGAAAATATCCTCCTTGAACGGGAATCGAAACTGGGTGCCAAATAAAGAACGAAAAAAGCCAGGCAGAAACAGAGTGGCAGAAAGAAAGAAAAAAAAAGGCAAAAACCAGTGGGGGGGGGGAGTGTGGGGGGATGGGGGGTGTTGGAAGTTTCAGGCATAAATAAGGATTGAACCCAGCCTTTTCGCTTTCTGGGCATGTGCTTTACCTTTAAACCAGTGATCCACACAACAACAACAACAATAACAACAGCAACAACAACAGCAACAATAACAACAGCAAAAACAACAACAAAGGCAAAAACCAGGGGGGGGGGAGGTGGTTGGAAGTTTCACGCATAAATGGGGATTGAACCCAGCCTTTTCGCTTTATGGGCATGTGCTTTACCTTTAAACCAGTGATCCACACAACAACAACAACAACAACAACAACAACAACGTGTGATTCGGTTGAAGATTTGGGAATTTGAAATGTATATCGAGTGTCATCAGCTGATGGGCCAAAGTGGTGAGTTAGGAAGTAACATAACCCTGCATAATTAAAAACAACACAACAAACCCAACCTTCTCAGATTGAACGCTATTATGATATCATACTGAGGCAGAGATATAGTATAGTAGTAGTATGTTCTTTCGAGCCAGAAGGCCCATAGAGCCGGAGCTTATCCCGGTTTCTGTAGCGTTAAGCGAACTGATGGTGTTTTCACCACCCCTGTGACAGGACGCTAGTCTGTCGCCAGATACTTCCCCAGCAGAGCTGGTACCCACTTGTACACCTGGGTGGAGTGAGGAAAATAGGAGTAAAGTGTCTTTCCCAAGGACACAACACCGAGCCGAGCGGGGATCGAACTCGCGACCTCTGGATCACGAGTTGACCGCCTAAACCACTCGACCACGGTGCCTCCTTAGGCAGAGATATACCAGATGTTTTATCCTGCTTCACAGATACAGTGGAGCCTCTCTGTAAGGACTTTTAAATTTTTTTTACTTTTTTAAATATTTTTGTTATAAGGCAACAAAGTCTGATCATTGCAACTATTAGTTTCCTGTCTGCAACTGTCATTGATTCTTCTTCTTCTTCTTCTGCGTTTTCTTCTTCTTCTTCTTCTTCTTCTTCTTCTCTTTGTTGTTGTTGTTGTTGTTGTTGTTGTTGTTGTTGTTGTTGTTGTTGTTGTTGTTGTTGTTGTTGTTGTTGTTCTTCTTCTTCTTCTTCTTCTTCTTCTTCTTCTTCTTCTTCTTCTTCTTCTTCTTCTTCTTTTTCTTCTTCTTCTTCTTCTTCTTCTTCTTCAAACGTTCAGCCAACAACTCTCGTCTTTCATATGAGCAGAAATGCGTTGCGCTGTCGTTAATGCGCCTGACAAGTCAGGCCCAGCGCACATCTGAATTGAGCATGATAGAGAATTGTTATCTTTTAAGTCTCTCTGGAAAATAAAAAGCAAGGAGAATGAACCAAGAAGGCAGAGAAAAGACAAGAAGGAGGTTACAGGAAGAAAAGAAAAGAAAAAGCAGAAACAAAGAGAGGGGTAGAAAAGAGGGAATTCGTTGCACAGAATTTCAAGAAGGTGGGGATGCTATTTATACTGACTGGCACCCCAGCATCCACATAGGAAGGGGGTGGGGGTGGGGGGGTGGGGGTTGGGTGTTACAAGTGTTAAATATTTTGAGTATCACCAGCTGATTTCCCAAAGCAGTGAGGCATTGTTTGTTTGAAAGCTGTCAGTCTCAGAAGACTATGGTGTTGCGCTCTAGGTGTTACTTCTGGTATAGTAGCGTCGGGTGTGGCTGGCCAGTCCGACACGGGAATGATAGACAGTCCCTATGGCAGAGGAAGGCACAGATGAAGTCTGACGCTGGTCTGTCTGTCTGCCTGGGCTGCAGCCTTTCTTCTCATTCTCTTTGCCTCGTGCTGCTGAGTAAGTGTCTCTTCGAACTTGGAGAGACCTTTCTGCACAGCCTGTCTCCAGGCTGACCGTTCGAGGGCTGTTGCATATGTAAATAAATAAATAGATAAATAAATAAATAAATAATAAACAAACGAGGGCTGTTGCATGTAGATAAATAAATAGATAAATAAACAAACAAGGGCTGTTGCATATAAATAAATAATTAAAAAATATATATATATTAAAGAAACTTTCTCAGATTGAGCATTATCATGATAAACTTAGGCAGATAATATACCAGAGGTTGATTCCTGCTTCACGTATAATACAGTGGAACCTCTCTGTAAGGCCTTTTTTTTTTTTAAAGCAACCAACTCTGATCATTGATATTTTTTAATTTGATAGAGAAGTCATTTTAGAATGTAAAAGTAAACAACAACAATAACAACACGCACATGCACTCACATATAGGCTAAGGCGTGCACGCACGCACGCACATGCATGCTGGCACGCACACACTCATGTATGCACACACGCACACGCGCGCGCGCACACACACACACTCTCTCTCTCTCTCGCACACTTATACACACACAAACACACCACACCACACACACATACACATACACACAGAAAAAGCCCCCTTCCCCCCGAAAACAACAACAACAAACACAACAAACAAAAAACAACAAACAACACCCCCCCCCAAAAAAAAAATACAGACTAAAGTCGTAGTACTTTAAGAAACACACATTGAACAAGACAGGTTTCGCTGTATTTTCCAGGATCTTTCGTTCCCACGCAGAATCTGAACTTGCATCGCGCCACAGAGATGCCTGGTTTGGTAGTAAACAAGGGGCAAAACAAGCCGCCCCCTCAAATAAAGAAACTCAACTCTCACTCAGGGAGCCGGCGCGAACATGTGTTTTCATCGTTGTGAAAAAGTTACGATGTGTATCAAGTGTGGCTGGAGGATCTGAGGCCCTCCTCACGTTGGCCAGTTTATTGTCCTTGAGTGTTGGGTTGATATTGATCTGAGCTGGACTCTGCGTTAGAGAGAGAGTTAGTGAGAGGGGAGAGAGAGAGAGAGAGAGAGAGAGAGAGAGAGAGAGAGAGAGAGAGGGAGGGGGGGGAGAGAGAGAGAGAGAGAGAGGAGGGAGAGAGAGGGAGAGAGAGAGAGAGGAGAGAGAGAGAGAGAGAGAGAGAGAGAGAGAGAGAGAGAGAGAGAGAGAGAGAGAGAGAGAGAGAGAGAGAGAGAGAGAGAGAGAAGGAGAGAGAGGAGAGGAGAGAGAGGAGGAGAGAGAGAGAGGAGAGAAGAGGAGAAGAGAGGAGAGGGAGAGAGAGGGAGAGAGAGAGGAGAGAGAGAGAGAGAGAGAGAGGAGAGAGAGGGGAGAGAGAGAGTGAGAGAGAGAGAAAGAGGAGAGAGAGAGAGAGAGAGAGAGAGAGGAGAGAGAGGAGAGAGAGAAGAGAGAGAGAGAGGTGTGTGTGTTGTTATTGCTTCGATTTTCCGTCTGTTCACTCAAAGAAGTGGTATTGATGTGTGTGTGTGTGTGTGTGTGTGTGTGTGTGTGTGTGTGTGTGTGTGTGTGTGTTGTGTGTGTGTATGTATGTGTTGCTGTTGCTTCGGTTCTATCTATCTATCTATCTATCTATCTATCTATCTATCTATCTATCTATCTATCTATCTATCTGTCTGTCTGTCTGTCTGTCTATCTGTGTGTAAGTGTGTGTGTATGTGTGTGTGTGTGCGTACGTGCATGTGTGCGTGCGTACGTGCATGTGTGTGTGTGGGGGGGGAGGGGTGGTGATGTGTGTGTATGAGAGAGAGAGAGAGAGAGAGAAGAGAGAGAGAGAGAGAGAGAGGAGAGAGAGAGAGAGAGAGAGTGTTCGATTTTACGTCTGTTCACTCAAAGTTTTTATATATATATATATATATATATATATATTATATATATATATATATATATATATATATATATATATAATCTGTGTGTGTGTACCTGGTTTTGCACACGTGTGGCACTGCACATGTACGTGCATGAGCGCATGAATGCATGCACGCTTGTGGGCTTTTTGTGTGAACGTATATATCAAGTATATCTTTTGGAAAATATAGTTTCCCGTAAAGTTCATCCATAGGTCATCTGCAATAGCTGGATCAGGAATCTGTTTATGATTTGGGGCAGGGACGGGAAGCAGGCTTTTAGTTTGGGGAGGGGGGTGGGGATGGGGGGGGGGGGGGGGGGGGGTATTCCAGTTTTGCAAGAAAGTAAGGAAGTGTTTACTGTCTACGTGCGACATTCTGTGAACGGTAAACTATATTGTATGATCTTTCATTACCTACATGGTTTTGTTTTGTTTTTTTATATAAAAAAGAAAGATTTTTTTTAAAGGCAGGTAGGAGGGGGGGGGGGGGGGGGGGGGGGGTAGGGAATGGGGGTGGGGGGGGGGGGTTGATGGGTATTTTATTGTTGTTGCCGTTTGTTCCAGTTTTACTGAGGAAATGATTCTGTGTGTGAATGCAACATTCCGTACAGGCTGATCTTTTAAAAATTAAAAATTTTTTTTTTGGTTTACAGTGTCCCATGATGATCTGTCAGAATCCATTTATTTATTTATGAATTATTATTATTATTATTATTATTTTGAAAAATTATTTTTCAGAAAGTAATCATTCTGGTTGTTGTTGTTTTTTTGGTTTCGTTTTTATGTGTTTTATTTGGTCTCCTTTTTAAAATGGAAGTGTCGCTAGGTTTTGAATATCTGATAAAAGGCTAACTAACCTGTACTGTTTCATTGTCTGCTATGGTTGTGTCAGAAACCAGTTTGTCCAGAAGCGGGTTTTGTTTGTTTTTTCTGGTCCCAGTTTGTTTTTGGTTTTTTTTAGATGCTGTGTCCGTTTTTTGTTTGTGTGTGTGTTTGTTTATTTGTTTTTGGTGGGTTTTTTTCCCGTTCCTTGGCTAGAGCTCTGAGGTTTACTAATGGTGAGAGTTTTGTGTATGCGACCGCTTTAGCTCTTTATTAAGGTAGCCGCATTCCGACTTCGGGGATATTGTATGTTTCCGTAAGTTCTAAACTGTGGTCTTCGTCTGCCATTATTAGCCATGGTTGTGTTAACTTGATTGCGTAGGTTTAAAATTAAAATTTTTTTAATGTCCCGGTTTTTCCCCCCAAAGAAGCGTGATAGTGTCTGGAACTTACCCATAAAATGTTCAATGGTTATCTATCATTATCTGACTGTTGTACTTGTATTCATGTGTTGTATTTCAGCATCTCTGACAACATCTGCCTTACTTTATTATCATCATATAATCTATTCTATTGTCATATTTTCTTTTTAAAAAATAGTCTATTTTATTCATCTGTTTAATTCATTTACATGGCTATCATTTTTAGAAATAAAATCTTTACACACTTTCTATTATTACTCAGACATATTTTGATTGAATCCATGAAGTCAATCTGAATCTCTTCTCCTCCTCCTTTTCCCTCGCTCACTCTAAGTAAAAAAAAACATATAAAAAAGCAAAACAGAAAAAAACCCAACCAACAAACCCTTCAACTGTCAAGATGAATTAGTATTCCGATAAGGCAGATTAAAGAGAAAACAGGAACGGCAGGCAGAAAGGCAGGCAGGCTCACAGAGTGAGGGTTGTCCTTCATCAAGCCAACAGTATCACTGGCTTCTGTCTGCTGCAGCGGTGAGATAGACGCGGTGAAGCGGGGCGCGGGCTTGGTGTGTGCGGTAAGGGAGAATCAATAGAAGCCTGTTGGTATTTCCACGCTTCCTATGACGCCGCTCCCTCCTCTCTGCAGAAAAATTGAGTAGGCGTCCTCCGCATGCCCTTTGATTCAGGCCCCTCAAAACCGTAATCAAGATGTAGAACAAGTTGCGTTACAAGTTTTACATCACCGCTTCTTTGTCCAGCAGAACAGACCCCGTCTTGGTTTTATTTTTTGTGGGGTGTGGGTCTGGTTGTTGGGTTGGGTTTTTTCCAATTATTAAATGACGTGCAAAAATGCTTGCAGCTTTTAGCAATTACGTGTTTACCCAAAAAAAAGGAAACACGGGCAGAGTAGGGTTAAATTATACTGCAGAATTGTGTGACAAGTTGGTGGTTTGACTTGGTTTCTCTGCGTAAGGAAGGAAAGTCGTGAAAGGGTCTGGGTGACGGTGAGCCGGAATGATGGTTTTCGGTGTGACAGACTGCTAACGGAAGAACATGGCCAATCAGAGTCAGCAGACCTCCAACTTCTCGGCCAAAGACTTGGACCTTGCCTCCTTCAACACCTTCTTCGCCGTAACCGAAGTGCTCTTCATCCCCCTCATCGTGTTCGGCAACGCTCTGGTCATTGCCTCCATCTGCGTGTTCCGACGGCTGCGGAATCTGACCAACTGTTTCCTGGTCAGCCTGTCGGTTGCAGACCTGTCGGTGGGGCTGATGACCATTCCTCTGTACGCCTCCTTCTACCTGAAGCCGGCGCTCCTGTTCGGCCACCGTGTCGCCTGTCTGGCCTGGTTCGGCTCGGTGATTTTCGGCTGCGGGGCCTCGCTCTTCAACCTGCTGGTCATCGTCCTGGACCGGTTCCTGTCCATCCACTGCCCCTTCTGGTACATCAGGCACAAGTCGGCTAGGAACGTGGCCATCGTCCTGGCCGTTCTGTGGGGGTACGTCGTCCTCCTCAGCTGTTTGCCGCTGATGGGGTGGAACCTGTGGGCCCCGGATAAGCAGTGCAACTTCTACACCACGCTGCCCAGAGCGTACGTCACGGTGGCGGCCTACCTGACGGTGGCCATCTGCACCATCTGCTCCTCCGTCATGTACGCCAAGATCTTCGCCACGGTGACGAAGCACAAGCGCAGGATCAGCATCCTGACGGTGACGGGCAAGCTGGACAGCAAGTGGATGGAGAAGGAGGTGACGTCCACGCGACTGACGGCCGTCATCTTCCTGCTCTTCATCGTCTTCTGGTGCCCCTACTTCTGCGTGGGTCCTCTGAAGTACTCGAGCCTGTCGCAGGAGGTGGTGGAGGTGATCAAGAACGCCGCCGTGATGCTGGCTTTCGCCAACTCCTTGGTGAACCCCATCGTGTACAGCCTCATGCAGAAGAAGTTCCACGCCGCCTACACGCTCCTCCTGAAGACCCGCGTCACGCAGTGGAACGAGCTGAGTGGGAACATTTTAGTGAGGGAGGAGATGCCTTCTGAGCTGGACCAGACTGCGTGAGAACCGCTGCGCAGTGTGTGTGTGTGTGTGTGTGTGTGTGTGTGTGTGTGTGTGGTGTGTTTGTGTGTGTGTGTTTGTGTGTGTGTTGTGTTGTGTGTGTGTGTGTGGTGTGTGTGTTGTGAGTGTGTGTGTGTGCTTGAAGGATTGTGTGTGTGGAGAGAGAGAGAGAGAGAGAGAGAGAGAGAGAGAGAGAGAGAGAGAGAGAGAGAGAGAGAGAGAGAGAGAAGAAGAACTCTGAAACTCTGAAATTTAATGAATACAGGCCAACAGCCCCTTTCATGGAAGGGGGGAACATAAACATTATTCTGACATAATATATAACATGATCAAGAAACACAATACTGGTACTACATGAACATGTTCACTGAAAGAAAAAAAAATCAAACAAAATAAACAACTGCTGAGAGAGAGAGAGAGAGAGAGAGAGAGAGAGAGAGAGAGAGAGAGAGAGAGAGAGAGAGAGAGAGAGAGAGAGAGAGAGAGAGAGTGAGTATTGTGTGTGTGTGTGTGAAGAGATTTTGTGGTGCAGACTCAGGGTGTGCGTTTGGTTAGTTGTGCAGTGATGGAAATGTTGGAATACTTTTTTTCTTGTGTGTGTGTGTGTGTGCGCGCTCTTGCTTCTGATTCTGTTGGTTTTGAGGCATTCGAGTTAACTCACTGTGTGATCAGGGCTGCATAGTCGGTTCGTTTCTTTATGAAAAAACTTGCGGAACGGAAGACATCCGATGTTTTAGGAATAGATGTTACAAGACTTTGGGTTGTGGAATCGGAATATTGATGGTGATGGTGACGTGGGTAGCTGGATTGTGAAGAAGAAAGAAAGGAGGAAAAGAAAAAGGTTTCTTTATTCAGGTAAGTTGGAAATCGCAGTATTTTCTTTTGATGGATGAGCTGCTGCATGTATATATTATATTTAATATATTTTAATAATATGAAAATCTTGGACTTCGTGTAGGTACTTATCCTTCATGTCTTATCATTTGTTGCCTGCCTGTCTGTATGTCTCAGTTATGTACTCCACCTGCATGCTTACCTGCATAACACACACAGAGTCGCACACACATAGTCACACACAGTCTCACACACACACATACAGAGTCACACACACGGAGTCACACACAGAGTCACACAGTCACACGCACACTCACACACACACACACAGTCACACACACGGAGTCACACATCACACACAGTCACACGCACACTCACACACACACACACACTCACACACCCTTACACCCCCCACCCCCTCCCCCCCGCTTTACACACACGACAGATGTCAAATCATTTCCTTCAACCCAATCATATCGTTTATAGCTCCTCCAACCACAGAGGTCATAGTTATCAGGACTGTCATCTGGCCGATAGTTGAAGCCCATATTGAAACTGTGCCGTGTTATACACCAGAATAATTATCATAGCCATCTCTCGCTATACACCAGAATAATGATCATAGCCATCTCTCGCTATACACCAGAATAATAATTATAGCCATCTCTTGCTATACACCAGAATAATAATTATAGCCGTCTCTCGCTATACACCAGAATAATAATTATAGCCATCTCTCGCTATACGCCAGAATAATAATTATAGCCATCTTCGCTATACGTCAGAATAATAATTATAGCCATCTCTCGCTATACACCAGAATGATAATTATAGCCATCTCTCGCTATACACCAGAATAATAATTATAGCCATCTCCCGCTATACACCAGAACAATAATTATAGCCATCTCTCGCTATACACCAGGATAATTTTTACAGCCATCTCTGGCTATACACCAGAACAATTATTATAGCCATCTCTCGCTATACACCAGAATAATTATTGCGGCCATATCTCACTATACACCAGAACAATTATTATAGCAATCTCTCGCTTACACCAGAACAATTATTATAGCCATCTCTCGCTATACACCAGAACAATTATTATAGCCATCTCTCGCTATACACCAGAATAATAATTATAGCCACCTCCCGCTATACACCAGAACAATTATTATAGCCATCTCTCGCTATACACCAGAATAATAATTATAGCCATCTCCCGCTATACACCAGAACAATTATTACAGCCATCTCTCGCTATACACCAGAACAATTATTAGCCATCTCTCGCTATACACAGAATAATTTTTACAGCCATCTCTCGCTATACACCAGAATAATTATTATAGCCATCTCTCGCTATACACCAGAATAATTATTACAGCCATCTCTCGCTATACACCAGAACAATTATTATAGCCATCTCTCGCTATACACCAGAACAATTATAGCCATCTCTCGCTATACACCAGAATAATTATTATAGGCAATTCTCACTATACACCAGAATAATTATTATAGCCAACTCTCGCTATACACCAGAATAATTATTATAGCCAACTCTCGCTATACACCAGAATAATTATTATAGGCAACTCGTTGCTATACACCGGAATAATTATTACAACCATCTATCGCTATACAGCAGAATAATTATTATAGCACTCCTCAGTCTTCATAATCCATTCCCTTTGACTGAAAGTGCTTTGGCTGCTCTGTCGCTGCTGGCTATAGTTCTGAAGCTAGATCTCTTTGGACATTGCTTTTTGATTTTCATTTTTTCTGTTTTCCCATCTCATTTCAGTTTTCATTTCATACCACTTTAAGTCACGGCAGATTTCTCTGCGTGAAATTCGGGCTGCTGTCTCCACGGGGAGAGCGCGTTGCCATAAGAGCAGGGCCACCCATTATCGCTTTCTTTTCCTGTTTGCAACTGTATTTGTTTCCCTATCAGCGTGGCTTTTTTTTCTCTACACAATTTTACCAGGGACAACTCCCTTGTTGCCGTGGGTTCTTTTTGCGTGCGCTAAATAATTTTGTGTAACACGCGGGACCTCGGTGTCTCATTCGAAAGGACTAGCACCCAGACTACCACTCATGGTCTAATATGGATGGGGGAAAAGTTTCGGGCCCAAACGGGGATCGAACCGCCGCACACTTCCGACCCGGACTTTAAGCTTTCTAGGCAGGCGCGTTACCTCTAGACCACCGATCCATCGCGAAATTGTTATGATTATTTGCATATCATTATGTTGGTATCTTTTTTATTTACATTTTGGTGTTTTTTCCTTTCAATTTTCATGTTAGTTTCTTTTTCTCCTTTCCTCTCTTCTCTCCTCTAAAGTGATATCGCTATTAGTGGAGGAAACATTGACACAAGAACGATCTGTCTGTCTGTCTGTCTGTCTCACTCTCTGTCTGTCTGTCTGTCTCTCTGTCTGTGTGTGTCACTCTGTCTGTCTGTCTGTCATACACGCACAAACGCGCTCGCGCGCACGCACGCACGCTCACGCGCGCGCGCGCACACACACACGCGCGCGCACACACACACACTCATACACACATACACAAAGACAGAGGCACATACACTTCCACCCACCCACAATTCATGCACACACACACACACTTTAATAACACACATGCTTACGTACAGATCTACACACACTGCCTTTCTCTGCAGTCTCCCCCTTCTTCTTCTTCTTCTTCTCCTCCTCTTCCTCCTCCTCCTCCTTCTCTCCATTATCATTATTATTGAAATTAATATAATAAAAAGTAGTAATAGAAGCATAAGCATCAACAGTAGTAGTTTTAGTAGTGACATCATCATAATTATCATTCACACACACACACACACACACACACACACACAACACACACACACACACACACACACACACACACACACACCACGCACGTACGCTCGCACACACGCACGCACACACATACACACACAGAGTACATTTAGCACATACATGCATGCACACAGATTAAGTTTAATATCACTATTCCTGAAGAGATGTTAAAACTTAAGACTAACAGACGCGCGCGCGTGCACGCACGCACGCACGCACGCACGCACGCACGCACGCACGCACGCACACACACACACACACACTCTTACTACACCCCCCCCCCCCCACACCCCACTCCACTCTACACCCTCCCAACACAAAAAATCACACAGCTGGGCTTTCCCCAATAATTATATTTCCGCTTCTTCTGCGCTTAATTCCTCAAGGGAGCTTGTTAGTTTTTTTTTCCTTCCTTCCTTCCTTCCTTCCTTCCTTCCTTCCTTCTCATGCTGTTCCTGTGGACTGTGGGCAGATAGGAGAAGGGGTGTTACGGCTGTGCCTGATGGAACTGTTCGAGTGGCGCTTTGCAGACCGACCCCAAAGGCCCAAAATTTCCGTAGCCCCTGTAAACGAAAAGGTGAGGCTGAGTGAGACTGAGGGGCAGTTTTTGTCTGATATGAGATTTTTTATTTTTACAAAACCCGATACAACGGGGGGCGGATGTAAAAAAAGCACAGAGTGCTTTTTCCATTATCCTCGATATAAAAAAAAAAAAAAAAAAAAAAAATTAATATTTATAATTTTTGTGGGGATGATGTGTGGGTTATAATGATGTATGCGATCCTTGGCTCAGGCCAAAGCTTTGGCGGGTTATTGATGTAAGGGAAGGGAAGTGTTGTGATGTAAGTTAAGTGGTAAATGTTGTGATGTAAGTTAAGTGGAAACTTTGATGATGTAAGGTAAGTGGCAAGTGTTGATGATGTAAGGTAATGGGAAGCTGTATGACGTAGTTAAGTGGTAATGTTGATGATGTTTGGTAATGGAAGCTGTTGATGAGTAAGGTAAATGGTAAGTGTTATGACATAGTTAAAAGGGTAAGCTGTTGATGATGTAAGGGAAGTTAAGCGTTGATGATGTAAGAAGTGGGAAGCTGGTGAGAGTAAGGTAAGTGGTAAACTGTTGATGATGTAAGCTAAGTGGAAGTGTTTATGAGTTAAATTTAAATGGTAAGTGTTGATGATGTAAAGGGAATGGTAAGTGTTGATGATGTAAGTTAAGTTGGTAATGTTGTGTGTAAGGTAAGTGGCAACTGTTGTGATGAAGGTAAGTGGTAAACTGTTTATGAGTAAATTAAGTGGTAAACTGTTTAGATGTAAGGTAAGTGGTCAGCGGTTGATGATGTAAGTTTACTACTAAGCTGTTGATGATGTAAGCTTACTACTAAGCTTTTGATGATGTAAGCTAATTACTAAGCTGTTAACGATGTAAGCTTACTACTAAGCTGTTGATGATGTAAGGTAAGTGGTAAGCTGTTGATGATGTAAGCGAAGTGGTAAGCTGTTGATAGTGTAAGGTAAGTGTTAAGCTGTTGATGATGTAAGGTAAGTGGTAAGCTGTTGATGATGTTTGCTAATTACTAA
>CM054138.1:29527051-29547051 GCA_028751875.1 Rapana venosa
GGTTTTGATAGCAGTTTGGCAGAATTAGCAGTTTGGCAGAATTAGCAGTTTGGGAATGTTGAATGATAGTATGGGAAAGATTTTGATAGCAGTTTGGCAGAATTAGCAGTTTGGTAGCATTAGCAGTTTGGCAGAATTAGCAATTTGGGAATGTTGAATGATAGTGTGGGGAAGATTTGATAACGGTTTGGCAGAATTAGCAATTTGGCAGAATTAGCAGTTTGGCAGAATTAGTAGTTTGGCAGAATTAGCAATTTGGGAATGTTGAATGATAGTATGGGGAAGATTTAGCAGTTTGGCAGACTTAGCAGTTTGGTAGAATTAGCAGTTCGGCAGAATTAGCAGTTTGGCAGAATTAGCAGTTTGGGAATGTTGAATGATAGTATGGGGAAGATTTGATAGCAGTTTGGCAGAATTAGCAATTTGGTAGAATTAGCAGTTTGGCAGAATTAGCAGTTTGGGAATGTTGAATGATAATATGGGGAAGATTTGATAGCGGTTTGGCAGAATTAGCAGTTTGGGAATGTTGAATGATAGTGTGGGGAAGATTTGATAGCAGTTTGGCAGAATTAGCAGTTTGGCAGAATTAGTAATTTGGGAATGTTGAATGATAGTATGGGGGAGATTTGATAGCAGTTTGGCAGAATTAGCAGTTTGGGAATGTTGAATTAGCAGTTTTGGAATGTTGAATGATAATATGGGGAAGATTTGATAGCGGTTTGGCAGAATTAGCAGTTTTGGAATGTTGAATGATAATATGGGGAAGATTTGATAGCGGTTTGGCAGAATTAGCAGTTTGGGAATGTTGAATGATAGTGTGGGGAAGATTTGATAGCAGTTTGGCAGAATTAGCAGTTTGGCAGAATTAGTAATTTGGGAATGTTGAATGATAGTATGGGGGAGATTTGATAGCAGTTTGGCAGAATTAGCAGTTTGGGAATGTTGAATTAGCAGTTTGGGAATGTTGAATGATAATATGGGGAAGATTTGATAGCAGCTTGGCAGAATTAGTAGTTTGGCAGAATTAGCAGTTTGGGAATGTTGAATGATAGTATGGGGAAGGTTTTGATAGCAGTTTGGCAGAATTAGCAGTTTGGCAGAATTAGCAGTTTGGGAATGTTGAATGATAGTATGGGGAAGATTTGATAGCAGTTTGGCAGAATTAGCAATTTGGTAGCATTAGCAGTTTGGCAGAATTAGCAGTTTGGCAGAATTAGCAGTTTGGGGATGTTGATTGGGAGGTATGATTATAGTATGGGGAAGATTTTAGCAGTTTGGCAGAATTAGCAGTTTGGTAGAATTAACAGTTTGGCAGAATTAGCAGTTTGGGGATGTTGATTGGGAGGTATGATTATAGTATGGGGAAGATTTTAGCAGTTTGGCAGAATTAGCAGTTTGGGGATGTTGATATGGAGGTAAGATTATAGTATGGGAAGATTTAGTGGAGGTTTTATTTTTCAAGGTAGTTTTTTATGTTGTTTTTTTTTTTTAGTTTCAGGGAATTGGCTAGTTGTTGTGTTTTTGTTTTTGGGCTTAAAAGTAAAATTTTTTTTTTATTTTTAGAAATTTGATAATGATTGGGATTAGGTGGTTTGTTTGCAATTTTGGGGTTTTTTAGGGGAGGGGGGGTGGGGGGGGAGGTTAGTTGTTTTCTTGGGATCCTCTCACACTCTGTCAAGGGATAAGGTTGTTGTTTTTTTAAAAAGTAATTTTCACATGTGGTGGAAACTTTCTCAGGAAAATTGTTCCTCTTCTCGCGTCGGATTTTTGGGGTGTTTTTTCATTTTCTGAATGCTGATCAGGAAACAGTACTGGATGCTACATTCAGCTGCATGTGAGAAGGAATTGAATTTTAGCTGTTTACTTGAAAATTGAAGGGGTTGTGTTTTTTCTTCTGCGGTGAAAATCATGAGAAAACATTTTTATTTTATTTTTAAAAAGTAGAATTAATTTTTCATGTTAGTCTTTAGTAAATTGGATGGGTGGGTTTTTGTTGTTGTTGTTTTTTATTGTGGATGTACTTGCTCAAGAATGCATCATGCATACTGATTTTAAAAAAAAGTAAGTAAGGACTTATCTGGCTCGATCAATGTAAACACCCCCCAAAAAACAACAACAACCAAACCAAAAACAAAAAACAAACAAAAAACAAACACACACAAGAACAGACTAAACTTCTTTTTGAATTTCATGGCCATTGTCATCAGCTGTCCATTGCATCTCACAGTCTTTTGATAAACCCTTGGTAACAAAGAGTGTGGAATTGATTGGGTTATCCCTGCAGAGGTCATATTTGATGCTTGTTTTGTTGAATCATAATCTCTGGTTGTATTGTTTCTTGAGCTCTTGTTATGTTGTTTATTAATCTTCTGGAGCATGTGTGTGTGTGTAGGGGGAGGGGGGGGGGGTGTATTTTAGTCTCTTAGTTTGTTTTTTTCTTAATCCCTTGTTTCTTAAGATCTTGTGTTATTGTTTATTAATGTCTCTGTGTCTCTGTCTGTCTGTTTATTTGTTTGTTTGTCTGTCTTGCTCTCTAACACACACACGCACGCACGTGCGCACACACACACACACACACACACACACCCACACACACCCACACACACACTCTCACTGTACACACAAGTCTTTTAATATACTGAAAAGATTCTTCAGTTATTTTACAACTAGTGAGGGTGATGGCCTCAAGAAATTATAAGGAGCTCTGTTCTTGTTGATGTTGTTGATTTGTATCGTGCCATTTACATTTAAAGTTGATGTTGATGTTGTTGGTTAACTTGTTAACTTATGTATTAAAGTGGACCAGTGATGAAATCAACTCAGCTGCTGTGTAGCATCAGAAGTCAGCTTAGCTATGTCAGATACATTGATGTGACCAGTGATTAATTGTATACATAACAAAAACTTGGAGCAGTTTGTTTGTTTGTTGTTGTGTATGGTAAGATGGTGTTGGTGATAAAAGCCATGCGTTGGAAAGTGAACAGATTGTCAGAGGAACGAAAACTGAGAGCGAATGAAGAATGTGAAGGAACATAGATTTGTCAGCTAGACTGCTTTGATTGTGTGTTTGATTATGATGGTATGAATTCTTGTTGTTGTTTAGTCGTCATTATTTTTGTAGTTGTCTTTGCTTTTATGGTTGTTTATTGTCTTCTTCTTATCAATTATTCTATCTTTCATTTTCTTCTTCTTCTATTCCTTCTTCTTCTTCGCAATTCTTTTTCTTCTTTTTCTTCTCTTCTTCTTCTTCTTCTTCTTCTTCTTCTTCTTTCTTTTTCTCTCAGCTTTCTTTGTCATCCTCTTCTGTGATCAGCAAGAACTTTTTGAAGAGTGGTTTTGTTCTGTTTTTGTGTGTGGTTTGTTTGGTTTTTCTTGCATTGCATACCAAGCTAAAAACTTGACAATTAATAACTTTTTTTTTTTTTTGGGGGGGGGGGGGGGGGGGGGAGAGAGGAAGAAAATGCATGTATTTGCAGGTAAAACAGCATTTATACTTGAAATCAAATTCAAGTCCTAAGCGTTGGTGTTTGGGCTTATAATGAGATAGATTTTTTCATGGTAGTTTTTTGTTGTTGGTCTCATGATAGATGTGCATTTGTTCTATGTTCAGGAAGTCTTTGGAGATTGTCCCTCATGCATCAATCATGATTATCATTAAAAACAGACGCTGATATTGCTGTTAGATAGTTTTGCTGTGGATCAGGTGTTATGTCATGTATGAACACAACTTTTGTATATAATGCTGCAATATTGGGGTATATTCTAGGACTGAATGGTAGCTTAGACATGTTGATATTTTGATTGTGGGGATGATTTTTTTTTTGGAGGGGGGGGGGGGGGTTGTTCTTTTCATGTGCTGACTTTGACTTCATAGAAAATTTGGAGAAATGGAAATATGACTGCTGCATATTTGGGAATGTTTTGAACATTGAGTTTAATGCCGGTTTTGTAATCATGGGGGAAACTTGCTTCCTGTTAAACAGTTTTACACATTTATTTTCGTGTTTTACTGTCAAAGAGAGAGAAAAAGAAAGAGACATAAAGAAATTGCCAAATGCTTGTGTCTGTTTTGTTGTGTTCTTTTTAGACTGGTATTTGAATGGAAATAACTTATGTGGATTTTTTTTGTGTCTGTTCCTTGATAGAGCTCTCAAGGTTCACCAACTCTGTAGAAAAAAGCCACTCTGATAGGGGAAAAAATACAGTTGCAGACAGAAAAAAAAAAAAAGGATGGTGCTGCTCTTGTGGCGACGCGCTCTCCTTGGGGAGAGCAGCCCGAATTTCACGCAGAGAAATCTGCCATGACTTAAAGTGGTATACATAAAATAAATAAATAAAATAAAATGTGAGATTTTGGATATGTGACCATTTACCATTAAGGTAGCCAGATACTGACTTGGGGGGATGATGTCTAAACATGACACCAGTGTGCATGCCTTGTTTAGAAAAAAACGCAACAACAACAAACTGTGTCATCCATTCCTACTGCCTACTTGTATGCAATGGCCTACTCTTCTGAAAGGCAGAATGGGTTTTTACTGTGTGAGCAAGATGCTCTGTGTGTATTTGCATGCTGGACCTCAGTGTGCTGTCTTAACCAAATTTAGTTTAAGTTTAATATCTGTGGCATTAAACTCTCTCTTTGTCACACATTAATGAGTTAATATGGTATTACCAAAAATGATATTAGTAATAATTGGTACTGATTCCACTCACTGGAAAGACCTTCAGATGAGACTCTATGCTAAAGTCTTGTTTATGGTTTGCACACAGAACATCATGTGCACATGTTAAAATCCTAACCACCTTTTGAAGAAGAGGAGGGCAGCTATGCCCTCTCATTTCAAAATAAGATTCGGATCTACAACACCAATGTCAAATCGGTCCTACTTTATGGCTCAGAAACCTGGCAGGTAACAAAAACCAACACCCACAAACTCCAGTCTTTTACCAACAAATGCCTCAGGAACATCCTCAACATCAGGTGGCCGGAAGTCATATCCAACAAACAACTGTGGGACAGGACCAGACAAACCCCAATCAACTCCATTATTAAACAAAGGAAGTGGGGATGGATCGGCCATACACTCCGCAAGCCTGCGTCAAATGTCACCAGACAGGCCCTTGACTGGAATCCACAAGGGAAGCGGAAAGTTGATCGACCAAAACAGACCTGGCGCAGAAGTGTTGACGAAGAAACGAAGGCAGCCGGAATGACATGGGCCGAGCTGAAGAGGATCTCCCAAAACCGAGTTCGTTGGAGGGGTGTTGTTGCAGCCCTATGTTCCCCAAGGAACCAAGAGGCATAAGTCAAGGGCTGCTATGGCCGGTGGCATAGATGACAGGAGCATGCCCAGCATGCAATCTATGACCTGGAGAGGGACAGGCTCCACCAGGTTCAGGCTACTCACAACACACTGCCTGAAAAATGAAGTCGGTTCAGTCCCCTCAGTGACTCTTCAAGGAGGTAGGGGAGAAGCGAAGTCAGATGAACTGGCCAATACTTTGTAAGCCTTTGTCTGTCATTTTCAGAACTGATATAATAATAATAATAATAATAATAATAATAATATCACACACTGAAGGCATTTTGCCACGCTTTCTTCTATACTTTCACCTCCTCGATCCTCAAATGTGGAGTGGTGGTTTAGAAGTAACACACCTGCCTAAAAAGCGAAAAATACTGGTTTGAAATGTGTTGTGGTTTGATCCCAAAAAAACCCAACAACAAAAAACAGACAAAAATGACAACACCTCCCCCCCCTCCCCCCCCAAGCAAACATAAAACCACCCAAAATAAAATCAAACTTAACAAAACAACAAGACACACACATACACGAACACACGCACGCACGTACACACACCTACGCCCACACGCCCACACTCACACACACACACACACTCCTACACACACACACACACACACGCATGCATACATACACACATTCACACACATATACACACACTTTTACGCGCACACACACGCGCGCGCGCACTTACGCACGCACGCACACACATACCATGCAGTAGGAATGAGTAACCAGTAAAAGTCTTTGTCAGATTCTTCTGGAAAGTGGGTTTAAAAAAAAATTTTTTTAGATATCAAACCCAGTATTGGTCAATTCTACCTGTATTATATGAATTTATTAACAATATTCACTAAAAAGGTAAAGGTGTCCCATAACCTACGTGGTCGTAGGGGAGTGAGGCATCAGAGACCTCAGCATCTCCAGGGGCCAGCATATTGAGGGCGGCGCCCATCTCCTCTCCCTCGCTGCTTTACCTTCCATGACCCTAAAGAGGGCAGGTACCCATTTACAGCTGGGGGAACTAAACTGAAGCCAAGGCCCGCAAACGGTCAGCCATCCACTTGGTATTCAAGATTGTATTTCAAGAAAGAAAAAAAAAACACCCAAGGGGTACATGAAATTTAACAAAGCCACTACTTGCAGATGTGGGAGTGTGAAAATACACACAACACAGATTTATTACACAATGAATAGCGTAATTTATGAATATGGAAAAAAAAGAAAGAAAGAAAGAAAGAGCACTCACAATTGAGGAAAGGAACAATTATAAGTCAACATGTTTAAATACATCAACAATCAGTTGCACGTTCTCTCTCTCTTTCTCTGTCTATGTCTTTGTCTCTGTCTCTCTCACTCTCTCTGTCTCTGTCTCTATCTCTCTCTTTCTCAGCATATCACGTGCAACGCAAAGGCATCTACAAGCAAACAAGCACACACACACGCGCACGCACGCTAACATACACATGCACAGAAGGACGCTTGCGCGCCTGCGCACTAACACACACCACACACGCACACATACACACAAATCCACACGGGCAATAACTAACAAGCATAAAAGATTTCAAAATAGTGCACTAGACAAATGACATGTAAAGGAAAATACAAAAGTTCTCGAGAGGCAGCTGTATTGTACAGTGTGTGCGTGTTGGAACTCCCCGCTGCAATAGCACAACTAGTACCCAGATATGCGCGCGCGCGCGCGCACACACACATACACACACACGGACACAAACGCGCGGGGACACACACACACATGCACGCACGCACGCGCGCTCACACACAATTACACAGCAGTTCTCGTCTATACCAACAAAGGATGCTTGATACTGCTTAAAACATTGGCTTGTCGGGGAAAGCGAGTGCTGTGATCACTGAAGCACTGAGCTATCCCGTCCCCTAACATTACTTTCACTACAGACCATCTGATACGGTAAATTGGCTCGTCCAGTCCCAACAATTTACATCTACAAATAAAAAAATCAACGTACAATTTTACCCAGTGAGATTGCAATTCTGCGCTAATTTACGCACTAAACGATAATTCTTTTATTATTTTCTTTTCGTGTTTTGTTGTTGTTGTTTTTTACTTCAATTTTACGTCTGTTCACTTCTAGTGATATTAGACTTTGTTGTTGTTGTTGTTGTTGTTGTTGTAAACGATAGTTCTACTCCGGCAAGATTGAACCCCGTTGCAAAGCTCCACTGATCAAGATTAGTGAGAATTTATTAATTTTGTACTCGCAACGGACGCTTTAGCCGAATGGGTTAAGACCGTTGGACTTCATTCCTGTGGATCCATGAAGTCGTGGGTTCGAATCTCGGCGGCGTCTGGTGAATTTAGGGTGAGGATTTTTTACGATCTCCCACGGTCAGCTTGAAGTGCAGACCTGCCAGTGCCTTGATTTCGTTTTTTTCTTTTCTTTCTTTTATTCTTTTATATCGAGGATAATGGAATAAGTACCTATGTGCTTTTTTACATCCAGTCCCCGTGTGTATGCGGTTTTGTCAAATCTGTCATCTGTTCCCACCGGCATACAATGGCCTACTCTTACGAACAGTGCAACAGGATTTAATGAGTGCGCAAGATGTTCTGCGTGCGTTCGCACACGGGACCTCGGTTTATAGTCTCATCCGAAGGACTTTTGGGGAGAGTGGAGATGTCTGCACTGATGTTAACTCCAGGGGAAAATATCCCCTTGAACGGGAATCGAACCCGGGTCGTCAGATTGCGAGGCAATGTTCTAACCACTAGGCTATCTTTTGTGTGTATAATTATAAACATGGAGAAGATGAATTGTGCACCTTACAGATGTCATTATTCATGTAAAGTGGTATTATTCATGTCAGCGCTTGGTGAGTTACGGAAACACGTTACATCTCTGAAGTGGTAATGCGGATACCTTTACGGTGGGCAAAAAATGTTGGCGTACGCAAAATCTCACCATTGGCGAACCTCGGAGCTCTAGCTGATAAAGAAACAAACCAAAAAAATTATTGCACTTAATATAACGATTATTTGGGAAAAATAAACCACCATTATGTATCATTTTGATGAACGACTAATATTTTCATAACAGTTTTTAGTCAAATATAATCCTGTTTTTGGAGCAAATAAACCATCATTATAATTAAATTATATAATCATGTATGGAATTTATATAGCGCTGAATCTTGTAAAGCAACAAATCAAAGCGCTGAGACGACATGACTTTTTAATTATTTTTATTATTATTATTTTTTTTATATCGAGGATAATGGGTTTTGTAAATTTTGTCATCTGTTCCCACCGACACACAATGGCATACTCTTTCGAAAAGCGGAACAGGATTTAACGTGTGCGCAAGATGTTCTGCATGCGTTCGCACACGGGCCTCGGTTTATAGTCTCATCCGAAGGACTTAGTAAGGGAATTATATATATATATATATATATATATAAACAATGGTAAAGGCGTACCTTAACCTATAAGGTCGTGGGGGGAGCGAGGCGTCAGAGACCTCACTTCTCTAGGGGCCAGCATATTGAGGGCAACGCCCATCTCCTCTCCCTCACTGCTTTACCTTTCCTGACCATAGAGAGGCAGGTACCCATTTACAGCTGGGTGAACTGGGGGACTGTACTGAAGCCAAGGCGCGCAAACAGTCACCATCTAACTAGTAACCACGCTCCACTAACTTGGCTGGGGGAAAGTGAGCGCTCTGACCACTAAGCTATCCCGTCCCTATATCTATCTATCTATCTATCTCTGCAATGTCCTATTTTTGACAGACAGAACTGTTCTCTTCCGTGCGTTCCCTTACCGAATGGATCGGTGGTCTATATATTAGGACCCGTGTGTTACACTAAATTATTTAGCGCACGTAAAAAGAACCCACGGCAACAAGAGACTTGCCCCTGGCAAAAATTCTGTAAAAAGAAAAAGCCACCCTGATAGCGAAACAAATACAGTTGTAGACAGGAAAAAAGAAAAAAAAAGGGTGGCGCTGCTCTTGTGGCGACGTGCTCTCCCTAGGGAGAGAGAGCAGCCCGAATTTCACGTAGAGAAATCTGCCGTGAGGTAAAGTGGTATAAATGAAATAAATGGGATACATAGTGACTGGTTTTCTCCTGTGCTGTAACTCTGCAGAAGGTCTGTCCGCTGGCCTCAACTGACATATTTCGACTTCAGGGGCAGAAATAATAATAATAATAATAATAATATTAATATTAATATTAATAATAATAATGTATGGAATTTATATAGCGCTGAATCTTGTAAAGCAACAAATCCAAGCGCTCAGATTTTTTTTTCTCTCGAGGATAATGGAATAAGTACTCATGTGCTTTTTTACATCCAGTCCCCGTGTGTATGCGGTTTTGTAAATTTTGTCATCTGTTCCCACCAGAAATGATCATGGTTCGTTGTTCATTGTCGTTAGCATACAGGTAGGTAAACGACAGGTAGAGGGAGTACCGGTTCCCTGCCTACTTGCGCAGAAGTGGGGACGGGATAGCCTGGTGGTTAGAGTAATGCTCGGTGCATGATCTGCTGACCCGGGTTCGAATCTCGTTCAAGAGGATTCTTCCTCTGGAGTTAACCTTAGTGCCAACTCCACTCCCCTCAAAAGTCCTTCAGATGAGACTACAAACCGAGGTCCGCACGCAGAACATCTTGCGCGCACGTTAGAACCCGTTCTGCTTTTTATGGAAGAGTAGGCCATTGTGTGTTGGTGGGAACGGATGACAAAATTGACAAAACTGCACACACGGAGACTGGATGTAAAAGAAGCATGAGTGCTTATTCCATTATCTTCGAAATAAAAGCATGAACAAAAAAAAGAAAAGAAAAGAGTCCACTAATTGTCACATTATTGAAAATATGTCAGCAGTAGAAAATTGCCATACAAGTGACATATTGACAAATCAATTTAGAAAAGGCAAATAAACTTAAAGTAAACAGACAATCTAGACTAGATCAAACTAAACTGATAGACAGTTATATACTAAAAGTGTGTGGTGTGAGAGAGAGAGAGAGAGAGAGAGAGAGAGAGAGAGAGAGAGAGAGAGAACTCTGAACTCTGAAATGATTTAATGTACATTGGCCCTGGGCCCCAATACATTTGTGGGGCTTGCCGGGGAACAATGGGTTCATTTACATTATTGGCAAGGCAAATGCACAAAACAAGTAAAGATTTACGATTTATGAGCGGGGTGAGAGAGAGAGAGAGAGAGAGAGAGAGAGAGAGAGAGAGAAAATTTTATTTCAAGAGGGTAACAGAGTAAGCACAAAATATCTTTTAATTTTTTTTTTACATCTAACCCCCAGAGACAGAGACAGAGACACTACAGAAAATGAACAACCATTTCAAGCACTGGAAAACATAAAAGTACTTGATAACAGTCACTTTTTTTTTCTAAAGCTATGACTTTTTGTCAAAATTAATGTTAACAATAAGGCAACATGCGTCCCTGCACAGTTAAAAACATCAAACAGGAAACAGCACAAGTCTTCTTCTCTCGTTCCTTCACATCCTCAGATGTGTCTGGGAAAAAGTAATGGCATGTCCCTTTCCAGCTCCTCTCGTGGGCCCTACAGCTTGGTTTGTAGGGTTACTCCATCGGCCACACATTTTCCTCAGGTCGCTGTATAGCGGGCATCTTTGAAGGAGCACAAGTTAGACATGGAGAAATGCCAGGAACGGCTGTTTGGGATAAGTTTGGGACATGTACACCCATGGGGACGGGATAGCTCAGTGGTCGGAGCACTCGCTTTCCCCCAGCCAAGTTAAGCAGTGTCGAGCGTGGTTACCAGTTGGATGGGTGACCGTTTGTGCGCCTTGGCTTCAGTACAGTTCTCCCAGTTCACCCAGCTGTAAATGGGTACCTGCCCTCTTTAGGGTCAGGGAAGGTAAAGCAGCGAGGGAGAGGAGATGGGCGCCGCCCTCAATATGCTGGCCCTAGAGAAGTGAGGTCTCTGACCCCTCGCTCCCCTACGACCTTATAGGTTATGGGACTCCTTTACCTCCTCCTTTACCTTACACCCAACAAGTTACATAGGAACGGAAAGGACACATGATTAAAAAAAAAGTTTCATATTTCTTGCCCAGTTCCTGCAAACATAGGGTGTGGGTTTTTTGTTTTTAAAAAAAAGATTATTTTCGCAAACTATTCAACCTCTGTGCCACACCCTGTTCTGTGTTCTTTAGTATTTATCTTAATCACCAAGTACTAACATTGCTTTCCAATTATCAGTAACGCACGATTTGCTCCAGCCAATAGAGCTTCAGCATTTTCAAGATAGGGCGATGACAAACACCAGTCTCATTAATATCGGATGACAACGGGAACCAAGAACCCTCCCCCCCTCCCCCTCACAACATTTGACTTTCCCCATTGAGCAAGGATAGGACCCCAGGGCATAAAGCTGTCATTGTTTAATGGAGCCCGCAGATTTGCAAGTTTACTTAAGCTAATGGGGAAAAAACCCCACCCTTTCTCTTACTCCAAATGTAACCATGACTTGGCCTCGGGGAAAGATTAAAAAGCCGATGAAAAGTAGGCCTACAGAGGTTAGCTGAAAACAACCACAGAGCATCAATTCTGACCTTTTTACATAACGTGAAATGAGATAAAACATGGTCATGAGCACAGAGATAACTGAGTAGAGGAGGCTTAATGTAAGCCTAAGCCTCTACTGTGGATAGTGAGTCACATCTCTTCAGGGTCAGAGTATGACCCCAAGACTCGTTTCTTATCTGTCTCTTGCTGACCAAAGCATTATCCTCCGTTCTGGCCATTGGGGTGGATAAAGCAGGCTGGTTATTTAAGACACTGACCCCCATAAGGGCGTGGCTGTAGTTTTTTCCTTCTTCTAAAATTAAGCAGATTATATATTCTGTCAACCATTCCTCCTAGAAACCGCATACACACAGATGTCGTGTTTAAACATCATCCCCGAAGTCGGAATGTGTCTACCTTAATGGTGGGCGAAAATGGTCGCATAGGCAAAATATCTCACCATTGGCGAAGATCTGTGCAGTAGCCAAGGAACGAAAAAACAAAAGCATAAAGAAACCAGTCTATGATTGTAAGAAAACTCTTGGGAGTCTAAAATCTAAGTCGGAAAACCATTGATTGAATAAGCTTATCTTTAAGATAGCCTAAAGTGTATTTCTTTATTTGAAAAGTATTTCTGTGGGCATACAGCAAGGTGAACCGGCTTAACCACATAGGCTTTCATCCATTCTTGATCAAAGCCTGGCCTATGATATGAATGTTATGTGTTCATACAATTTTTATTTCGTTCTGTTCGGAGGTTCGCTGTTCAGACACTTAGAAGTTCGATGCCTGGGCCTGACTTGTCAGGCACTTAACGGCAGCGTAACGCATTAATTTTTCGCTTTTATGATAGACAACAATGCAATACTTTTTGTCTGAACGTTCGTGGACGAGTAAGAAGAGACTAAAGAGTGTAGATTTCTATTTACCTCTTGCGATACAAAGATCAATTTAAAGCACACTTGCCTGATAGTTGCAAACAAAACAACAGTTTAGGGAATAGATGTAATCGAAGGTTTGGTTAACCATTGTTGTTAGAAATAAGCACCCTCGTGGTTTAAAACTGTAATTATTATTTGTCTATCTTTCTCTCTGGAAGCGTTTGATGATTGCAAACAAGACAAAAAGTTTACTGTAATAGCAGATAAAAATCGAAGGTTTGGTGGTATTTGAAGTAGACATAGCACGCACGTTGTTTAAAACTGTAATTATTATTTGTGTATTTTTTTCTCTCTTTAAGTGTTTGAATGCTTGGAACAAGCTTTTCACCCTGATTGTTTATGTCAGTTTGCTTTTCTGTTTACATGACTACCCCCCTACCCCCACCTCCCTGTGTGTGTTTATTTATTTATTTATTTATTCTTTTATATCGAGGATAATGGAATAAGCACTTATGTGCTTTTTTTACATCCAGCCCCCGTGTATATGCGGTTTTGTAAATTTTGTCATCTGTTCCCACCGGCACACAATGGCCTACTCTTACGAAAAGCGGAACAGGATTTAACGTGTGCGCAAGATGTTCTGCGTGCGTTCGCACACGGGGCCTCGGTTCATAGTCTCATCCGAAGGACTTTTGGGGAGAGTGGAGTCGGCACTGATGTTAACTCCAGGGGAAAATATCCCCTTGAACGGGAATCGAACCGGGGTTGTCAGATTGCGAGCGCAATGTTCTAACCACTAGGCTATCCCCTGTGTGTATGTGTGTGTGTGTGTGTGTGCCTGCTGTTTGTTTTTCTATCTGCCTAAAAGACAAAAAAAAGAAGCTAATTGACTCCCCCCAACCCCCCCCCCCTCCCCCCCCCCCGAACCTGTACCAGATTTTTATACTGATGGTATATAAGTCCAAGGGTTCATGAATATAGGTACTTAGGTACTGTCATACAACCCCACGCCTATCCCTAACCCTACCCCACCTCATCGCCCATGTATTTTAAGGATGAGAAATCAAACTGGAAGCGCCGATCCGATGTTCACAGCATGTCCCCAGTCTTCTTTTGCTGTAAGGAATTCATTGTCACGGACTGTGTTCCATTCAGGTTGACAGAGCATTTAATGATGATGCTGGTGGAGAGAATCAATGGGCCTGTTTCGGCCTCCGTGGTTCGGTATGTTTTAAATCAGTGCCGGCAGCACTGATAATTATGGCTATTATTATCAGTCAGTTGGTTTAACAACATGGTCAGATGACATGGAATGAAATTGAATTAAAATCAGCTGTCTCCGTCTCTCTCTCTGTGTCTGTATCTCTGTCTGTCTGTCTCTCGCTGTCTCTCTTTGTCTCTCAGTATTGGGTTTATTATTGAGATGTATCCCTATGGGCGGGGACTGGATGTAAAAAAAAAGCGCATGATGCTTATTCATTATCCTCGAAATAAAAGGATTTGTCACTGTCATTGTCATTGTCATTGTCTCTCTGTCTGTCCATCTCTCTATCTCTGTCTTTGTCTCTGTCTGTCTGTCTCTCTTTTTCTCTCAGTCTGTCTCTGTGTCTGTCTGTCTCCCTCTCCCTGTCTCTTTCTCTCCCCCCTCCCCTCCGTCCCCCATCTCATATCAACCTCTTTCCCATATCATCCTGTCTGCCCTTATCTCTCACTCATCAACACACGTGTAATCATGTCTTGCATGTCTTGTGTGTCTGCATGTCTGTATTGACCGGTGTACTCATTAAGCTCTAGGGAATTCTGGCCATTGCATGGAAGACTGGTGATTCATGGGTTTCTGCATCCGTGCACACCTGTTATTTATTTTATTTTTATTGATTTTATTTTATTCTTTTATATCGAGGGCAATGGAATAAGCACTTATGTGCTTTTTTACATCCAGTCCCCGTGTGTATGCGGTTTTGTGAATTCTGTCATCTGTTCCCACCGGCACACAATGGCCTACTCTTACGAAAAGCGGAACAGGATTTAACGTGTGCGCAGGATGTTCTGCGTGCGTTCGCACACGGGACCTCGGTTTATAGTCTCCTCTGAAGGACTTTTGGGGAGAGTGGAGTCTGCACTGCTGTTTACTCCAGGGGAAAATATCCCCTTGAACGGGAATCGAGTCCGGGTCGTCAGATTGCGAGCGCAATGTTCTGACCACTAGGCTATTCCGACCCCCTGTGCGTGCGTGCGTGCGTGTGTGTGTGCGTGTGCGTATGTGTGTGTGCGTGTGTGTGTATATTGTTGTTGTTGTTGTGTGTGTTTATTCTTTTAGTCATTTATTCTTTTATTTCGAGGATAATGGAATAAGCACTCACGTGCTCTTTTACTTCTAGTCCCTGTGTATATGCAGGTTTGTAAATTTTGTTATCCATGCGCACGCGCGTGCGTCTGTGTGTGTGTGTGTGTGTGTGTGTGTGTGTTTATTCTATTCTTTTATTTCGAGGATGATGGAATAAGCACTTATGTGATTTTTACATCCTGTCCCCGTATGCAGTTTTGTAAATTTTGTCATCCGTGCGCGCGTGCGTGGTGTTTGTGTGAGTGAGTGAGTGAGTGTGTGTGTGTGTGTGTGTGTGTGTGTGTGTGTGTGTGTGTGTGTGTGTTTATTTTTCTTTATTTTATTCTTTTATTTAGAGGATAATGGAATAAACACTCGTGCTTTTGTTTTTTACATCAAGTCCTCGTGTGCATGCAGTTTTATATTTTTTTCATCCATTCCCGCTGGCGCACAATAGCCTACTCTTCCGAAAAGTGGAACAGGTTTTAACGTGTGCGCAAGATGTTCTGCGTCTGTTCGCACAAGGGACGTCGGTTTATAGTCTCATCCGAAGGACTGTTAGGGAGAGTGAAGTCGGCAATGTGTGTGTGTGTGTGTGTGTGTGTGTGTGTGTGTGTGTGTGTGTGTGTGTGTGTGCGCGCGCGCGCGCGCGCGCGTGTGTGTGTGTGAGAGAGAGTTTCTTTCTTAGTGTCTGTATCTATGTCTTTGTCTGTCTGTCTGTCTGTCTGCCTCTCTCTTCATCCCTCCCGCCCCCTCTCTCTCTCTCTCTCTCTCTTTCTCTCTCTCTCTCCCCCCTCTCTCTCTGTGCGTGCATGCGTCCGTGCATGCGCGTGTGTGCGCACCTGCGCGTAGTGCATGTGTGTGCGTGCCTGCAAGCGTGCGTGTGAGTGCGCATGTGTGTGTGTGTGTGTGTACGCGCGCGTGCGTATACACACACACACAATACACAGTTGGAACATGTCTGTGGATCATTAACAATTCATGGACTTTATTTTTCTTCTAAAACGCACAAAGAGACAAAGATGCTAGAAATATTGATCAACCGAGAAGATAAACCACGCGATGATTCTTGACCCAGATCAAAAGCTTTTGTCAATTATTGATGTAAGCTTAGTAACATTACCAGCATTAAAATGTTGTTATATTTCAAAAGGTTATGCAGAGACTGCATTCAGCCTTGACAAGCATAACAAATACTGTATATCAGTTGACTGAAATCGAACCCTTTGCTGACTTTCCTTCAAGGAATACAATTCTTCCAAGCTTACATACAACTTTCAATAGATTTATGCATCGATCCTGATTGGATTATGCTTGTGCAGACACATTCAAACCAGTACTAGGCTTGTGTAAAGGTACTCTTAATGTTATCCTTTTACAGAAGACAAGCTTGTTAGAGGTGGAGCACACTCAAGTTAGATATTCTTCCCCACCTACACCACACACCGGAATATGACAAATGAAAGGCCTCATGATGTTTAAGATAATGACAGGGATTGTTCCCTTATCTTAAAAGACAAGCTTTCCATAATAATCATTCCAGAGATACTGAAAAGCCAAGTGTCCCAATCCCAAGAATAAAAAAGTAAAATGGTAAAGGTGTTCCCATAACCTATGTGGTCGTAGGCGAGCAAGGCATCAGAGACCCAGCTTTTCCAGGGGCCAACATATTGAGGGCGAAGCTCCTCTCCTCTCCCTCAATGCTTTACCTTCCATGACCCTATAGAGGGCAGGTACCCATTTACAGCTGGGTGAATTAGGGAACTGTACTGAAGCCAAGGGGCGCAAATGGTCATCCATCCAACTGGTAATCACGCTCAGTGCTGCTTAACCTTAGCTTGGGGAAAGCCAGTGCTCTGTCCACCGAGTTATTCTGTCCCCATCCCAAGAATAGACTTGTTCAAATTTAGTTTACTTTACTCAGGCCCTGCCCTTTCTGATTCAATCAACACCACCACTCCTGAACAGTTTCATATTCAACAGTCACTTCTTAACCCACTTGATACATCAAAAAATAAGGAACCACACTCTGTCCTATTGGAAATGAAGTTTAAGCATCTGTCCTTACCTCATACTACCTGATCCCTTCTCTGTGTGTGTGTCTGTGTATCTGTCTCTATCTGTTTCTGTCTGTCTGTCTGTGTCTCTCTGTCTTTCTATCTCTGTCTCAATCTGTCTCTGTCTGTCTGTCTGTCTATCTGTCTGTCTGTGTGCGTCTCTCTCTCTCTCTCTCTCTCTCTCTCTCTCTTTGTCAGTGTCGAGGAGCAAACGGGTAGGGCACACTTTGAATCAGCTGTGAAGAAAAAACATCTGTTTATTGTCACTATGCCAGTAACTGGACAGCCAGCTGCTGTGTGGAGTCTGCCTGGACTGCCCTGTTAACCTGCAGCTCTGTTTGGAGTTGGAAACTATCTGGTGAAGGCCAGAACATGGTGGTGACACTTTGTCTACAGATAGTGAACCCTACAGTGACAACAAACATGGCCGAACCAAGCCCCAAACCAATTAGGACATGACGAGGAAAGAAGGAGACAAAAGAGACTAAAAAAGGAAAAAAAATCAGGTCGCTGTGAGTGTGTGAATGATGTCAAAGCACCAACTTAAGCTGATACTGTTAGAGAGAAACAACACTCTGTAGACAGAGGTACACAGTACACCGTGACACACAACACAGAGCAGAATGAAGACATGTGAGGTGTGTCATGTTTGGGTCTAACCCTTGACAGCAACACTAGTGTGTCTCCTCAGCCACCAGACATCGACAGTAAGGAAACCACCCACAGTACTGTCACAGATCTTTTTTGGTGTAGATTTACCACAAGATTATGTCAACCAGCTGACTGACAGTTCAGTTAAGAGGCGACAGAGAAACAGAAATAGAAAAACAAAACAATCGGCAAAGTAAATGTTCATCACTCAGATAGTGGAGAGGTTGTGCTGTGTGATTCTGATGACATTGTGTTAGAGTACACCTGCGATCATAACAATACCTTTTTTACCTACTGGCTGATCAAACAAACACAAAACAACATGTTTCCTGAGGAAGGTGTGAAGGTGTCCAGCCTTCAAAAGGGGAAACACAGTCCAATGTCCCTACACAGGGAGACCAGGGTCTGTGCCCAGCCTGATTTATAAGCTCTTTGTGACCTCATTCCTGACTGCTTGACCTAAGTAATGTGTGGCTTTGCTTTAGGCATGGAGTTTCTTCATTGTTCCTTGGTAATTGCTCTCTCTCTCTCTCTCTCTCTCGCTCTCTCTCTCAGAGTTTCCTGCTGTCTCCACTCAATTTCGTTATATGATGTACCCATAATCAATATATTTGTGTTAATGTTCATGTTTTTGAGTCAGCTAAGGAGTATGTCTCTTGTTGAATAAGTATACTGTGTGTATTATATTATTGATTCATCTAGCATTACATTGAAAGACACTTCGAAATCAACGAGGTTGCTTGTATACTGATTTAGGTATTTTTTTAAGTCATATCCTTTCTTCTCATTTCTTTTCTTTGGATCGTAGAGCTCTTGAATGTTGTTATCCTAGTCTTTGGTCAGGACATGGTCTGGATTAAAAGAAGGTAAAAGTTTTTCTGTAACCCTTGAAAAGAGGACTCTCTCTCTCTCTCTCTCTCTCTCTCTCTCTCCTCTCACACACACACACAAACCAGAGAAACCACCTTTACTGCACTTACACACCTCACACAGTGGCACGTTATGAGGCTTTTCCCTATTTGGCCAAGTTATTTCAAACACAAAATTAATTGTGCTGATGTGGTTTCCATTTCAACTTTTGGTGTCACAGATGGTTTTGTACATGACCTAAATGTTCAAACTAATGCCCCTTCGTCTTAAAGAATTAAGTTTGCATGTTCTGCTATGTATGGCTGGTAAAGTTTTAACAGCAATTAAGTTTTGTTCATTGTTCTTGCTCTGCTAAAGAATCACAGTAATCACTCATAGTTTACATAACTGCGTTTTGTTGCTAAAGAATCCCAGTAATCAATCATAGTTTACAAGAACTGCGTTTTGTTGCTAAAGAATCACAGTAATCAATCATAGTTGACAATAACTGCGTTTTGTTGCTAAAGAATCCCAGTAATCAATCATAGTTTGACAAGAACTGCGTTTTGTTGCTAAAGAATCACAGTAATCAATCATAGTTTACAATAACTGCGTTTTGTTGCTAAAGAATCACAATAATCAATCATAGTTTACAAGAACTGCGTTTTGTTGCTAAAGAATCACAGTAATCAATCATAGTTTACAATAACTGCGTTTTGTTGCTAAAGAATCACAATAATCAATCATAGTTTACAATAACTGCGTTTTGTTGCTAAAGAATCACAGTGATCAATCATAGTTTACAAGAACTGCGTTTTGTTGCTAAAGAATCCCAGTAATCAATCATAGTTTACAAGAACTGCGTTTTGTTGCTAAAGAATCACAGTAATCAATCATAGTTTACAAGAACTGTGTTTTGTTGCTAAAGAATCACAGTAATCAATCATGGTTTACAAGAACTGTGTTTTGTTGCTAAAGAATCACAGTAATCAATCATAGCTGACAATAACTGCGTTTTGTTGCTAAAGAATCACAGTAATCAATCATGGTTTACATTAACTGTGTTTTGTTGCTAAAGAATCCCAGTAATCAATCATAGCTGACAATAACTGCATTTTGTTGCTAAAGAATCACAGTAATCAATCATGGTTGACAATAACTGCGTTTTGTTGCTAAAGAATCACAGTCATCAATCATAGTTTACAATAACTGCGTTTTGTCGCTAAAGAATCCCAGTAATCAATCATAGCTGACAATAACTGCGTTTTGTTGCTAAAGAATCACAGTAATCAATCATAGTTTACAATAACTGCGTTTTGTCGCTAAAGAATCACAGTAATCAATCATGGTTTACAATAACTTGTGTTTTGTTGCTAAAGAATCACAG
>CM054138.1:29549551-29559551 GCA_028751875.1 Rapana venosa
CAATAAATAATAATAATGTATGGAATTTATATAGCGCTGAATCTTGTAAAGCAACAAATCAAAGCGCTCAGATGACTTTTTAAATTTTTAAAAATTTATGCGTGTGTATGCGGTTTTGTAAATTTTGTCATCTGTTCCCACCGGCACACAATGGCCTACTCTTTCGAACAGCGGAACAGGATTTAACGTGTGCGCAAGATGTTCTGCATGCGTTCGCACACAGGGCCTAGGTTTATAGTCTCATCCGAAGGACTTTGACATTCAGTTCGATTTTTTTGGTCAAACTGGGAAGAAAGGGCGAGGCTGGGAATCGAACCCAGAACCTCACGGTTTACTTGTTGGCAGGCGAACGTCTTAACCATCCTGCCACCTTCCTTCTCAACAACAATCAGAAGAAAAGGCCACACTCACTCTCTGTGGTCGAATCCATAGGACTTGGAGAAGACGCCCATCTCCACCACAAAGCAGTCGGGCTCCGTGACACTCACGAAAAAGGGATCTGGAATCAGAGCACTCTCATTAAAATAATAATAATAATAATAATAATAATAATAATACTGATGATGATGATTACGACTACAACGACAACGACAATGACGATGATGACGACGACAACACTACTACTACTACTACTACTACTACTACTACTACTACTGATGATGATGATGATGATGATGATGATGATGATGATGATGATGATGACGACGACGATGACGACGACAACAACAACAGCACAACATCGATGTCGACGACGACAACAACAACAACAACAAGGATATTAATGATGATAATGATAATGATGATGATAATGATGATAATAATAACAACAACAACAACAACAACACAATAATGATGATGTTAACAACAAGAACAAGAATAATTAATAACTGACTGACTGACTGACTGCTCACTTTCCGTCAAGTCTACATCACTCACTCACGTTGTCGAACATTGACTGACTGACTGACTGACTGACTAACTAACTAACTGACTGACTGACTGGCTGGCTGGCTGACTGACTGACTGACCGACTGGCTGACTGGATGACTAACTGGCTGACTAACTGGCTGACTGACTAACTAACTGACTGACTGGCTGACTAGTTGACTGACTAACTATCTAACTAACTGGATGACAAACTGGCTGACTAACTAACTGACTAACTAACTGACTAACTAACTGGCTGACTAACTGGCTGACTAACTAACTAAGTAACTAACTAAGTAACTAAGTAACTAACTAACTAACTAACCAACCAACTAACTAACCAACTAACTAACCAACTAACTAACTAACTAACTAACTAACTGACTGACTGACTGACTAGCTGACTAACTAACTGACTGACTGGCTGACTAACTAACTAAATAACCAACTAACTAACCAACTAACTAACCAACTAACTAACCAACTAACTAACCAACTAACTGGCTGACTAACTAACTGGCTGACTAACTAACTAACCAACTAACTAACTAACTAACTGGCTGACTAACTGGCTGACTAACTAACTGGCTGACTAACTAGCTAACCAACTAACCAACCAACCAACTAACTAACTAACTAACTAACTAACTAACTAACTGACTGACTGACTGACTGACTGACTTACTAACTAACTAACTAACTAACTAACTAACTAACTAACTAACTAACTAACTAACTAACTAACTAACTAACTAACTAACTAAATAACTAAAAAACTAACTAACTAACTAACTAACTGCCCACTTTCTGTCAAGTCTACATCACTCACCCACGTTGTCGAACACTAACTAACTAACTAACTAACTAACTAACTAACTAACTAACTAACTAACTAACTAACCGACTAACCGACTAACCGACTAACTAACTAACTAACTACTAACTAACTAACTAACTAACTAACTAACAACAACTAACTAACTAACTAAAATAACTAACAGACTGACTGGGCTAAAAACTAACTAACCAAAATAACTAAATAACAACTGATTACTGATTTACGACGACTGCCTCCTGCCCCCCTCCCGCTTTCTGTCAAGTCTACATCACCACCCACTTTCGAACCTAACAAATTTTCTGCCCCTTTCCCTCAAGTCTCCCCACTCACCCACGTTGTCGAACGCCCTCAAAAAGGGGATGGGACCTGCTCGTTGGGGATGCCCCCGCACCTAGGGGTTCCCCCCCTTTGAAGGGGGCGAAGGGGGCACTCCGTAAGGTCCCCATGGGGGGGCCTGGTCACGTTGCACTTGCGTGTCTTCATGTCCACATATTCCACGTCCGGGCAAAAAGATTTAATACATGTTTTTTGTTGTTGTTGTTTTTGTTTTTTGTTTGTTGTTGTTGTTGTGGGTGGTGGTGGTGGTGTTTTTTGTTGTTTTTGGGGGTGGTGGGGTGGTAGTTCTTGTAGTATAGGTTTGAGTATATAGTAGAGCAGCACAAGAGTATAGTAGTAGTAGTAGTACTCTTGTTGTTGTTGTTGTTTTGTTGCAGTAGATACAGCTGCAGCACACAGCCAGCAGCAGAAGTAAAAAGTAGTAGTAGTTCTTGTGGTTGTTGTTGCAGTAGTAGTAGTTGTTGTTGCAGTAGTGGTAGTAGTAGTAGCAGCAGCAGCAGCAGCAGCAGCAGCAGCAGCAGCAGCAGGAGTAGTAGTAGTAGTAGTAGTAGTAGTAGTTAGTAGTAGAGGTAGTAGTAGTAGTGGTAGTAGTGGTGGTGTGGTGGTGGTGTGGTAGAAGCAGCAGCAGCAGCAGCAGCAGAAGAAGCAGCAGCAGCAGCAGCAGTAGTAGTAGTAGTAGTAGTAGTAGTAGTAGTAGTAGTAGTAGTAGTAGTAGTGGTAGTAGTGGTGGTGGTGGTGGTGGTGGTGGTAGAAGCAGCAGCAGCAGCAGCAGCAGCAGCAGCAGCAGCAGCAGCAGCAACAGCAGCAGGAGTAGTAGTAGTAGTAGTGGTGGCAGCAGCAGCAGCAGCAACTGCAAGTTTTTCAATTATTGCCGCTTTTCCTCACACAAAGCATCCCCGAGTGGCGAACGGTCCATAAACGCTACTCCACATTAGGATGAAAGCTTTTCACACGGGTACTTCATTAGTTGTGCACCCGAGGACCTACCAGCGCAAGCCAGGGTGCGACCAGATAACGTTTTTCTTTTCCTGCTGTAGTTCCCTCAGGCTGCTGTTCATTGAATGCATTGATTCGCGGCATGCGTTTATGCAATGTCATGATGGACAGAATCCAGCCCTTGGGAGGGTTCATACGTTGCTTGGCTTAAGGTTGAAATAACTGATTTAAAGTCGAAATACTTCACTTGTACTTGACTCGAGGCTGACATACTTGACTTGAGGTTGAAATACTTGACTGAAATACTTGACTCGAGGTTGAGGACATTCATTAAGTCTCAGAGTGTGTCATTTTCATAACAGACTGGTAGGAAGTATGATCTACAGGTTCAGATTGGGTTGCATTTAGGACTTAAATTTTGTCAACAGATAACTTGTCTATGTGGTTCTGATTTATCACCTAAGCATGTCATTCTTCATTGTGAACTACTTCGACCATATTTTTTTTCTGGTACAGTTGTACATAAGATTTCAAATATGTCATTTGAACAATTATTGGCCGATAATGTGGTTATGTTGGAGATAGTTAGTCGTTTAGTTAGAAGCCCTGATGGCAAACTTTTGTAATTGTTCTTGCTGCAGTTTAAGCTGTTCAATGTCCCCCCGCCCCTTCCCCTCATCCCCGTCCCTTCCATAATTTCTTTGTATTTTTTTCCTTTTATCTCGTGCACAGACACTAATAGGCAAACACACACACACACACATACACACACACACACACACGCGCGCGCGCGCGCACGCACGCACACACACAAACACACACACACACGCCTACACACACGCACGCACCACACACACACACACACACACACACACACACACACACACACACACACACCACACACACACACACACACACACACACGTTTTCTATATATTGTGACACTTTATCTTTGGTCTAATATCACCTTGAGTGAACAGACGTTAAATTAAAGAAAGAACGTGACTGAAATACTTGACTCGAGGTTGAAATACTTGACTTACGGTTAAAGTACTTAAACTTGAGGTTGAAATACTGAAATACTTGACTTACGGTTGAAATACTTGACTTAAGGTTGAAATACTTTAAAATACTTGACTGAAATACTTGAGGTTGAAATACTTGACTGAAATACCTGACTTGAGGTTGAAATATTTGAAGTTTGATATTCTTTGACTTAAGGTTGAAATACTTGACTTAAGGTTGAAATACTTGACTTAAGGTTGAAATACTTGAGTGAAGGTTGAAATACTTGACTTGAGTTTGAAATACTTGACTTAAGGTTGAAATACTTTAGTGAAGGTTGAAATACTTGAGTGAAGGTTGAAATACTTGACTTAAGTTTGAAATACTTGACTTAAGGTTGAAATACTTGAGTGAAGGTTGAAATACTTGACTTAAGGTTGAAATACTTGACTTAAGGTTGAAAGGCTTAACTGAAGATTACAATACTTGCAGCTTGACTTAAGGTTGAAATACTTTGAAATACTTGACTTAAGGTTGAAATACTTGACTTAAGGTTGAAATACTTGACTTAAGGTTGAAAGGCTTGACTTAAGGTTGAAAGGCTTGACTTAAGGTTGAAAGGCTTAACTGAAGATTAAAATACTTGCAGCTTGACTTGAGGTTGAAATACTTGAATTAAGGTTGAAATACTTGACTGAAGTTCTTAAGGTTGAAATAAAATCAATGTCAACTTTGTTTCTCATCAGAACCTTCCCTCCCCCACCCCCTCCCCGCCTTGTGTTAAGCTGGAGAACGACCAACAAGAGCAACAAACTGTGGCTATGCACTGTGACATTCTTACTGCAGGGGGACAATACATAGCCCGACAGACTTACCAGGTCGTACAGTTTCAACTTGTCGTAGACCATTTTTTCGGAGCCAACCTCTTCGAATTCGAATTCGCGAATACGTTTGTTGACCTCATCGTAGAAGATCTTTCCTTCCACGGAAAAATTCCTTTGACTGTCTACCTGTATGAACAAATAAACACACACAAAAAACCAACAATAATATAAATGTGTTTGTTTTGAATCTATTTTTTACAGTCTTACCTTCAGTAGTGTTTCAGTGGCCAAAATTTCTCTTTATGAAATGATAAAGTTTCCTAGGAACCTCGGGTCGGAGCACTCGCTTTTCCCCCAGCCAAAGTTAAGCAGCGTCGAGCGTGGTTACCATTTGGATGGGTGACTGTTTGCACGCCTTGGCTTCAGTACAGTCCACGAATTTACCCAGCTGTAAATGGGTACCTGCCTTTTTAGGGTCAGGGAAAGTAAAGCAGCGAGGGAGAGGAGGAGATGGGCGCCGTCCTCAATATGCTGGCCCCGAGAAGTGAGGTCTCTAACGCCTCGCTCCCTTACGACCTCATAGGTTATGAGACACCTTTACCTTTTACTAGGAACCTCGAATAAGGAAAAGGGCCTTTATATGCTAATATACGCGGTATATGTTTTTGTCATTTCAGTATTTGACATCGTGTTTACCTGTAGTGTAAGTTCAATCTTGGTTTCATTCTCATATTTTCAGTTAGATGGCTCCTTAAGTGAATTCTATGCGTATCTGTTGGAAACTGTTGCCCTCGTATGATTGTGACAGTTACAAAATAGTGTTACCTGGTCGGTCCATGCCATTGCACGCATGGGTATTTTGCTGTGTTTGTAGTACCTGCGCTTGTGTGTTGTGACATTGTCATTCATTTTTCTTTTAGTGTGTGCACGTCGACGCGCCCCCACACACACACAGCACCACAGAAAGAATGCAAGGATGAGAGAGGAGAGAGAGAGAGAGAGAGAGAGGAGAGAGAGAGAGAGAGGAGAGAGAGAGAGAGAGAGAGGGAGAGAGAGAGGAGAGAGAGAAATACTCACATGACGGAAGTTTCCAGAGAAAGATGTGGGTCCGACTGCAAAAACAAAAAAAGAAAAGAAAAATTTGAAAATACTGCTATAAACATAACCTTTCCAGGAAGACTATTGTCGTCGTTTTGTTAAAAATACGTTTTAATGTAATATCTTCTTCTTCCTCAGTTACCTTCTTCTTGCTCTTGTTCTTGTTCTTGTTGTTCTTCTTTTTCGTCGTCGTCGTCGTTGTCCATCGTCGTCGTTCATCGTCGTCGTCGTCGTTCATCATCATATTCATCATCATCACCATCATCCCCCCACCCCCACACACCACCACATCCACTCACCACATCATCATCATCATCATCATCATCATCATCGTCTTCTTCTCCTTCTCCTTCTCTTCTTCTCTTCTCCTCTTCTTCCTCCTCTCCTCCTCCTCCTCTCCTCCTCCTCCTCCTCTCTCTCTCCTCTCTCTCTCTCCCTCCTCCTCCTCCTCCTCCTTCTCTCTTCTTCTTCTCTTCTTCTTCTCTCTTTCTCTCTTCTTCTCTCTTTCTTCTCTTTCTTTCTCTCTCTCTTCTCTCCTCCTTCCCTCCTCCTCCTCCTCCTCCAGTTTTAACCGTTCTACAGTGAAATGAGTTAGTCTGAATTTCTTACAAACGACGGTATTATTCAATCAGCTTGATGATGATAATGATGATGATGATGATGATGATGATGAGTAGTAACATTGGCTCGTACATTCAATCAAGCATCCATTTTAGCCCAGTTTTATCTGACTATCGATTCTATCGACCAAAATTCAACCATCTACAATATTTGTACTTTTATTTACAGGACAGTGGAATAAGCTTTCAGACGTACAAACCTGTCCGTCTGGTTTCATTCTTATTACAGTTTTCCAATTTTAAAATATTTTTTTAAAAATCAGGGTCAAGCTGGTAGAGAGAAAAAAAAAGAGCAAAAAATAGAGTGTTGAGTACATAACCCCCCCCCCCCCCCCCCCCCCCCGTGGTGATGCTGGGGGCCTGTCAATTTAAATAGCATCCCCACCTTCAGGAAAATCTGTGCTAGGAGTTCCCTCTTTTCTATCCCTCTCTTTGTTTCTGCCATGTTCCTTTTCTTCTGGTCACCTCCTCTCTCTCTCTCTCTCTCTCTCTCTCTCTCTTTTCTCTCTCTCTCTCCTCTCTCTTATTTGCTGCCTTCTTGGTCTATTCTCCTGCCTTTTTTCACCAGAAAGACTTAAAAGATAACAATTCTCTCCCACGCCGAAGTTGGATGTGCTGGGTCTGATTTGCCAGGTGCTTAAAGGCAGCGCGTTAACGCATTAAATTTTGGTTCGTATGACAGACAGCAATAGTTGCTGTCTGTGCGTTTTATGACAACGAAGAAGATGAATCTCAAAAGAATCATGGTGGTGTGATTTTTTGGGTGTTGTTATTCGTTTGTTTCGTTTCGTTGTTGTTGTTGTTGTTGTTGTTGTTGTTGTTTTAACTTACTCCACCCGACTCCTACCCAGTCTGAGTTCGCTATGGAGTCATTGGAAATATAGTACCGCACAGTCGAGCATTATCCATTTTATGGATGTTTTTTTTAAAGACTTGCTCCAATGACTTGGTTAACACTGCAGGTGTCTGTCTCCCTTGATGTTTATTGTGATTATCATGATTCACTTTGCTAATATTTTGTTTGTTTACTTTCTCTCTTTCTTTTCGAGGGCTGGATATAAAAAAAAGTATTTTACTTATTGTATTGAGCGCTTTGATTTGTTGCTTTACAAGATTCAGCGCTATATAAATTCCATACATTATTATTATTATTATTATTATTACCATCAGAAAAGAAAATTTCGTTATCGTTATCGTTATGGAATATGGTTGGTACCAGGATATTCTTATTCTTCTTTGTCGAACGCTCAGACAGCAACTATTGTTATTTGTCATATGAACGAAAAATGCGTTGGGTTGCCGTTAAGCGTCTGACAAGTCAGGCCCAGCACATCCGACTTTAGCATGGGAGAGAAAACCTTTTAAGTCTTTCTGGGAAAAAAAGGCAGAAGAATGGACCAAGAAGGCAGAAAATAGACGAGAAATGGGTGACAAGAAGAAAAAGAACAAGGCAGAAACAAAGAGAGGGTTAGAAAAGAGGGAATTCCTAGTAGAGAATTCCAGAAGGTGGGGATGCTATTTATATTAATAGGCCCACCAGCATCCCTAAGGGGAAGTACCGGGATATGATAATTCAGAAATGAAGCATAGAGTCTAGCACTGTCAAAGTGTTTCACAGCTGCTAAGGTAAAGCAGGTAAAGGAGTCCCATAACCTATGTGGTCGTAGGGCAGTGAGGCGTCACAGACCTCACTTCTCTAGGGCCAGCATATTGAGAGCGGCACCCATCTCCTCTCCCTCGATGCTTTACCTTCCCTGACCCAAAAAAGGACAGGTACCCATTTACAGCTGGGTGAACTGGGGCACTGTATTGAAGCCAAAGCGCGCAAACGGTCACCCATCCAAATGGTAACCTCGCTCAACGCTGCGTAACATTGGCTGGGGGAAAGCGAGTGCTCTGACCACTGAGCTATCCTGTTCCCTTAGTTTCCATATGGCATCTTTATTTTATTTGTTATAATTATATTCTTTCTTTTCTCTCGAGAATAATGGAATAAGCACTCGTGTACTCTTTTACATCCAATCCCCGTGTTTATGCAGTTTTGTAAATATTGTCATCCATTCCCACCGGCACACCATGGCCTACACTTCCATGACTATGGTCAGTGGTGCTGAAGCCTTGGGGTACAGGTCAGGGGTTCATGGAAGATCTTTGCATGGACATTGTGGTGGTCAACTGCCCCCCCCCCCCCCCCCCCCCCTTAATCGCCCGAGATATTGTCTTCTTCAGTCTAGTTCCGCGACTGGGCTATCACTGTCGTCAGCAAGGGGGCTTAGTAGTGTCATGGTTTTGCTGGCTCAGAACAGGCACCACTGAACACCACCGAAGTGACCCAGCAGCAGTGCAGGGCCCTTCTGGTCAGTAGCCTTACAGCGGCCCAACATTGAAAAGCTTCCAATGGATTTAATTTTTTTTTTTTTTATCCCTGAGGATACGATAAGAAACGACAAACCTGAGCGTGGCCAAGGGGGAGAGATAGAAATGAGCGACCCGGGAACTGCAGGATAAGAACAACAACAAAAAAACCCCAACATGACAGAAGACGAGACAGGGAAAAGAAAAACAGAAACAGAGAGATTGATAGAAAAGAGGAAACTTCTCTTTTCAGCGGCTCAGAATATCGTGGGAATTTAGATATACTTACCGCAAAGAAAAGCAGAAACAAAGAGATTGATAGAAAAGAGGAAACTTCTCTTTTCAGCGGCACAGAATATCGTGGGAATTTAGACATACTTACCGCAAAGAAAAGCAGAAACAAAGAGATTGATAGAAAAGAGGAAACTTCTATTTTCAGCGGCGCAGACTATCATTGGAATCTAGAAATACTTACCGCAAGGCAGAGGGACCTGAGCCCAACAGCCCACAACAGCAACGAGAAGGAAAACCAACACCTTCATTATTCTTCTGTCGCCCCTTACTTGTCAGCGCAAAACTACCGGCCCCCAGCTCCCAGCAGTCGAAAAAGTTTTGAGATCGAAAGCAGCTGGCAATTTATACAGTTCACTTTTCAGCCTGCATTGCATACTCCTCAACCCCCTTTGCAGTTCTGCATAGTCCATAGGCGTGTCTTTGACCTCGAGTGGCCAGAATTCGCAGATAAGACAGACTTTTGAAGGAGATAACATAAGAGAGATGTTGAAGAGGACTTGTGACAACAGCATGTTCTTAAACGTACGTTCGGTCGGATGAATGCCTGGGGGAAAAAAATGCCGGCCGGGGAGAGAATGAGAGAGAGAGAGAGAGAGAGAGAGAGAGAAATTGACAAATTCTTTTATTTCGAGGATAATGAATAAGCACTCGTGCGCTTTTTTACATCCATCCCCGCCCGTAGGGATACATCTTAATAATAACCCAATACTTAACACTCTCACACAGTAGAAACAAAGGGAAATAACCCTTTAAAAAACAAAACCAAA
>CM054138.1:29564551-29577051 GCA_028751875.1 Rapana venosa
CCCAGCATACCCACGGAAGAATTCTTTCTTTTCGAGGATAATTGAAAAAGCCCTCATGCGCTTTAACAAGAAAAATTACATTAGTTCCTGTGTGCATGCGATTTTGTAAATTTTGTCATCCATTCCCACCGGCACAGAACAATGGCATATCCTTCACAAAGGCGGAACAGGTTTTAACGTGTGTGCAAGATATCGAGTCAAAGTTTGCACACAGGGGTGACGGTTGTTTGATGGTATAGTTCTTAAATCGGACAGCTCCGCTTGGACTATAGTACAATCAAACCAAGAAGTTTGCACTGTCTAGGCCTATCAGGGGAGAAAACTTTTCATGACCTCACCTCCCACTCCCTCCTTTCGTTTCCGGTTTACGAAGGGAGATCACTCACAGTTACCAAGATGGCTGACACAGGTGGTAGGAAAAAATCACGTGGAAAAGAAACTTCAAAATCAAGGATGGAAGAAGAATTTTCTCTTGAATTTATTCAAGATCTCGGCGGCACAAAGGTATGTTTACATATTTCAAACAACACAGCAAATGTGTTTCTGTGGTTTTGTTGAAGAAATGAACTAAAGAGCGGCATTCATGACATAATTTCGGTGTGTTTCACAGTTGAATCGAGTTTCTGTTTGACGTGATTTCTAGGCTCTTTAAATCGCAACAATTCAGTTCTTATTTTGGATATTAAGGCCTGAATAGTGGAAGATTGTCTTGAAAACCCAATATCCGTTACTGAAATTGCTCCAGATCAACATCTAAAATTAATTTCAAAACTATCCCACATTCCCAGTCTCAACTAAGCTAACCCATTCTCCTTAAGTAATTCTAGTCAGATTCTTGCTAAAGTAAAGTACTCCATTCCTATTGCAAACATCAGATAATCTGATTCTGAACATCATAAAAAGAGTGAGACCTGTCTCATGCATATCTCGACACCTGTTTGGGCACTTTTTGTAGTTCAAATATTCTGATTTTGGCTAATGCCAAATGACACCTGGCATAGAATATTATTCTGTTATCTATAAAATTAAAAAAAAAAAATATATATATACTATGCAAAGTAGCAAGTACTGAAGTAGGCTTTACTAACATGTCAGGTTTCCATTATGAAGTTTGTGAAACTTCATGGTGGTTGTCGTGTAACATATGTTGGGATTGCTTCTTAAATATTTTGAAGGAATTTCACTTTCAAGGTGGGCTATTGTCAGTATTGAGCTGATGGCACATTGAAAACAAAGCTTTTTTTCCTTTTTGGTGGGGGGGGGGGGGGGGGGGGGGGGGGGTGGAGGGCAGGAAGTAAATACACAAGTAATGACAAGTATACAATAGTTTTCTGCCATGATGATCAACCCATGCATCATTTATCACTTGCTATCCCGTTTTGTGATGTAGGCTTTTATTTTCATTTTTTATTCTTTTATATCGAGGATAATGGAATAAGCACTTATATGCTTTTTTACATCCAGTCCCCGTGTGTATGCGGTTTTGTAAATTTTGTCATCTGTTCCCACCGGTACACAATGGCCTACTCTTTTGAAAAGCGGAACAGGATTTAACGTGTGCGCAAGATATTCTGCATGCGTTCGCACACGGGGCCTCGGTTTATAGTCTCGTCTGAAGGACTTTTCAGAAATATTATAATTTATATTTTTCAGAGATATTATTATTATAATTAAATGTATACTCTAGTGTGTGAATAATGGTGGTGTTACAGGAGGACCTGCGTCTGCTTGCCGATCTTGATGATGGGAACGATGAGGAAGAGCTCATGCTTCCTGCACAGGACTTCGAGACAGAACCTGTCAAGAGAGATGAGGTATGAGCAAAAGAAAAACTGGAGAAAAACGACAAAATAAAACCAAACAAAAAAATGTGGCTGCTTTTAGAGTGTATGTGTGTATGTGTGTGAGTGTGTATCTGTGTGTGTGTGTGTGTGTGTGTGTGTGTGATTGTGTGTGAGAGAGAGAGATGCATGTACATGCATATTTGTCATATCATAAATCCCCGCGCGTGTGTGTGTGTGTGTGATATGCATGCACACGCATTTGTCACAAACCTGTGTGTGTGTTTGTGTGTGTGTCTGTGTGTGTGTCACTGTATCATGAGAGAGAGAGAGAGAGAGAGAGAGAGAGAGAGAGAGAGAGAGAGAGAGAGAGAGAGAGAGAGAGAGAGAGAGAGAGAGAAAACAACAACAGGGGGAGTGGAGAGATGGTGTACACTTTATTCATGTATGCAGTGTGTGTGTGTGTGTGTGTGTGCGTGCGTGCATGTGTGTATGTGTAGATTGGGTAAGAATGTTATTTTGTGACTGACTTTGATTCATGTCATCTTTTACTTGTTTACTGTTTATCAGTTCATTCACTTCTTTTTTATTTTATTTGTCATTTTCTTCTTTGCATTCTTGTCCTATAAATTATAATTTAGTGGTTTTGTTTTTCAGATTCGTAATTTCATGAAGGAGTTGGGTATCGCTGAGCACAGGCCTGAGGAATTTGAAAAAACAAAGTAAGATCAGCCATGGTTTTTATCATTTAATTTTTGGTATCATTATAGTGGAATGTTACACTTAGTGACTTACACAGGACAACAATAAAATTGAATCTGCAAGCATTTGTTATTTGCTACAAAAATTCTTAATTGGAGTTTTTACTTTTTTCATGGTTTAAAAAAAAACTATGCCTACATTCCAAACATTTGGTATTTGTCACTAGAATTCTTAATTGGTGTTTTTATTTTTGTCATGGTTTAAAAAAACCCAACTATGCCTACATTCTATGTTTATTTAAACCTTTGTTGGTATGTCATATTTTGCTTTATCTGTTTAAAAAAAAATCTTAAACTAGTCACTCATTTTTCTTTCTTTGTTACTTGGTGTTGTGAACTTTGATGTCCAGAACTAACAATAAAAGGCATTTTGGATTTTCTTTTGATTTTTGTTTATCATCTTCTGACTGTTAATAGTGATAGACAAAACACTGCCATTCTACAGTCTGACTGTGCATGTTAAGACTTGAAAATCTATGTTATTTTAAATTTTATCACATTTCTCTAAAGAAGAATGCCATATATAATATATCAGTGTATGTCTTATTCAGTGTTATAGATTTCTAGACATGTTTTTTTCACTTTTCCTCACATTGAACATTTTTATCCCACATTGACCAAGAAAGTAATGTCTACTTCATCAGAAAACCCAAGAAGTTGATGACAGCCCCAGTGTCGGATGACAGCGACAACGACGAACCCCGGACACACTCTTCTACCACTGACGCCCCTCAACCAGAAGAAAAACCAAAGAAGAAAAAAGACAAAAACAAATTCAAAGCAGACGGTCCCGAATCGGAGAAAACTGATAAGAACCACAAGGACACAGCTGAAACAGAGCCATCCGCAGCACAGAGTGAGAGCTCCAGCTCAAAGAAGAAGAAGAAGAAGAAGGAGAAGAACAAGTTCAAAGTTCAGCACAATGAGATCAGTAGCAGCACTGCTAGCGGGGAGGAGGAGTTACGGAGTCACCTGAAGACACGGCCGGAACGGACGTACATGCTGGTGAAACCGGGCGACACCTGGCTTGGTGAACCGGTGAGTAATTGTTTCTGTAGCCTCCATACCCCAAAAAGGGGTGTGAAAGAGAAATTAAAATTTTGAAATCTTAGAAAGCTTTGAGAGGAATTGTAGTGGTATTTTTGTGTGTGTGTGTGCGTGTGAGAGAGTGTGTGTGCATGCATGCGTGTGTGTGTATGTGTGTGTGAATGAGACACTGCAGTGTGTGTGTGTGTGTGTGTGTGTGAATAGGAGTCTGAATGAGAGATTGAGACCTTCTACCACAATCAAAATTTTATGTTGTCATAGACATTTAACAGTATTTGCTTTCTGTACCGTAGGAAATGTCTATCAGATATGAAATATTGTTGTCAGAAGTAAAAATTCTGGAAAATGCAGAAAGTCCTACTCTGTTGGTTCTGTACAACTACAAGAGTCATAAATTCAGCCCAGGCCAAAAGCTGTGACAGTCAGTGATGTAAACTAAGTGCCAAGGCCAGCATCGGAAATGTTATGTTGTAAAATGTTACGTTGAGATTGACTTCAACCATGACAAGCTCGTAACGTAACCTGCACTCTCCTTCATGGTTTAGGTAAAAAGGGAAAGGAGTCCCATAACCTATAAGGTCGTAGGGGAGCGAGGCGTCAGAGACCTCACTTCTCTAGGGCCAGCATATTGAGGGCGGCGCCCATCTCCTCTCCCTTGCTGCTTTACCTTCCCTGACCCTAAAGAGGGCAGGTACCCATTTACAGCTGGGTGAACTGGGGGAACTGTACTGAAGCCAAGGCGCGCAAACGGTCACCCATCCAACTGGGAACCACGCTCGACGCTGCTTAACTTGGCTGGGGAAAAGCGAGTGCTCCGACCACTGAGCTACCCCGTCCCCATGGTTTATAGGAGGAAAAAACCCCAACAACCAGAAGTCAAGAGTATAACCGCCTATATGGCTATATGCATCTGAAAAGAGTCATATACGCAAAAGTTCTCATTCAGTGTATACTTCCAATCTCACATTGACTCCCAGGTGAGTCTAGGGTACATATATTAAAGTAGGTGACCCCAAGGGCATTAAGCTATCAATAGTGAGATCAGGTTCATGCAGCTCTCTCGTGATTGCACGGGCCTGGCACAGTTGCTTCAAGAACTGTACTGTTTTTAAGGTGGCCCTTGGCGCTCAAGTGGGATGACTTGCGACCACAGTCCCTACATCGGATATCTCCGCTGGGACTATAATCAAACGAAAACAAACGGCGTTTAGCTGGGGAAGACAATAACAACAACAATGAATGTAAACTTTAATGGATGTACATGTATGTTACAGGCCAGCAGTGCTGCTGAGGAGACGACCAAGAGTCTGGTGCAGCAGTGCGAACAGTTCGCTGCCAAGCTTCTGGAAGATGAGGTGGCGCTCTATAAAAAACGTGAGTTGATTTTGTTTGTTTTTTACAAGATTCAGCGCTATATAAATTCCATATATTATTATTATTATTATTATTATTTCCTGTATTTGTTTGTTTTCGTCCCTTGGCTAGAGCTTTTTTTATTTATTTATTTATTTTTTCATTTTATTTATTTTATTCTTCTTTTACATTGAGGATAATGGAATACAGCACTTATGCGCTTTTTTTAACATCCTGTCCCCGTGTGTATGCGGTTTTGTAAATTCTGTCATCTGTTCCCACCGGCACACAATGGCCTACTCTTCCGAAAAGCGGAACAGGATTTAACGTGTGTGCAAGATGTTCTGCGTGCGTTCGCACACGGGGCGAGCCTTGGTTTATAGTCTCATCCGAAGGACTTTTGGGGAGAGTGGAGTCTGCACTGATGTTAACTCTGGTGTGGTGGGTGGTGGTGGGTGGTGGTGGTGGTGGGTATTGGTGGTGGGGGAATAGTCGCATAAACAAAAATCTCACCACTGATGAACCTCGGAGCTCTAGCCGAGGAACCAAAAAAAAAAAGATGTTGCTAAATTTTTTATTTATTATCATTTTAACTTTAAAAAAAAATCCTACATTCGCTTTGACCTTTCCGTTTCACACAGAGAGGGAGAAGACGAAGAGAGGGGAGTCACACTGGATCAAGACGGTGCTGAGTTCCGGCACCTTGTCGGACAAGATGGCGGCCTTGATGGTGCTGGTTCAGGAGTCACCAGTTCACAACCTCAGTGCCCTGGACACGCTGATCACCATGGCCAAGAAGAAGGGCAAAAGGGAGGCCATGCTGGCTTCAGGTAAGAACTTGTTACTTACTTACTTTACTTACTTTTGTCTTCCGCTTATACTCGGAGGCGTCGCGGGGAGATATAGCTGTCTGTCAGCAGCGAGGCGTGTAGCCTGGAGGAGGGACATGCCGTGGGCTTTTAGGGTGTTGGCCACGGAATCACTCCATCTTCTTCTTGGTCGTCCTTTGGCTTTCCATCCTGAGTGCCGGGTGTTGTAGGCCCGAAGAGCTGGCTGGTTGTGAGGCATCCGTGTCAGGTGTCTGAACCACTTGATCCTCTGCGGTTGATGTGTTGTAGGACTGGTGTTTGCACCTACCAGTCTCTGATGACTTCGTTTCTGGGTTTTTCTCTTCGGGTCTTGTTGACTGCTCTTCTTAGGCCATTTCATTTCACACGTGACTGTTTACGTCTGAGGGCCTTTGTGAGGGGCCATGCTGACACTGGTTTGTGAGCGTAGGCAGGAAGATGGTGTTAATCAGTTTTGGCTTTGTGTCCATGGGGATGCTGGGATGTTTCAGGAGAGGGGCGAGCTGGTAGCTGACCGCATTAGCTTTCTGACATCTTGTTTCAATTTCACGGTCTAATCTTCCGTTCTCTGCAAATACACTGCCCAGATATTTAAATTCGCTGACTTGATTTAACTGGGATCCATTGATATTGATGTCCAGAGCGTTTGGTCTCCTGCTGACTGTCATGACCTCAGTCTTACTGACACTGTTTTTCATGTCATAGGCCTGGCAGGTGCAAGAACTTGTTGTTGCCCTTCTTCTTCTTCTTCCTTTTTTTGTCATGCTTCTTTCTCCCATGGGGAGGTTTGACATTGATGAGCCTTCTCCATCTCTCTCTGTTTTGAGCTTCCTCCTTATTTATGCCCCTTCTGTTTGTAGGTTGGAAATCTGTGGAAGGTTCGGTCTTTATCTTTTTTATTTGTCCTTAAAAAGTTAATGACCAATATTAGGGTTTTTTTTTGGGGGGGGGGGGGGGGGGGGGGGGGATTTTTACTTGTTCCTTTTAGACATTAAAATAGAAATTTGTGCTGGGACGTAAATTCAGTTGCAACAACAATAACAGCAACTATCATTATCAACAACAACAACAAGAACCACCACCACCACCACCATTAGCCTTAAGCCCAATGTGTGCATGAAATATTCAGAAACGCGATTTAACCCCCCCCCAAAAAAAAAAAAAAAAAAAAAATCTATAGTCATTGAATCTCTCTTTGATTTTAACTTGACAGTCAAGATTTGGGAAACAAGGGGTGGGGGGTAGGGGGTTGATATGTGTTGCTATAAAGTTGTTAGATTTAACATTGCAAAAGTATATTTCATTGATTTGATACGTTTTTTTTTCTACAGTTCCGTATTGCTGTAAAACGTGTAGTAATGAATGCTGGAATACTTTTTTGGCTGGTATTGCTTTATCAGTAGAATTCTCCTTGCTAGAATTTCCCTTTCCCATGGAATTACTTCATGTTTATTAAAAAAAAAATATATATTTAGGGCTAGAGGAGATAGCAGAATCCCAGCAGAAATAGAGAAAGATGGCAAACTCTGGTGATGGTTGATTTAGTTGAGCTCCTACCCCTGACAGTGGTTATAGAGGCATAGGCTTGCTCTCTTTCTCTCTCGTTCTCTCTCTGTCCCTCTCTTTCACACACACACACACATACGCAGAGTTAACATCAGTGCCGACTCCACTCTCCCCAAAAGTCCTTTGGATGAGACTATAAACCGAGGCACCGTGTGCAATCGCACGCAGAACATCGTGCGCACACGTTAAACCCTGTTCCGCTTTTCGTAAGAGTAGGCCGGTGTGTGCCCGTGGGAACAGATGACAAAATTTACAAAACCGCATACACATGGGGACTGGATGTTAAAAAGCACATAAGTGCTTATTCCATTATCCTCGATATAAAAGAATAAAATAAAATAAATAAAAAATAAACACACACACACACACTCACACACACACACACACTCTCTCCTCCTCTCCCTCTCTCCCTCTCGTCTCTCTCTCCCCTCCCTCCCTCCCTCGTTCTTTCTCTCCCCCTCCCTCCTCCTCTGTCTCTCTCTCCCCCCCCCCCCCCCCCCCCCCCCCCTCCCTCCCTCCTCCTCTCCCCCCCCCCCCCCCCTCCTCTCTCTCTCTCTTCTCTCCTTCTCTCCTCTCCTCCTCTCTCTCTTCTCTCTCCCCCTCCCTCCTCTCTCTGTCTCTCTCTCTCTCTCCCCCCCCTCTCTCTCTCTCTCTCTCTCTCTACCAGGCAAGGCGTGTACTGTCTGGTCTTCTCTTCTCCCATGCTTGTGACTATTCAGGAGGTCTGTCCGCTGGCCTCAGCTGATAGATTCTGACTTCAGAGCAGCTCATTTCATAGCCCTGAATTTTTTTGTAAAACAAGAAAAAGTCAAGTGTTTTTATTTTTTATTTCAAATAACGTTTATAATAAATTATTTTAAAAAAAATTATTACTATTATTTTTTGTTATTGTTATTATTATTGTTATCATTGTTATCATCATCATCATCATCATTATTATTATTATTATTATTATTATTATCATCATCATTATTATTTCCATTGCAGACACTCTGAGGGGTTTGTTCGTATCAGAGACGAGTGCTTTGCCAGAGGACAGAAAACTGATTCCTTTTGATGCTGTAAGTGAGGATTTTGTGTCTGTATATGTCTGCTGATGATTCATGGTTGTTTTTTTTTTTAGGGCTATGGGTACTTAACTTGTTTTGAGTTTGTTGAAAATAATGATTTGTGTGTGTTGTGTGGTGTGGGTGGTGTGGTGTGGTGTGGTGTGGTGTGGTGTGGTGTGGTGTGGTGTGGTGTGGTGTGTTGTGGTGTGTGTGTGTATGTGTGTTTGTGTGATTTTGAGTGTCCGTGCATGCATGCATGTGCAGTGTGTGCGTGCATGTTTTTGTGTGCGTGTGTGAATTCATTACAAGTAGACACTTGTTTTGTAAACTTCTTTGAATACCAAGAAATGGCTGATCCTCCTTCGTTATTGGTTTTAGTAAGTGTCTCTGATTTGGCGTAGGTCTGAAGATTTTTAAGACAATGCTGTGATTTATTTTTTCTCAATATATTTTTTAAAAAAACAAAGCAAAATTATTAAAAACCTTTCTTTTACTTAGACTCTATAGCTTAATACCTGTAGAGTAGACTGTTTGCAATGGTCTACATGCATTGGCATTGTGTGTGTGTGTGTGTTGGGGGTAGAATTGAACCTAAGACTGTTGGAGTTTTTTGTCCACCTGCTGAAACTCAAACAAGTGATATAAAGTATGTCAGTTTGACTACGTTTGCTGGAATTTTTAAACATTGGCCAAAATAGTGTGTCACAGAATAGCTACAGCGTAAACTTGTGTGTGCGACTCCAATGAGTTAAACGCAGAATTAAAAAACTATTCCCTGTATATTGCAGCGGCCATTCTGCGCGTTGTGGCAAAGCTGCAGCGGCAACAGGGACAGTGTGGACAGACGGCTGATGCTCTGGCATGCTGAGGACCTCCTGAGGCAGAAATACGCTGCCTTCGTCAAAGCTTTAGACGTGAGTCGCGTGGAAATGAAGGATCTTTTATAGCAAGACCTGGGCTGCCTGTTTTGCAGATGATCTTAGAGAGAAAGGGGCATAAATAAGGAGGAAGCTCAAAACAGAGAGAGAAATGGAGAAGGCTCATCAATGTCAAACCTCCCCTGGGAGAAACATGACAAAAAAGGAAGAAGAGGAAGAATGTGTGTTTTTATTTTATGACAACTTAACTGACTCGAGTCGGTCAGTTTTTCGCCCCGGCTTTTTTCCTTCAGACGGGTCATTTGTAAGGGTTTGGAATAAAATGACGAAAAATACAACACTCAGTGTGAGAAAATGAAACTTTCACAACTGTTTATTAACATGCCCCTGGGTTAGTACATGCCAAAATTTGGAAGTCCTACTTTACTTTTTCTTTGTTTTTGTTAGCTTTCTGGACCATGTAGAAAATACTCCAAATTAGGGTCACATTCACTACACACTCGCAAAGTTTGAAAGGGTGGGGTGGGGGGAAGCGTCATTCAACAACGCACTACTCACGGAATTAGCCCAGCAAACTTTCCATTCACCCTTGGACATGCTGATAAGGATATATGTAGATTGAGCAGTCAGCCAGCCATGCGGTTGCCACATGATAAGTTTTTAAACACCAGAACTGCTATAGAAGTCTGTTGTATGAAACCGTGGAACACGTGTGGACTGCTATAGCAGTTCATGGTCCAGAAAGAGTTAAATTCAGGCTAAATTTTCCAGGGTACAGTGTTGCAACATAATTCAGTAATCTCTGTTTTATTACTCTCCGGTGTGTGTGTGTTTGTTTGGATGCCTATAAGTGAGGAGTTTTCATAAACTCTTTTTCTAAGGACAGCACCATTATGGTGTAAAGGCATGTTGCACAATGTGATCTGAGAGAAAAATGGCATTCAGACTACTACCCAATGTCTGGTGGAATGGCATAGAAACCCCCCCCCCCCCCCCCCCTTCCCGACCAATCAGCTTCAGGCTTGGTTTGAGTGTTAGGTATCTCTTTTTTTGACGGATATGTCACATATGAAAACCACACAGAGTCAGTTTTGAAGTTGTCCATGTTTTGTGTATCTTGTAAGCACATTAATCTTGAGTTTGCTGATTTATTTATTTATTTATTTATTATTTTATATCGAGGATAATGGAATAAGCACTAATGTGCTTTTTTACATCCAGTCCCCGTGTGTATGCGGTTTTGTAAATTTTGTCATCTGTTCCCACCGGCACACAATGGCCTACTCTGATTGTTAATGAGTGAATGAGTAGTGTGTGTATGTTCAAGCATGTGAGGGGATCTGTACGTCATTTTAATGTGCATCTTCATATAATCCAGTGGTGTGTTTTGAAGTAATACATTTTTGTAATTTTTCTTCTCTTGTGTGCAGCTGTGTGTTATTGTTGCTGCATTGATCCTATTTGATTTTGCTTGCAGGTGATGTCCTATGACACATTGGACGCCTGCAAAGAGAAGGCACTTGGTAAGTCGTTAGTCAAAAGTTCAGGTTCTTTTGTTGTTGTTGTTGCTTTAAAAAACATAAACATTTTTTTTTTTTTACAGAGCTCAAGTGTGTCTTGGATTGTTTTCTGGAGTAAAAAATATTTCAGTACCCAAGTCTTGTTTTCTTCATTGTATCATTTTTTGTTGTTGGGTGTGTTTTGTTTGTTAAAGGAGTAAAATGTTGTTTGCTTGTTGCGTATTTGTAATGTGATAGTGAATTAGTAGAGGGACTTGTTATTTGAATGTGTTAATTCTTTTTTTAATTTTAATTTTTTACTGTTTTTTGATTCTTTGAAAATACGAAATAAGTTTGGATTGTGAATTCCTTTCTCCAACCTCCCATCCCCCCCCTCCCCGTTTCAGTTGATTAATCTCAGCCCCCCCCCCTTCCCTTTCTCTCTCTCCCCCCTCCCTCTCTTCTCTCTGCTCGCTTTCTCTTCCTCTGTCTCTCTTTCCCTCCCTCTGTCTCTCTCTGTCTCTGTGTGTGTGTGTGTGTGTGTGTGTGTGTGTGTGTGTGTGTCTCTCTCTCTCTCCCTCCCTCCCTCCCAATCTCTTTGTCTCTTTTTTTTTTCTTCTGATTGTCTTTTGTGTGTGTGTGTGTGTGTTCAAGTGAAATATTTTCAAGATTGAACATTATTTTGTGATCTGTTTCTTTTTTTTCCTTCCCAGCCACCATGCACAATCTTCTAACCTCCAAACCAGAACAGGAGAACGTAAGTATAGCTATGTATTCATTCTCATTCTTTTTCTTTTTATTCATTCTTTTTATATCGAGGATAATGGAATAAGCACTTATGTGCTTTTTTCCATCCAGTCCCTGTGTGTATGCGGTTTTGTAAATTTTGTCATCCGTTCTCACCGGCACACACTCTTACGAAAAGCGGAACAGGATTTAACATGTGCGCAAGATGTTCTGCGTGCGTTCGCACACAGGGCCTCAGCTTATAGTCTCATCCGAAAGACTTTTGGGGAGAGTGGAGTCTGCACTGTACAAAGAATGAGTCGTCTTTAAAGTTCAGTTGTTGTTCATTTGTTCCCCAGTTTTACACCCTGGGGGTCACCCAGAACATGCCACACTCTGACTCACTCATCCCACTTGGGAATCAATCACTGTGAGATAGGGAGTACAAAGGATGAGAAGTTTGTGTGTATGACTCTTTTCAAGTACCTCGCCATATAGGCAGCCACACACCGACTTCAGAGGATTCTTTTTTCTCCTTTAACAAAGGAGAGTGCAGGTTGTTATGTTAAGAGCTTGTCATGGCTGAAGGCAATATCAACACAACATTTTACAACATAACAACATTTTAGTGTTGGCTTTGGTCAATAACTGACACCTAGCTTTTGGCCATGGCCAGTAAAGTTCAGTCATTCAGGCTTTAACCCCGCATAATATTGAAATAAACTATTTTCCTGTTCTGACAATATGGAGGTAAACCATAAAGTCTTTGCCTTGGAAAAAATCGTTCCTTAGACCAAAAGGAAAGTGGCAGGGTGGTTAAAACGTTTATTTGCCTAACGAGTAAACCGTGAGGTTCTGGGTTCACTTCCAGCCTTTGCCCTTTCTTCCCAATTTGTTGAGAAAATCGAACTGAATGTTGGAAGTCCTTCAGATGAGACTATAACCAGAGGCCCTGTGTGCGAACGCACGCAGAACATCTTGCGCACAGGTTA
>CM054138.1:29579551-29589551 GCA_028751875.1 Rapana venosa
TGGAGCTCTACTGGGCTAGGCCACGTCTGGTGTCTCAGAGTGTTGAACGTAGGGCAGGATTACAGGATATGGGAAGGAGGGTTTGTGGCATGTCTGTCTGTCCAGCCGTCCGTCCGTCTGGTCTGTCCCGTCCTGTCCGTTTGTCTGTCTCACACACACGCACGCACGCACGCGCACACGCACGCACGCACACACGCACACACGCACGCACGTACGCGCGCGCACACGCACACACACACACACACACACACACACACATATACACATACACATAGGGACTGGATGTAAAAAAGCACGGGATAGCCTAGTGGTCAGAACATTGCGCTCGCACTCTGACAACCCGGGTTTGATTCCCGTTCAAGGGGATATTTTCCCCTGGAGTTAACATCAGTGCAGACTCCACTCTCCCCAAAAGTCCTTCAGATGAGACTATAAACCGAGGTCCCGTGTGCGAACGCACGCAGAACATCTTGCGCACACGTTAAATCCTGTTCCGCTTTTTGTAAGAGTAGGCCATTGTGTGCCGGTGGGAACAGATGACAGAATTGACAAAACCGCATACACACGGGGACTTGGTGTAAAAAGCACATAAGTGCTTATTCCATTATCCTCGATATAAAAGAGTAAAATAAATAAAATAAATAGATAAACACACACACACACACACACACACATGGGGACTGGATGAAAAAAAGCACATGAGTGCTTATTCCATTATCCTCGAAATAAAAGAATAAAATAAAGGAATAAAATAAAATAACTAAAACACACACACACGTATGCTTTTCATAGGAGTGGGCCATTGTGTGCCAGTGGGAAGAGATGACAGAATTTACAAAACCACATACACACGGGGACTGGATGTAAAAATGCACATAAGTGCTTATTCCATTATCCTCGATATAAAAGAATTAAAAAAAACCAAAACGCTCACACACACACCCTCGCTCATTCACTCACTTGTTCACTCACTCACACATTCACTCACTCACACGCTCATACACACACACACACACACATTCACTCACACACACACACACACACACACGTGCGCACACACACACACACACACACACACCACACATTCACTCACATACGCACACACTCACTCACTCACTCACTCATTCTCTCTCTCTCACTCTCTCAGAGTTAATCCACACCTGTGATCTCTACATTGCAGGTGTATGTGAAGAAGGGAGAAGCAGACAGCAAGATGATGGCAGCCCTCCTGACAGGAGTCAACAGAGCCTACCCCTATGCCAAAGGTGAGAGAGAATGTGCCATCGTTTACTATGTGCGCACACACCATAAGGGACAGGCTAGCTCAGGGTTCACAGCACTCGCTCTCCCCAAGCTAAGGTTAAACCGTATTGAGCATGGTTACCTTCACAGTGGGACAGGACAGCTCAGTGGTCGGAGCACTCGCTTTCCCCCAGCCAAGTTAAGCAGCGTCGAGCGTGGTTACCACTTGGATGGGTGACCGTTTGCGCGCCTTGGCTTTAGTACAGTTCCCCCAGTTCACCCAGCTGTAAATGGGTACCTGCCCTCTTTAGGGTCAGGGAAGGTAAAGCAGCGAGGGAGAGGAGATGGGCACCGCCCTCAATATGCTGGCCCTAGAGAAGTGAGGTCTCTGACGCCTCGCTCCCCTACGGCCTTATAGGTTATGGGACTCCTTTACCTTTGCCTTACCTTCACAGTTGTCAGTTTCCCTCACATTCAGCTACTCTCAGCTGCTATCGCTTTGATTTGTTCCTTTGCAAGATTCAGCGCTATATAAATTCCATACATTATTATTATTATTATTATTATTATCCCATCCCAGCCCAGCTGGGGCCAGTAGCTGGTGGTGTTAATAGCAGGAACTGACCGCACTTGGACTTGGTAAAAGGAAGGGGCTAATTTTAGCATTGGGCCCTTTACTGAGTTATGCTGGATTTGCATGCTGTGACAGCACTTGCCCTTCACAAGCTAAGGTTAAACCGTGTTGAACTTGGTTAGCCTTGTGGATGGGGGAAACCATTCAGTGTGTCTTGGCTTCAGTACATTCCGTCACACAGCACGCGAATCCGGCATAACATTCAGTCAAAAGGTCCAGGGATCATTGCTAAAATGAGCACGCCCCTTCCTTTTACCAAGTCCAAGTGCAGTCAGTTCCTGCTGTAATTAGCACCAGCTGGGATGGGATGGATAGCAGCTGAGAGGAGCTGAAAGTGGGGGAAACTGACAGCTGTGCTCAGTTCACCCAGCTGTAAGTGAATACCTGGCCTCTTTTAGGGTCAGGGAAGGTAAAGCAGGGAGGGAGATGGGATGGGTGCCGCCCTCAATATGCTGGCCCTAGAGAAGCTGAGGTCTGTGACGCCTCGCTTCCCAATGGCTGTGTAGGGTGTGAGACACCTTTATTGCATTGTACTATTTCACACAATGGCAGTGTCAGGCGGAGAAAGAAAGGCGTTGCCATTCATGCTAAAAATTTGTCCAGGTGAAGCTTGTTGAGTTGTTCTGAATTTATGTGCTAAGAGCCTTCACTTAAGTTGGAATGTCTGCCAGGATGTAAATATAACGACAATAACAACAACTGCAGAAGAAGGAGAATATTTTATGAATTTGTTTTCATGTATATGCATGTATTCAGTATTAAAAATTTTTTTATTTTTTTTAAAGGAATCGACTTTGGTTTGATCAGAATCATCATGTTGTTAAAGTGAAAATTTGGACTGTGAGTTTAAACATGTTTGACAAATCATTTTCATTGTCCAGAAGATCACAAGTAACATGACAGTATGAACTGTTGTAGATGTTATTTTTATTTTTAGATTATTTATGATTTGTATGTATTTGCATTTTCAGATGAGTGATGATTTGTATGTATTTGCGTTTTCAGATTATCGATGATATGTATGTACTTGTATTTTCAGATAATTGATGATCAGTATGTATTTGCATTTTCAGATGTTTGATTTGTATGTATTTGTATTTTCAGATGAGTGATGATTTGTATGTATTTGTATTTTCAGATTATTGAAAATTTGTATACATATATTTGTATTTTCAGAGTATTGATGATTTGTATGTGTTTGTATTTTCAGTGAAGGGGGATTTCATGGCAGAGCAGGTGGGGACGCTGTACAAAATCGTTCACATCGTCAACTTCAACACCAGCATTCAGGCTCTGATGTTGCTGTTCCACGTCGTTGATCCCAGGTATGTAAGACATTACACTTCTCACATCCTTTTTTGTCTACTTTCTGCCTTCCTGGTCCATTCTCCTGCCTTTTTACCAGAAAGAACTTAAAAGATAACAATTCTCTCTTATGCCGAAGTCGAATGCGCTGGGCCTGACTTGTCAGGCGCTTAATGGCAGCGTGATGCATTTTCGCTCACAATAGTGGATGGAAAGAGACCAAAGGGAAGACCTAGCAAGACCTGGGCTGCCTGTATTGCAGATGATCTTAGAGAAAGGGGCATAAATAAGGAGGAAGCTCAAAACAGAGAAAAATGGAGAAGGCTCATCAATGTCAAACCTCCCCTGGGAGAAACATGATAAAAAAGGAAGAAGAAGAAGAATAATTGCTGTCTGAGCGTTTGATGATGAAGAAGAAGAAGAAGATATTGTTGGGCATTTTCCAGCTTAACACCCTGGGGGTCACCCAGAATATGCACTCTGACTCGCTTATCCCACATAAGAATCTCTGTGACATTGAAAGTACACACTGGATGAGAAGTTTGCGTGTATGACTCTTTTTTTCAAGTTCCTCTCCACATAGGCAGCCACACTCTGACTTCAGAGGATTTTATGGATTTTATATTTTCTCCTTTAAAGGAGTGTAGAGGTTGTTATTGCTAAGATGGTTGTCTAATATCACCTTTGTGAAGAGATGTTGAATAACAGATTCATTCATTCTTTCATTTATGCTAGAAATATGTTGAATGAAAGATTCATTTATTCATTCATTTATTCATGCCAGAGAGCTGCTAGATAAAAGCTTCATTAATTGATTGATTTTGATTGATTCATTCGTTCATTTGCTCATTCGTTCTTTCATTTGTTCGTTTGTTTGTTCATTCATTTGTTCATGCTAAGAACTTGTCAAAAGCTGAAGACAATCTCAACATTTTACAACCTAACAACATTTCACTGCAGGCCTAAGCACTTAACCATATATCAATAACTTCTTGCTGAAGTTGGATGCGCTGGGCCTGACTTGTCAGGCGCTTAACGGCAGCGCAGCACATTTCTGCTCATATGACAGACAACAATAGTTGCCGTCTGATCGTTCCACAAAGAAGAAGAAGAACATCAATAACTGACAAAAGTTCTTGGTCTGGCTAGATGTGTCACTGTTGTGTGCCATACTTTACTTGCTGCAACATGATCAAGTTTTGGGTCTGGGGACGGGATAGCTCGGTCATGAGAGCACTCGCCTTCTCCAAGCTAAGGTTAACCCATCACCAAGTGGATGGGTGACCATTTGTGCGCCTTGGCTTCAGTACAGTCCAGTCCTTCACCCAGCTGTAAATGGGTACCTGCCCTCTTTAGGGTCAGGGAAGGTAAAGCAGCGAGGAAGAGGAAATGGGCGCCGCCCTCATTATGCTGGTCCCTGGAGAAGCTGAGGTCTCTTGATGCCTCGCTCTCCCCTACGACCACATAGGTTATTGTTGGACACCTTTACCTTTACTAGATATAACATTGAGGTGTGCCTCTTTAGGGTCAGGGAAGGTAAAGCAGCGAGGGAGAGGAGATGGGCGCCGCCCTCAATATGCTGGCCCCTGGAGAATTTTAAGTCTCTGATGCCTCACTCTCCCCTACGACCATATAGGTTATTGTTGGACACCTTTTCTAGCTATATCATTGAGGTGTGCCCGTACTGTGTTTGCAGCAACAGTCAGAGCGACCGTTTTTTCATGGCGCTGTATCGCAAACTGCTGGACCCGGGACTGAGAACGTCGGCGAAGCAGCCGCAGTTCCTTAACCTGCTGTACAGGAGCATGAAGGCTGACGTGGTGGAGAAACGCGTGGTGGTATGTTGTGGGGGTGGTGTTGGTGGGTGTGGGGGGGGGGTGAGGGTGAGGGGGGGGGAGTGGGTGGGGAGTGAGGGTGGGGGTGGGTGGGGGGGGTTGAGTGTGTGTGTGAGTGTGGGTGGGGATGAGTAGGTGGGGTGGGTTAGGTTGGTGTGTGTGTGTGTGGGATGGGTGGTGTGGTGGGGGGGGGGGGGGGGGGGGGGGGTGAGGGGGGGGGGGGGGGGTGGGGGTGGTGGTGGGGGTGGGTGGTGGGGGTGTGGGGGGGTGTGTTTGTAGTGTATGTGTGGTGGTAGTGTGTGTGTGATTCAGATTCAGATTCAGATTCAGATATTTTATTGCCATTTAAGTCATGTAGACTTAGTTTGACACAACAAAAACATCAACTATAATTATTATCTATTTTGGCTAAAAGTGATGTACACTAGATGTGTGTGTGTGTGTGTGTGGTGGGTGGGTGGGTGGGGATGAGTAGGTGGGGTGGGTAGGTTGGTGTGTGTGTGTGTGGATGAGTAGGTGGGGTGTGTGTGTGTGTGTGTGTGTGTGTGTGTGGTGTGTGTGGATGAGTAGGTAGGGTGGGTAGATTGGCGTGGTGTGTGTGGATGGGTGTGGTGTGTGTGTGTATGGGTGTGTGTGTGGGTGTGGGTGTGTGTGTGGGTGTGTGTATGTGTGTGTGGGTGTGTGTGTGTGTGGTGTGTGTGTGTGGTGTGTGTGTATTTGGGTGTGTGTGTGTTTGGGTGTGTGTGTGTGTGGGTGTGAGGGTGTGTGGTGTGTGTGTGTGTGTGTGTTGTGTGTGTGTGTGTGTTTGGGTGTGTGTGTGTGTGGATGAGTAGGTGGGGTGGGTAGGTTGGTGTGTGTGTGTGTTTGGGTGTGTGTGTGTGTGTATGGTGTGTGTGGGTGGGTGGGTGTGGGTGTGTTGGGGGGGTGTGTGGTGTATAATGTGTGTTTTGTGTGTGTGGGTGATGGTGGGTGTGGTGTGGGTGTGTGTAGTGTGGTGTGGTGGTGGTGGTGGGGGTGGGGGGTGTATAATGTGTTGTAGTGTGTGTGTGTGGGCGGGGGGTGTAGGTTGTGGGGTGGGTAGGTGGGTGGGGTGTTGTGGTGTGGTGTGGGTGGGTGGATGGGTGTGTGAGTGTGTCTGGGTGGGTGTGGTGTGGGTTGTGTGTGTTTGTGTGTTGTGTGTAGTTTGTAGTGCATGTATATGTGTAGTGTGTGTGTGTATTGTGTAGTGTGTGTGTCATGTGTAGTGTGTGTGTGTCAGAATGTCTCCATGTGTTTGCAAGTGTGAGAGAGAGCTCAAGACAAACATGTCTACAGTGTATATATAATAAAACTGGAAATGCTGTACAGCACACACAGCTATAAAAAAAAACACAACTGCCTTGCCCCCCTTAATTATTTACTGATTATAGATGTTTCTCTAACTTACCAACATTTACATTCTTAGTAATTTTTTTTGTTTTTGCTTTTAAATGACTGGGTAAAAGCAGGAATTTCTTTTGTTTACAGCCTTGCTAATTCAATGAAGACACAATATCAAAGACAAAGGAATGCTGTTATATGAACATAAAGCTGCTATGCGTTATATTTCAGTATGCCTTCCCCAATAGCAGTAACTTAGAAAAAAAATGAAGAAAAATAAAGAAAGACGGCGATATGTCTCTAAAAAAATCTGCTTGGATGTGCTCCATTGTTCCTTATTGTGGGGGGAGGGATGTATTTTTTTTATATAATATATTTGATTTTCAGTTGATTTTAGTTTTTTTATTTATTAGGGGACGGGATAGCTCAGTGGTCAGAACACTCGCCTTCCCTCAGCCAATGTTAAGCAGCGTTGAGTGTAGCTACCATTTGGATGGGTGACCGTTTGCACACCTTGGCTTCAGTACAGTCCCCCCAGTTCACCCAGCTGTAAATGGGTATCTTCCTCTTTAGGGTGAGGGAAGGAAAAGCAGCGAGGGAGAGGAGATAGGCACCGCCCTCAATATGCTGGCCCCTGGAGAAGCTGAGGTCTCTTGACAGCTCGCTTCCCATCGACCACATAGGTTAAGGTTTCCCCCCTCCTGTTTCATATCAGAACTATCCCACCCTTCACTAACCCATGTCCTATCACCCTGCTAAAGTATATGACCTGTGTGAGTGTGTGTGTGTGCTTTTGAAAAACATTTGACTATTGCAATTTTATTTCATAGTTTTGGTCTGCAGCGTACCATGTTTGTAATATCTGTTTGAACTATTGATTATTTGTCATTGGTTGTATGACTGTGTGAGATTAGGTTGAATGCATGCGCTTTGATTTGTCTTTGCAAGATATAGCGCTATATAAGTTCCATTTATTATGATTATGAAGGGACAGGTTTACCTTTTACCTTTTTATTTTTTATTTTTTATTTGTTGTTGTTGTTGACAGGCGGTGCTAAAGAGACTGTTGCAAGCTGGTTCTCTCCTTGGCCCCAACTTCCTGTGTGGTGCCCTCATTATTGTCTCTGAGGTAATCGTCTGCTTTCCCTTCCCTTTTCTTTTCATTTGATTCTCTTGTTTTCTTCCCCTGTGGGGATGCCGGGAGCCTCTCAGTTTAAATAGTATTTCCACATTCTGGAAAATCTAGAATTTTCTTCTTTTCTATCACTCTCTTTATTTCTGCCTTGTTCCTAATCTTCCTGTCAACCTCCATCTTGTCTATTTTCTGCCTTCTTGGTCCATTCTCCCGCCTTTTTTTCCCCCCCAGAAAGACTTAAAAAAGATAACAGTTCTCTCTTATGCCAAAGTTGGATGCGCTGGGCCTGACTTTGTCAGGCGCTTAATAGCAGCGTGACACATTTTCGCTCATATGACTGACAATAGAAGCTGTCTTAGCATTCAGTGAAGAAGAAGAAGAAGATGATTCTGTTGTTTGATGAAGATAGTCTAACTCATGATCTTGTTTTGTTATACTGTTTTGAGATGCTCTGGAATTTTGTTATTTCATATGAGAAATGGAATCCCTGAAGTCATAATATGGCTACCTTCATGGTGGGCAAAGACAGTTGCATTTGCAAAATCTCACCATTGGTAAACCTTAGAGTGCTAGTTGAGGAACAGGGGGAAAAAAAAAAGAAGAAAAACTTCAAGCAGTGCAAGTAAAATCATACAAAATGAAACACACTGTAAAATTATTTATAATATGAAATAACACAAGAGTATGAAAGTTACATTACCTTACACTAAATCAAGTTCTGAAAATGACAACAGATACATGATTAACCTCTTAACTGCCCAGTGCAAGTGCACCCTATATGCCGGGGAATAAAATTCTTATGTACCACTGCTATGTTCATATCCCTCTTACTCAGAAACTACTACATGAATATTCCTGATAGTCTACCCAATGACAGTATATATATTGTAGATTACTTCGAGGCAAGCTCAAATTAGTTAGCATGATATTTCACTGCGAAAATATATTTAAAATGTAAAAAAATTGACCAAAAATACAATTTCTTTATCACCACTGTCATTCTGAGTACCCGCCATCACAATAATGTCAAACATATGTCTAGGCCAAATCCCATTCATTGTTTTTTTAATACACGATCTCCTGAATCATACGCGATCGTTTTTATCACTGTTAGGTAAATCTAGAGTTTTATTTGCCACTTTTACAGCTGTGTAAAGTTATTTATGCCTTCAACAAGAAGTGTCAGCAATTTTGAACAAGAACTTCCCAAGCATTCATGCTAAAAATCACAAAATACGAGCGAAAAAACGTCGTTTTTGAAACAGTTTTTGCAGCTCAATGTTGCCAAGCAACAGGAGAGTGACCTCCATTAATTTTGGAGTTGTTTCCCTTTAACTGTAGTCAAGGAAGCAGGCTTGTTTACTTCGGTTCGACACCCCGGAAATTTTCCGGGTTGTTGGCGTATAGGGTGCACGTTTAGCCCCGGAGAATTTCTGGGGTAAGGCAGTCTAGTGGTTAAAACATTATTCGAACCCTGTTTTCCAGTCTAACCATAAACAGGCTAAAGGATTTAATCACTGACATAATTATGGGAGTTCTTTCAGTACAAATTATGTATGTTCTGGATAATATGTTCTAGAGATTTCCTCTTTGCTATGACTTTTATCTGTGTTTTTTTTTCTTTTTCTGCCATCTTTTTGTTGTTTAGTTTTTGCAGTATTAGTTCACTGTTCTGCCTCGTATGTCAAGTTAACTTTGCCTTTTATGTCAACTTTTAAAAACTTAAAAAAATTCCCCCCCCCCCCCTCCTTACATATGATGTGTACTGTATTATTTTTGCTATGATGTTTTTTGGTTTGTGTGTGTGTGTGTGTGTGTGTGAGACAGAGAGAGAGTGTGTGTGCATGTATGTGTGGTTGTGTGTGCACATGCATATATACATGAATGCATGCATACGTATGTATTTGAACGAGTTGTAGAAACAGCAGTCTTAAAACCATTCTTTATATTTCGCAGAAATGCAAATTTCTCAGGAAAAAAACCAAACTTAATGAGACCTTTAAGATTTGCAGCTGAATAAACGGTATATGTACTGAATTGTGTGTAGCAGTAGAGAGCATCATCCATGGATTTTTCTCTTGTTTGCCGGGCAGGTCCTGAAAGAGAGGCCTCAGCTTTTGAGGATCAAACAAGTGGGCAAGGTAAGTCAGACTTGGCAAGACAAGAAGGGGGTGAGCGTGTACATGCATGCGTGAATGCGCATGTATGCATGTACTACACACATATACACACACACACACACATGGAGGCATGCACACACGCATGCATACACACACACACAAACACACACAAACACACACACAAACACACACACACACACACACGCATGCACACACGCACACACACACATACATATGGGGGGACGGGATAGTCTAGTGGTCAGAACATTGCGCTCGCTATCTGACAACCTGGGTTCGATTCCCGTTCAAGGGAATATTTTCCCCTGGAGTTAACATCAGTGCAGATTCCATTCTCCCGAAAAGTCCTTTG
>CM054138.1:29594551-29614551 GCA_028751875.1 Rapana venosa
CTTTCCGTTTCCGGGCGTTTTGGTTCAAAAAACCCCAAGAAAAAGAAATAGGAAAGTGGTAAATGTTACCAAAAAAAACCCCAAGAAAAAATAGGTAAGTGGTAAATGTAACAAAAACCCCAAGAAGAAAGACAGGTAAGTGGTAAATGTTACAAAAACTCCGAGAAGAAAGAAATAGGTAAGTGGTAAATGTTACAAAAACTCCGAGAAGAAAGAAATAGGTAAGTGGTAAATGTTACAAAAACCCCAAAAAGAGAGAAATGGGTAAGTGGTAAATGTTACAAAAACCCCAAGAAAGAAAGACAAAGGTAAATGGAAAAATGTTCAAAAACCCCAAAAAGAAATGGGGTAAGGGGAAATGTTAAAAAAAAACCCCCAAGAAAAGAAATGGTAAGTGGTAAATGTGGAAAAAAACCCCCAAAAAGAAATAGGTAAGTGGAAATGTTACAAAAAAACCCCAAAGAAGAAAAATTTGGTTTTAGTGGTAAATGTTAAAAAAACCCCCAAAAAAGAAAGGGTAAGTGGTCAATGTTAAAAAAACCCCAAAGAAAAAATAGGTAAGTGGTAATGTTAAAAAAACCCCAAAGAAGAAAAAATATAATAATAAAATAATAATAATGTATGGAATTTATATAGCGTTAATTTGTAAAAAACAAAACAAGCGCTCGATTTTATTTCATACCACTTTAAGTCATGGGAGATTTCTCTGGAAATTGGGTGCTCCCCGGGGAGGCGGGAGAAAAGCGTCGCCACTTTGCGTGGCCACCTTTACCCTTTAAATGGTAAATGTTACAAAACCCCCCGAAGAAATAGGAAGTGGTAATGTTACAAAAAAACCCCCAAAAAGAAAGAAAAGGGAAGGGTAAAAAGTGACAAAAACCCCCAAAAAGAAATAGGTAAGTGGTAATGTTACAAAAAATCAAGGGGGTAGAAATAGGTAAGTGGTAAATGTTAAAAAACCCCCAAAAAAAAGAAATAGGTAAGTGGCAAATGTTACAAAAACCCCAAGAAGAAAGAAATAGGTAAGTGGTAAATGTTACAAAAACCCCAAGAAGAGAGAAATGGGTAAGTGGTAAATGTTACAAAAACCCCAAGAAGAGAGAAATAGGTAAGTGGTAAATGTTACAAAAACCCCAAGAAAGAAAGAGGTAAGTGGTAAATGTTACAAAAACCCCAAGAAAGAAAGAGGTAAGTGGTAAATGTTACAAAAACCCCACGAAAGAAAGACATAGGTAAATGGTAATGTTAAAAAACCCAAGAAAGAAGAGGAAGTGGTAATGTTACAAACCCCCCAAAAAAGAAAGACATAGGTAAGGGTATTCCACAAAATACAGTCAATTTTGTTGTTGTTGAAAAGCACAAATTTGCAGTTGTTTTTTAGGGGGTTATCTTCTTCTTCTTTCGTCAATCGATAGCAACTCAGGTGCGTAGGTTTTCAGTATTTAACATTTTTTTAGGGACAAAACGATAATCTTTAGGGCACCAGTTAAGTGTATTTGATGCTGTGGTTGCGTGCCTTTTTTGCTTGATTCTATGATTTTATTAAAAATATGTCTTGTTATGAAATTTTAGATTTTTTTTTTTTTTTTAAGTATTTTATTTAATGGGAAAGAAAAAAAAAATTCAAGCAAAGCCCCTTTGGGTTTTGTGAGGCAACTTTCAAATTCATTCTGCGGGGGAAAGTAGTGTTAAATTCGTTTTTGAATTAAAAACGCCAAAACTTAAATTTTGGGACTTTAACTCTCAGAGGACGGCTGTTCGCATAGCGGATCAGTTTTAAACCCCGGTTTTGGACGCTCCTGCTATAGGATTTCTGTTTTAGATTTTTTCACACGGCGGCCGCATGATACTATGACTCGTGCAGCTAAACATATTTTCGTGAGCCTGTCCAAGGTCGATTGCAGTGCCTTGTCGGGTGATTCCATGTGTTCTGAGCTCTTTGTTTGCGATTGTAGAGAGAAGCCGAGAGCCCAGGATTGTTGCATACGTGTTAAAGATGGCGTCAGAAGCAAACTCAGCGCAAAATAGCAGGTATCAGATTAGGTCTCGACGACGGCGTTTTACTACAGTGAGAGCTTCAAATTTTGTTATATGTACTAACCCAGCATGTTATTCTTAAGTGCAGAAAATGTCATTTTCTTACTATGTGTTTTTTATTTTTTATTTTACTAACCATTACAAATGGGCCGTCTGTGGGGAAAAGCAAGGGAGAGAATTGGCCGTCCCGAGTGAGTTAAAATCCAGCCAGAAAACACCTTTTATATCCTTTGTGAGATCTTCCCCCCTCATATCTGTCTGTACTTTTCAGCAGACACAGCTAGAGCTCTGAGGTTCACCTAATGGTGAGATATTTTGTGTGTGTGTGTGTGAGACAGTTTTTGCCCACCACGAAGGTAGCCGCATTCTGACTTCAAGGATCCCTCTGAAGTCGGAGTATGGCTGCCTACGTGGCGAGGTACTTGAAAAGAGTCATACACGCAAACTTCTCACTCACCCGGGGTGTACTTCCTATCTCACAGTGATTCCCAGTTGGGATAATGAGTGAGTCAGAGTGTGGCATGTTCTGGGTGACCCCCAGGGTGTAAAGCTGGGGAACGCACAACAACAACAACTTCAAGGATGTGTTTTGTGAAAGGAGTCGCAGTGAGAGCAGCGAAGGAAGCAGCAGCAGTGTCAGTCACTTGTGTTTTTTGTGATGGCAGTTGAGGGGAGGAGTGAAACGGTGGGCACGGCATCAGGGAAAAGACGACAGGTAGCTGACGCCGTACCTGTCACCTCTGAGGAGTTTCTGCGAGGCGGGGAAGAAGCCGTACCTGAACATGAGCGCTACCTGTACAGGTAAAGACGGGTCGATTTTTTTGTTTTGTTTTTTGTAGAAGATAACAGGTGTATTAAGAGCGTGCGTGTGCATGCGTGTGTGTTGTGTGTGTGTGTGTGTGTGTGAGAGAGAAAGAGAGAGAGAGAGAGAGAGAGAGAGAACTCGAACTTGAACTTGAATGATATATTCACAAAAAAAGCCATTTGCACATACATGAAGGGGGTTGCCAAACTGCTTAGTATTTTTTGGTGGGGAGGAATAAAAAGCAATAGGAACGTCAAAATGTTATTGTATAACGAAAAAAGTCAGTTACAAAAATATGACTTAGGATAACAATATGAGAGAGAGCTTTGTGAGTGTGTGTGTGTGGGTTATGGTTATTTTGCTTCTTCATTCTATCATTTATTTATATATTGATTTATTTATTCTTTTATATCGAGGATATTGGAATAAGCACCAATGTGCTTTTTTACATCCAGTCCCCGTGTGTATGCGGTTTTGTAAATTGTGTCATCTGTTCCCACCGGCACACAATGGCCTACTCTTTCGAAAAGCGGATTTAACGTGTGCGCAAGATGTTCTGCATGCGTTCGCACACGTGGCCTTGGTTTATAGTCTCATCCGAAGGAGAGAGTGAGTGATAGTTTGGATGCTAGCTAGTCTTCCCCACATGTCATAATGTACAGCTGTCAGTTTCCCTCACTTTCAGCTGCTATCCATCCCATCCCAGCCCATCTGGGGCCAGCTGGTGCTATTTATAGCAAGAACTGACCCCCACACTTGGACTTGGTAAAAGGAAGGGGTGCGCTAGATTTAGCACTCTTGACTGAGTGATGTTGGATTTGAGTGCTATGAATAGCTGGCAGTGCAGAAGTTTCATGTTTTACTGACCTCTCTGTGTATGGGCACATATTTCGTGTTTCTTGTCTGTTTGTGGGCAGGTATTTCATGTTTCCTGTGTGTGTGTGTGTGTGTGTGCAGGTATTTCATGTTTCCTGTGTGTGTGTGTGGGCAGGTATTTTATGTTTCCTGTCTGTGTGTGTGTGTGTGTGTGGGCAGGTATTTCATGTTTCCTGTGTGTGTGTGTGTGTGTGGGCAGGTATTTCATGTTTCCTCTCTGTGTGTGGCCAGGTATTTCGTGTTTCTCTGTGGCCAGGTATTTTATGTTTCCTCTGTGTGTGTGGCCAGGTATTTCATGTTTCTCTGTGGCCAGGTATTTTATGTTTCCTCTGTGTGTGTGTGGCCAGGTATTTCATGTTTCTCTGTGGCCAGGTATTTAATGTTTCCTCTCAGTGTGTGTGGCCAGGTATTTCATGTTTCCTCTGTGTGTGTGTGCAGGTATTTCATGTTTCCTCTCTCTGTGTGGCCAGGTATTTCATGTTTCTGTGTGGCCAGGTATTTCATGTTTCCTCTGTGTGTGTGGCCAGGTATTTTATGTTTCTGTGTTTGTAGCCAGGTATTTCATGTTTCCTCTGTGTGTGTGTGTGGGCAGGTATTTCAGCCAGAAAGCGCTGGTAAAGAAGAAGAAAGAGGAGGATGCAGACAGCGATGTCAGCGATGCCAGTGTCAGCGACACAGAGTTTGACGATTTTCTGGGTGAGTAAAAGTATTGATTTGAAAGGTAGCTGCTTTGTTGTTCTTGTTGGTGGTGTTTTGTTTCATGAGCCATTTTAGGTAGGTGGGGGTCAGGTTGTGAGATTTTGATATTTTGATTTGATTATAAAATTAAGTTTCTTGTACTGAAGTATTAAGACATAATTTTGCTTCCTGTTGCTTTAAAAATGCGTTTTAAAACACCCAAGCCCTCAATCTGACCACCAATTAGAATGCAAAACTTGTCAATTTCTCATTTTGTCACCTCCCGCAGTCTATCATTTCAATTTGTAGTAACTTTTCATGGAATTGTACGATTTTTAATGTGTTTTGTTGGTATTGAATAGCCGTTTTTTGCAGGTTTAATAACAAAAAATTGACCTGCTGTGCAAAGTGACTCATTATTTGGCAGAGTGTGACAATTGTGAATGCAAGGTTAGATCTTGAGTTCCAGGTGGCTTGCTTCAGCCAGGTACGCCTGCCCTTGTTTTATGGAGAAATGGATCACCGTTGAACAGATTATTAGTCCGTGTGTAACTTGGGTTTTGTCTCCACTATCTTGAATTCTTCGGGATATCCCCCCCCCCCCCCCCCCCCCCCCATTTGTGATGCTCCACCATGAAATTAGATGCATTGCACCTGATCCACATTTCCATTAGGAGCCATTTTATGCAGGGAGGGGTCAGGTTGTCGATTTTGAGATTTTGATATTGAGATTTTGTATAGTCATTCTTCTACCTTGTACTGAAGTATCGAGGCATAATTTTGTTTCCTTTTGCTTTAAATTTTAAAAAGTGTTTAAAAAACCAAACACCCAAGCCCTCATTCTGACCACCTATTACGATGCAGAACGTGGTCATTTTCTCAATTTATCACTCTTTTTAGTCTTATCATTTTCAATTTGTGATAACAATTAAGAGATTTGTCTGATTTTTAATCTGGTTTTAAATTAAAAAAAAAAAAATATTGAATAGCCGTTTTATTGCAGATTAATATCATGTTAATATTAATATATGCGAAAAGCCTACTTACAACACTTTTAAATCCAACCTCAAGACATACCTATTTCAAACCTAAGACTTTCTCCTATTGTTTCATCTCATAATTATCTGTCCCTGCCTTCAATGACCAAAATTTCCATCATCCTGCCAAAGTGTATAACCTGTGTGTGTGTGTGTGTGTGTGTGTGTGTGTGTGTGTGAAAACTGTTAATTATTGTTGGTTGCATGTGTAGGAGTGGATCGAATGCAAGCGCTTTGATTTGTTTTTACAAGATATAGCGCTATATAAATTCCATTTATTATTATTATTATTATAAACTAAATATTGACTTTCAGTGCAATGCAACCCATGTAGTGGAGCGTGACAATTGTAAAATTTGTCAGCAAGGCATATATATATATATATATTTGATATGTGGTTGTTGTTTTGAAGGCTGACCATGGATGGTGGTGTGTGTGTGTGTGTGTGTGTGTGTGTGTGTGTGTATGTGTGTGCGTGTGCGTGCGTGTGTGTGTATGTGTGTGTGTGTGCGTGTGTGTGTGTGTGTTGACAGATAAACATGAACGGCAGTTGGACCAGGATGATTTGGGTGAACTGGATATGGGCATGGACTTTGCTGGGTATGTTTTTCCACTTTTTGTTGTTGGTTTTTTTTACTGTAGGGTCACTCTTCTGTCAGCATATGCTTTTCTGTGTGTGTGTTTGTGTTAAATGGTTGGTAAGTTTGTCTTTTTGTTTGTTTTTTTACTGTAGGGTCACTGTTCTGTCAGCATGTGCTTTTCTGTGTGTGTTTGTGTTAAATGGTTTGTGAGTTTTTTTGTCTTTTTTTTAAGTTACTCGTCTGAGGTTCACCAATGGTGAATTATTGTGTATGTAGCTGCAATCCGTCTTCGGGGTTGATTCTTAACACTCATCCTACGTTAAGGGAAAGAACCCCCTCTTTTCCCAGTACACATACACTGTGTACATATGTGTAACAGAGTGAACACATTTGATGTCCCATCTCTGTACAAACCTTGGGTACAAGGTACAGTCTCACAGTTAGGATGTGGCCTCTATAGAAAGAGGCTGCATAAACAATACATTTCACCATGTAGGCAAAGTGCATCAATGGACGGCATTCAACTACCACCCAAGGAAACAGCGCTGCACAATTTGCAGGTGTGTTGGGCCCAAAATAGTAACACGTCGCTCTGATCACATGGGAGGTAATCTAGTTACCGCACCATCACATATGTATGCAATGGTAACCCAGTAGTGGGTGATATCAAGGGAAAGGCCAGTAGATGGTTGGTTACCCTGTAGTAGGTTAACCGTAGGGAAAAGGTTAATTATGATTCCTGTGTGTATGTGGGTTGTTTTTCTAAAAGTTGTCATCTGTTTTTAGTGATGTGTTCTCCCCATGGAGAGCTTCTCCAAATTTACCGTCACCTATCCTGTAGTCCTGTAGAGACTGAAGATTTTACAACCAGCTTCCTCCACTTCCCTCAGCTCAAAATTATATACAGAGAAATCTGCCGCAATTGAAAGTAGCATGCAATGCAACGCAATGCAATACAGTGCAATAAGATACATTGTTTTGTACAAAATAATACAATACCTGCAGGTTATACACATACATCTCAACCGCGGAACTCAAAATTAAAAAAAAGGAAAAAAACCTGATTGTCTTTGTTGCAGCAATATGAAGGACAAAAAGAAAAACAACAAAGGCAAAGGCAAGAAGAAGACTGACAGCAGCGATGAAGACATAGACGAAGATGACGATGATGGCGACGACGATGATGACGATGATGATGTCGGTGGACTGTCTGATGAAGAAATTGACTTTGGAGATGTCGATGACGATGAACTGGCGGCCGAGTTCCGACGAGAAATGGAAGGACTGGGTGGTATGGAGGATGTGGAAGATGAGGAGATGAAAGATGAAGATGAGGAGGAGGAGGAGCTTTCTGGAGGTGAGATTTTGTTGTTGTGGTGGTGGTTGTTGTTGTGGTTTTTGTTCTTGTTGTTGTGGTTGTTGTTGTGGTTGTTGCTTGGTTGTTGTGGTTTTTGTTGTTGTGGCTGTTGTTGCTTGGTTGTTGTTGCTGTGGTTTTGTTGTGGTTGTTGCCATGGTTGTTGTGGTTGCTGTTGTTGTGGTGTGGTTGTTGTTGTGGTTGCTGTTGTTGTGGTGTGGTTGTTGTTGCTGTGGTTTTGTTGTGGTTGTTGTTACTGTTGTCATGGTTGTTGTGGTTATTGTGGTTGTTGCTATTGTTGCTGTGGTTGTTGCTGTGGTGGTTGCTGTTGTTGTTGTTGCTGATGTTGTTGTGGTTGTTGTTGCTGTTGTTGTAGTTGCTGTTGCTTGGTTGTTGCTGTTGTTGTGGCTGTTCCTGCTGTTGTTTGTTGTGGTTGCTGCTTTTGTTTTGTGTGATTGTTGATGTTGGTGTTGTGGTTGTTGCTGTTGTTGCTGCTGTTGTTGCGGTTGTGGTTGTTGCTGTTGATGTGTTTCTTGTGATTGCGCTTTCCCCAGCTTAACACCTTGGAGGTCACCCAGAATATTTGACATCACACAGAGTATGTGACATCACCCAGAATATGTGACATCACCCAGAATATGTGACATCACACAATATGTGACATCACACAGAATATGTGACATCACACAGAATATGTGACATCACACAGGAGAATTACTATGAGACCATAAGCATACACTGGATTAGAAGTTTGCATTATGACTCTTTTTTAAAAAATATATTTTTTTTAGTACCTTGCCTTATGGACAGCCATAATCTGACTTCAGAGGATTTATTTCTACTTAATTAGTGAATACAGGTTGTTATGCTGAGAGCTTGTTGAGGCTGAAGGCAGTTTGAACATAACTTTTTAAAATACAGCAAGATTTTAACACAGACTTTGGCTTATGGCTTACATGATCAATAACTGACAAAAGTTTTTGGTTTTTGGGGCGAAGTAGTAAGGTTTCTGCTTATTTGTTTGTCCTCATCTGTGTTTAAGCGTGTGATTAGATTGTGTGCGTGTGTGTGTGTGTGCATGCGTATGTGTGTGTGTGTGCGTGTGTGTGTGCGTGTGTGTGTGTGTGTGTGTGTGCATGTGTGTGCATGCGTGCGTGTGTGTGAGTGAACAAGCAATTGTGCATGTATGCATGCATGCACGCACCCATGCATGCCCTATCCAACCATGGTATTTTTTTTATTCTCTTTTTTTTAATGACAAATTAAAACATCTCAGATAAACTAACATATTCAGAAAAGATCTAGACAAAGTCACATACTCTCGTATGAGAAACTAATATTATAATAGTAATATAAAAGATAAATTTATAGAAATGAAGGTGCACATGGACATATATTTCACATATCATCAGTATTCTGTAATCATCTATAGAGCTGCAGTTATAAAGATCTATACAAAGGTTGAAAGACAATGGAATACACTAACATAAATTTAATCATCAACACAAGCGTAATACAGCAGCAACAACAACCACAACAACAACAGCAACAACACCCACAACAACATCAACGTAATACACTTCTTCTCCATTATTAGTTTCAGTCTGAACGCAAAATAACAGAATAACTGCAAAATCATATTCACCGTACTATTTTTTTGTTTATATTCAATAATCAAAAAGTGTTTAATAAACAGAAGCTGATGCTGTATAACATGTATAACAACTGTCCCCAAAAACTGTCCTGGAACAATGTCTGTAAGATCAGTATGGTTTGTGGAATTCCATTTATGTCATGTTGTTATATGTATATATACTTTTCAGATGAACTGAAACAGATGATGGGCGGGAGGAAGCGAAAGCCTAGACACGAGGTGGACACCAAAGCCTCCAACAAAAAGTAAGCCACGGGAATAAGACGGTTGCATTTTCCCATGGGGATGCCGGGGGCCTGCCAGTATAGATAGCACCCCCACCTTCTGGAAATTCTGTGCTTGGAATTCCCTCTTTTCTATCCCTCTCTTTGTTTCTGCCTTGTTTTTTTTTCCTTCTGGTCACCTCCTTCTCGTCTATCTTCTGCCTTCTTGGCCCATTCTCCTGCATTTTTTTCCAGAAAGATTTAAAAGATTTTCTCTCTCATGCCGAAGTCGGATGTGCTGGGTCTGACTTGTCAGGTGCTTAACGGCCGCGCAACAGGGTTTTGCTTATATGACAGACAACAATAGTAGAAGAAGAAGAAGATGGTTGCATGCTGCATCATAGCTGTTCCCTCCTTAAAGGCATTTTCTTGTTCCCTCTTGAAATTATTTTTTTCTTCTTTTCTGTTGAAGAAAATTGTTCTGTTTCGTCTTGAAATAAATTCAACATGTTCCTTCTTGAAGTGAAATGTTCATGTTCCATCTTGAAGTCAATGTTTTGGGTTCCTACTTGAAGTGAATATTCCCATTCCCTCTTGAAAAATAAATGTTCTGTTCCTTCTTGAAGTGAATTGTCCAGTTTTTTTCTTGAAATGAATTGTCCTCTTCCCTGCTAAATGTTCCCTCTTGGAGTGAACTTTCCTGATCCTTCTTGACATAAAATTTCCAGTTCCTTTTTAAAATTAATTTTTCTTGTTCTCCCAGGAAATGAAATTTCTTGTACTCCCTCTAAATTGAAAATTCCTGTTTCCTCATGAAATGAATTTTTCCGTTTCCTCTTGAATTGAATTTTCCTGTAAAAGTGAATTTTCCTGTTCCCTCTTGAAGTGAATTTGCTGGTTCCTCCTTGAAGTGAATATTCCCATTCCTTCTTGAAATGAAGTTTCTTGTTCCTTGTTCTAGTTCCTAGTGATTTTTCATGTTCCCTCTTGAAGAGAATTTTCCTGGTTCCCACTTGAAGCGAATATTCCCAGTCCTTCTTGAAAAAGAATTTTCCTGTTGAAGGGAATTGCCTCATTTGTATTGAAACGGATTGTCCAGTATGTTCTTCTGTCTACCGTAGAATCATCAATCCAAGACTCATTAACCTTTCTTTTTTTTATTTTAAAACCCTTGTGCAGGAGTCGCAAGAACAACATCGCCAGCATGTTCGCTTCCGCTGACGATTTCGCCGACATACTGGAGGGCAATGAAGATGTCGACTTTGCCTCTGCGGGCACCGGTGACGCTTTGGTCATCAACGACAAAGCCAGTGAGTATGTCAGCAACATAGGGCGGGAAGGTGGACTTAGTGTTACTTGTTGTTGCCATTGGTGTGTTATCAAATCGCGTAGCACCAAAAAAAGTTATGATTAGACAGCTGTCTTGTTGGACAGCGCATTTGTTCAGAGCAGCACTGTTCAATTTTTTTTCTCTTTCTCCCGTTGTTTTCCTTTCCTGTCTTGGTTTTTAAGTATTATTTATTCATTTATTTATTTATTTTATCCTTTTATTTCAAGGATAATAGAATAAGCACTCATGTGCTTTTTTTAAATATCTGGTCCCTGTGTGTATGCAGTTTTGTCAGTTTTGTCATCCGTTCCCACCACCGGCACACAATGGCCTACTCTTCCAAAAAGTGGAACAGGTTTTAACATGTGCACAAGATCTTCAGGGAGCATTCACACACGGGGCCTCGGTTTATAGTCTCATCCGAAGGACTTTTAGGGGGAGTGGAGTCGGCACTGATGTTAACTCCAGAGAAAAAATCCTCTTGAACTAGATTTGAACTCAGGTCAGCAGATCATGTGTGCATCACTCTAACCACTAGGCTACCCAGTCCCCTCCCACTTTTGGTAATATTAGCTTCCATAAGTGGCTGTTACTGCATCGTTTTTCCTTGAAAACTCCCCTGTTGTCAAGCTAAGTGTGTGTAATGCATGTTGCATGGGGGACCTTTGTTTATTCTGTTGTCCTTGTAGCAGGTTTTTTTCTGTTTATTTTTGTGTTTGTGGGTTTTTAGGGTTTTTTTTGCACAGAGGCCTGTAAAATTTGGCTAAAACCAAACCAGCAGGTTCTTGTGTAAAAGCTGCTGTTATGTTAAAAAGTAGTTTATACTGGAGATGAAAATAAAACGGATCACAGTGCTCATGCTACTTCTATTTATTTCACTACAAGAATCATCTCTGCCATGGTGGCCAAACATGCTTAGGGGTGGTATTCAGAAGTTAGAGATTTAGAACATCCAGGTGACAGGATCAGGCCTGTATATCATATATATAATAATAATAATAATAATGTATGGAATTTATATAGCGCTGAATCTTGTAAAGCAACAAATCAAAGCGCTCAGATTTTTTTTCCGAGGATAATGGAATAAGCACTCATGAGCTTTTTTACATCCATTCGCCGTGTGTATGCGGTTTTGTAAATTTTGTCATCTGTTCCCACCGGCACACAATGGCCTACTCTTTCAAAAAGTGGAACAGGATTTAACGTGTGTGCAAGATGTTCTGCATGCGTTCGCACACGGGGCCTCGGTTTATAGTCTCATCTGAAGGACTTATATATATATATATATATATATATATATATATATATATATACAGGCTCAGGGCAGTCCATAGCTGATGACACTAACACAAGTATATGAAACTCCGCTTAGGCCGTACAGAGCATTGCCCATGCAAGACTGACAGCCAGACAACAGGACGTGTGCTAAAGCCCTGCCCGCTACATGAGGTAGCACTCTGAGAGAGGATCTGGCCTGACCTTATTCTAGTGGCCAGGCCTGTGGAGACTGCAGCATACAGCTGCCTTCATCACATAGGCTGAGCTATCCATCTGATGAATGGACAAGGAAAGAAAAGAAAAAAACCCCAAACCATCCAGATGTTTTTCATTTTCTGAATATCTGTGCACAAGCTTTTGTATCACTTTTTTTTGTTTCATTGGGTGTGTGTGCTTTCTGTTTGTTGCATAAAATTGATTCATGATTCAAATAAGGCAAGACAAAAGTTTCTGATTTGAACAGTTTCGAGTGTTGAGGGTTAAATTTTCTGGTGATTTTAGGTAAACATTTCTTGCATGAATGCTTTCAAGTACTGATGATTTCATTTTATGTGTGGGGGATAGGATAGCCTGGTGGATAGAGCACTGCGCATTGCGCTGATGATCTGTTGACCCGGGTTTGAACCCCGTTCAGGGGGATTGTTTCCTCTGGAGTTAACATCAGTGCAGACTCCACTCCTCCCAAAAGCCCATCGGATGAGACTATAAACCGAGGTCCCGTGTGCTAATGCGTGCAGAACATCTTGAGCACGTGTTAAAATCTGTTCTGCTTTTTGAAAGAGTAGGCCATTGTCTGCCAGTGGGAACACATGACAAAAATTTACCAGAGTGCAGACACATGGGGACTGGATCTAAAAATTAAAAAAAGCGCATGAGTACGTATTCTATTATCCTCGCAAGAAAATAAAATAGATAAATGAATATACATTTTATGATGATTTTTGAGATAAACATTCCTTCCACGAAGCTTTTCAAGTACTGATGATTTCATTTTCTGATGACTTTTAGATAAACATTGCTTGCATTCAAGAAGACTTTGAAGTGGTGATGATGATTTTCATCCTCTGGGGATTGCAGGTGCCAAGCAAATTGCCTGGGAGATGAAGCGAGACCAGCAGACCCGCGGGAGAAACTGGAGAGACAAGAAACATCGTGGTGGAAAGTTTGCAAAAGGTGGTCCCAAACAGAAGAGAAGAAAGTGAACATGAGTGTGTGCCTCTGTGTGTGTGCATCGGTCATGTGTGTGAGTTTTGTGTGTGTTTGTGTGTGTGCGTGTGTCCATGCGTATGCATGTGTGTGTGTGCGTGTCCATGTGCATGCATGTGTGTGTGCGCGCGCGCGTTTGTGTGAGAGTGAGAGTGTGTATGTGTGTTTGTGCGTGTGCTCTCATTTGTGTCAGTGATGAAGAAACTGACTATAAAGGGTGATTGCATTTGAAAAAAAAAGTTGTGTATAAGTCATAAAAAATGTGACAGGAATAATTCTATGGTAACGTATTTTGAATCATGGATGAACAATGTTTTTCTGCTACACCTTGGAAAATGAGGATATGACGGAAATGATATGGACTGATCTGCTTTATGTGGTGCAGTATTTGATGGGCAATAAATTTGTTGTCATGACATTGTGCGTATGTTTTGTGTTATAAAATTGTGCGTGAGTGTGTGTGTGAAGTCAAGTCGTCAAGTCAAGTCAAGTCTTTATTTTCAGATGGTACATTGAATAAGTAATGCATTTGCTTTTTTTCATCGAACCATCGAGCCATCTGAACCTCAGAGCTTTAGTTGAGCAATGGAAAACTAAAGCACCAACAAACTAACAAAAATAAAAACCACAAAATTTAAAAAAAACAAGCAACCTCCCCCTCCCCCCACCACCCTCTTGTTCTACACTATTTTTTGTTTTCATGGTTTCCAACATAGATTTCATGATTTATATAAATCCTGAAGTTGGAATGCGGCTACCTTCATGGCGGGCAAAAACGATCGCATAATTATGCAACATCTCGCCATTGGTAAACCTAGTCGCTCTAGCCAAGGAATGTGGAAAAGAAAGGAGTTATATGTTGGTTAAAACAAAGAGTACATGGGTAGATAATTATTGAAATATACAAAACTTTGAACTTTTTTTTTTTCTTTTAACCATTGGAAGTGTTGGATTCTATGCTATTTATCACAAAAAGCTTTGTCATTCAAGGGAGATAGCTATAGCCAGATGTCACAATGCATTCAAAGTTTTTACTCCCCTTTATACACAAAAAAGATTATTTCGCTCTCTCTCTTTTTGTCAATCTTGATTCATTCACAGGCATGCACACACACACGCATGCCGGGGTGGGGGTGGGGGGTGGGATGGGGGTCACTAATCTAGTCAATTTCTCACAATCTCTGTCTCTGTCACCGTCTGTCTGTCTGTCTGTCTCTTACCCCCAGAGAAAGGAAACCACATGAGATCAGCATACATGGAAGCAAACAACCTGATTATGCTGACAAAGTTACATATTATATAGCCATGCAGAATATCAAATTTGCGCGTAAAAAATCCTGTTGTTTTTTTCCATATGGACACTGGTTACCTGGTAATAGAAAGGAAATTTAATAATAAGAAAAGTCCGGCACGCATACCTGTCTCTCTGTCTGTCTGTCTCTGTCTGTCTGTGCCTCTGTCTCTGTCTTTCTTTCTGTCTGTCTGTCTCTGTCTGTGCCTCTATCTGTCTGTCTGTCTCTGTCTGTCTGTGCCTCTGTCTCTGTCTTTCTGTCTCTCTGTCTCTGTCGGTTTGTCTCTCTCTCTCCCCATGTCCCCCCTCCACCCTGTCTCCCCCCCTCTCCCTCTCTCTCTCTCTCTCTCACTTTCTCTGAAGAAGCTCATTTTCAGAGATCTTTGTCTTTTCTTTTAGTCAGAATGAAGTGAAAGGTTTACAAAAGTCGCTGCAATGCTTTGAATGCAAAAAACCCCCAAACCAAAACATACAAAAACTCCCGATCATTAGAATTAACTGTTTGCTCATGCATTGGGCCTTCTAAACAGATTTTGTGACCTCCGGTACAGGTAAGACATTTCTTAAGATTTATTTTTTCGTTCCTCGGCTAGAGCTCTGAGGTTCACTTAAGGTGAGATTCTGCGTATGCGACTGGTTTTTTTGCCCACCATGGAGGTAGCTGCATTCCGACTTCGGGGATGTATGCTGGGTATGTTGGTGTTTCCATAACCCACCGAACGCTGATACGAATCACAGGATCTTTAACACATGCATTTTTGACCTTCTGCATGTGTATATATACACAGAGGGAATTAAGGCACTGTCAGGTCTGCACTTGAAGTTGACCTGGGAGATCGTAGCACTTTGATTTGGTTTGTTTACAAGATATAGCGCTATATAAATTCCATTTCTTCTTCTTCTTCTTCTTCTTCTTCTTATTATTAAAATTCCCCACCCTTAATTCACCTGACACTGCCAAGATTTGAACCGGCAACTTCAAGGACCCATGGGATTGAAGTCGAACTGTCCTAACCACTCGGCTAAAGTGTCCGTCACTCTCAAGATATGAAAAAAATGTTTCAAAGGTAAAAACCAACCATCTACTAACCCTTCCCTCCGTATCACCCACTACTGGGTTACGGTAGCTTACAAATGTACACAGTGCACGTGTACTAGGAAAAAGGGGGTTATCTCCCTTTAACGTAGGGATAGTAAGGTGACGGTGGTTATTTCAGATAAATACTTTCAGGACAGGACGGGATAGCTCAGTGGTCGGAGCACTCAGCTTTTCCCCGGCCAAGGTTAAGCAGCATCGTGAGTGGTTACCAGTTGGATGGGTGACCGTTTTTTCGCGCCGTGGCTTCAGTACAGTCCCCCAGTTCACCCAGTTGTAAATGGGTACCTGCCCTCTTTAGGGTCAGGAAAGGTAAAGCAGCGAGAGAGAGAGAAGATGGGCGCCGCCCTCAATATGCTGGCCCTAGAGAAGTTGAGGTCTCTGACGCTTCGCTCCCCTACGACCTTAAAGGTTATAGGACACCTTTACCTTTTTACTTAGAAGTAACCTTCCCTTTTATTCTTTTATCTATTCAATATCCTATAATTATTATCAATGTATCCAGCTTCGAAACTAAGTATAAACTAGCATACCAAAAGAGGATAAAGCATTCCACTGAAAACGAAGAATCGCGAAACCTCAACAGCTGCTAGAATTGAGGTTAGCTGTCAGCTAACTTAGGATAAGGACGGATCACTCTTTGTCGAGACTCTTCCCTCTTTAACTACACTACTCTACATTGATGTACTGTTCTCTTTGTCTTCCTCTTCATACAGACAGTCACCATTGCATTGCCTTACTAATAAAACGAAGAAATGCGTAAAAATCTCCTAGAGATAGGCCAGTCTGCACCAAACCTAACACCGTATAACTACCTACTTTTTCTCTCTTCTCTCTATCTCTTTCTTTTTTCTCTCTCTAATCTTCCAGTATCATTCATTCAATATAACTAGCTCTACTCAAACTCTCTCTGAATCAGCAGTATCCAAATATAACATCTCTCTCTCATCCTCTACCTCTCGTCTCTCTCCTTCGCTCTCTCTTCCTCTCCTCTTCTCCCTATCTCTTACTAGTCTCTCTATTCTTCTCTCTTTCTCTCTCTCTCTCTGATCCTCTCTCTCTCTTCCGTCCATCACAAATATCAAATCTCTCTCTCACTCTCTCTCTCTCTCTCTCTATCTCTCTCTCTTCTCTCTCTCACTCTCTCTCTCTTCTCTGTCCCCGTCTCACTCTCTCTCTCTTCCTCTCTCTCCTCTCTCTCTCTTCTTCTCTCTCTACTCTCTCTCTCTCTCTCTTCTCTCTCTCTCTCTTCTCTCCTCTCTCTCTCTCCTCCTGAATCCAGCCAGTCTCACAAATATAACTCTCTCTCTCTCTCTCTCCTCTCCTCTCTCTCTCTCTCTCTCTCTCTCTTCTCCACCATCCTCTCTCCTCTCTCTCTCCTTCTCTCTCCTCTCTCCCTCCCTCTCTCTCTCTCCTCCCTCCTCTCTCTCTCCTGAATCCAGCCAGTCTCACAAATATACTCTCTCTCTCTCTCTCTCTCCTCTCTCTCTCTCTCTCTCTCTCTCTCTCTCTCTCTCTCTCGTTCATGCATGCTCTGTGTGTGTGTGTGTGTGTGTGTGTGTGTTCGTGTGTGTGTGCGTGCGTGCGTGCGTGCGTGTGTGTGTGTGTGTGTGTGTGTGTGTGTGTGTGTAAACGAAGTCTCATGTCAAGTTCCTATAGGAATCCATCCTATTCCATCATACACAGCTACAAGATCACCACTACCAACAAAAACTAACAACTGCCAAACAAATCAATCCACCAAAAAAAACCCCCAAACAACAACAACAAGAACAACAGCAACAACATCAACAATGAACCAGAAGAAACTCCAACAGAAGAACAAAACCAAACGGAAAGCAAAACAACAACATCAACAATAAAATAAACAGTTACAAACAAAAGCCAAACTTTTTTCCCCCCTCCAGTATGAATAAATCAAGCTTTATCATGAAAACATCTTCATATCAATTGTTGTATGTCGAAATAGTCATTCTGATAGTAATAACTTGATGATGATGGTGGGCGTAGTGGTTGCAGTGTTGATGGTGCTGGTGATATAGATGTTGAAGACGATGGTGGTGGTGAGGTAGATGATGAGGACGTTGGTAGTGGTGATGTGGATGTTGAGGACGATGGTCATGTAGATGTTGAGGATGATAATGATGGTGATGTAGATATTGAGGATGATGGTGGTGGTGATGTAGATTTTGAGTATGATGGTGGTGGTGATTATATTGAGTATGATGGTGGCGGTGCTGTGGATGTTGAGTATGATGGTGGTGGTGATGTATGTATTGAGTATGATGGTGGCAGTGATGTGGATGTTGAGTATGATGGTGGTGGTGATGTAGATGTTGAGTATGACGATGGTGGTGATGTGGATGTTCAAGATGATGATGAGTGATGATAATATAGAGTGTGAAGATGATGAAGAAAGTGATGTGGACTGTAAGATGATGGTGGCTGTAGTGACATGGATGTTGAAGGTAATGGTGGTGGAAATGTAGATATTGAAAATGATGTTAATTGATGAGGATGTATCGTGTGAAAAAGACGATGGAGGTGATGCGTATGGTGAAAAATTATTGTGACGAAGATGATGTGGATATTGTACATGGTGACGGCAATGGCGATGTAGAATTCAAAATTATTAAGGCGATGATGATGTAGTTACTGAACCTGATAATAGAAAGGATGAGGGAGATGCTACAAGGTGGTGTGACGATGATACAGATATTGATAATGATAACAGTGATATTGATGATCATGATGTAGACGCTCAGAAAGATGGTGGCGATGATGATGGAAATGCTGAAGCTGGTGTTAATGTAGATGCTGAAAGTGATGATGGTGATGATGGTGGCAATGATGTGGATATTGAAGGTGACGATGGTAACGATGGTACAGATTTTGAGGATGATGGTGGTGATGGTGATTATGATGACAGATGTTTAAGATGACGATGGTGGCAATGATGTATATGTTGAAAATGTCAATGGAAGCGGTGGTGTGGATGATGAAGATAACGATCACGACAATAATGTAGATACTAAAGATGATGAGCGTGATGATGATAATTATACAGGCCAAAGAAGACGATGATAGTGTAGATAACGAGGAGGAAGATGTTTGTGATGATGACATAGATGATGAAAGTAATGATGGTTATGCTGATATTCTTGCTGCAGATGCTGCTATAGAAACATGAAGATGCTGATAGCGATGGTGATGTAGATGCTGAAGAAGATGTTGGGGATGATGATTAGAAGACTAAGAGTGTGATTCTGTATGCTTGCAGAAGTGGAAATGCCAAATGGATATAATGCTTGCTGCTGTGATCTATACCTACCCCCTGCCCGAAACATGTTTTGTATAGTGGCCTAAGGCCGAAGTACAATAAAACTTTTCAGTGTTCAGTGTTCAGTGTTCAGTGTTCTCTCTCTCTCTCTCTCTCTCTCTCTCTCTCTCTCTCTCTCTCTCTCTCTCTCTCTCTCTCTCTCTCTCTTTCTCTCTCTGAATCCAGCCAGTCTCACAAATATGTCTCTCTCTCTCTTATTTTTCTGTCTTCGGATGAGACTATAAACCGAGGCCCCGTGTGCGAACGCACGCAGAACATCTTGCGCACACGTTAAAATCCTGTTCCGCTTTTCGTAAGAGTAGGCCATTGTGTGCTGGTGGGAACAGATGACAGAATTTACAAAACCGCATACACAAGGGAACTAGATGTAAAAAAGCACATAAGTGCTTATTCCATTATCCTCGATATCACTCACTCACTCATCCCTTGGTCGGGACGACCGTTGGGGTACCCGCACGGACGCTGCAAGTGGACCGCCAAATGGTTCTGTCCTGGGCTGCTTTCAGGAGGTTTGGTACAGTGAGGCCGGTCCACTCCTTGATGTTGGATATCCAGCTTTTGCGTGGTCGTCCCTGCCTCCTTGCTCCTTCCACCATTCCCTGCAGGACTGTCTTTGACAGGCTGTTATGCCTTGTTGTGTGGCCAAACCATTTCAGTTTCCTCCGTTTGACTGTATCTAGCAATGGTTCTTGTTTGCCAGCCAGTGCCTCGATCTGCTGCCAGACGTAGTCGTTGGTTTTACGGTCTCTGTAGGTGATGCTCAGGATCCGCCTGAGGCACTTCATCTTTCTTGAATAAATATCGTTAACTATCGTTAAAAATCTCTCTGAATCCAATCAGTCTCACAAATATAACATAACTCTCTCTCTCTCTCTCTCTCTCTCTCTCTCTCTCTCTCTCTCTCTCTCTCTCCTCTCTCTCTCTCTGTGTTTCTCTCAGAATCCAGCCAGTCTCACAAATATAACTCACTCCTCTCTCTCTCTCTCTCTCTCTCTCTCTCTCCCTCTCTCTTATTTTTCTGTCTGCTGAACACAAACGGTCCTCTGCGTGTGTGTGTGTGTGTGCGCGTGTGTGCGCGCGCGCGCGCTAGCGTGCGTACGTACGTGCCAACGTGTGTGTGTGTGCGCGCGCGCGCGAGCGAGCGTGCGTACGTACGTACGTGCGTGCCATCGTGTGTGTGTGTGTGTGTGTGTGTGTGTGTGTGTGTGTGCTCGCGCGCGAGCACGCGAGAGT
>CM054138.1:29619551-29634551 GCA_028751875.1 Rapana venosa
TGGATGTAAAAAAGCACATGTGTGCTTATTCATTATCCTCGAAATAAAAGAATTTGTCATTGTCATTGTCATTGTCTCCCTCGTCTCTCTCTTTCTCTCTCTTCTCTCTCTCTGAACTCATGAGCAATGCTATCAAGACACGCTCAAAGCAGTGGCATCTTCAATTCTGTTCAGGCTGCTGAGCGTGAAGACGAATTCTCCTTCCTAATGCTAGGACAGACAGACAGATAGATAGATAGATAGTGCCATTCAGTTTCCACACTTCGAGCGTTTTTTCCTCCCTCCCTCCCATCTTCTTTACACAGATTATTTTGAACGCATGCTGGTATGGACACACACGCGCGCAGCGCGCAAAGGAAACGTGCACGTGTGCGTAAGAACACACACACAAACACGCACACACTAACACACACACACACACACACACAAAGAAGAAGATATATATATATATATATATATATATATATATATATATATATATATATATATATATATATATATTCTTCTTCTTCTTCCTTTTTTGTCATGTTTCTCCCAGGGGAGGTTTGACATTGATGAGCCTTCTCCATCCCTCTGTTTTGAGCTTCCTCTTTATTTATGCCCCTTTCTCTAAGATCATCTGCAATGCAGGTAGCCCAGGTTTTGCTAGGTCTTCCCTTTGGTCTCTTTCCATCCACTACGAAGTTCATTGCTCTTTTTATGATGTGGTGGTCTGCTTTCCGTTGAACGTGCCCAAACCAGCGCAGTCTATTGGTACTAGCTACAGACATCAGATCATCAACTTTGCACATTCTCGATAGTTCTTCATTCGTGATTCTGTCTTCCCATTTGATCTTTGTCATGTACCATAACATTCGGTTTTCACAGCTCTTCAACAAACGTTCGACGGTTTTTGTGAAAACCCACGTCTCCGAACCATACAGGAGAACAGGTCTAATGCAGGCCTTATCGTCTGTCCAGTGGGATTTTCTGATTACCGAGCAGACTTGCCAATTCTTTCCATTTCTTCCAAGCACTCGCAATTCAGCTAACTCAGATTTTGCTTCGCAGCTCATCATCTCTCCCGGGTAGCAGAATTCGTCTACCACTTCTATCTTCCCTTGTTCAAATTCTAGCTCCTTCTTTCCTGCATCGGTATTGTCTTCACCCTTCTTACTCATACAACTGGGGCAGACAAGTACTCCGTCCTCCTTCTTCAGACTTTTGAGCTTTGAGCATCTTTTGTGACAACAATATTGACATTTGGAGTATTTGATCGAATTGTTCCCTACACCTTTGTGGCAGACACCACACGGGTATTTACCTTGCTCTCTATGTGTTTTGCGGTCTTTTCCAACTGTTCTCACATGGGGCCTCGGGTTATAGGCTCATCCAAAGGACTTCGACATTCATTTCAATTTTTTGGGGGTCAAACTGGGAAGAAGAAAAGACGAAGCTGGGATTCGAACCTCACGGTTTATTTGTTGGCGGGCGAAAGTCTTAACCATGTTGCCACCCTCCTTCTTTACTAGATCCTAAAAGTCTCTGAGGTTTTAAAACACTAATTCTATGTTAAGGGAGAGAGCCCCTCTTTCCCAGTACATGTGCACTGTGCGCATTTGTATGCTACTGTAACCCAGTAGTGGGTGATACGGAGGGAAGGGTTAGTCGATGGTTGGTTACCCTATAGCGAGTTACTCGTAGTGAAAAAAGGTTTTAAGGAAATGTTTTCTAATGGCAGAAGGAGGGAAATGACTTTTCAAGCTTCTGCACTACGCAATCTTGGTGTAGCAGACGACAGCAGACCTGTCCACACAAATTTCAATCAACGCAAAGTTGTGCCTGCCAGTTTGGAAGTAAGGGACAACCTGCAGCGTTTGTAGTTTGCAGCTTGCAGCTTCGCCCTGTCTGCAAATTGTTCTTACAGACGGTCATTTCCTTGGTTTAGAATGACCTTAAGTCTGTTGTGATTCCCTTCTTTGGGGGTATGGTTTTTGTTCCACGTAAAAGCCTTTGTCTTCAGTGCTTTAAAACTTTACCGCTTCTTCCAAGCGCCAGAAGAAAAGTTAGCAATCTTTGTTACTGTTTCTTTTTGTGCGTGGGTGAATTACAACTTGGCAAAACAATTGTATGTTATTATCGTGAATGGATATCAAACGAAGAAGAAGGAGAAGAAGGAGAAGAAGCAGAAGAAGGAGGAGGAGGAGGAGAAGAAGAAGAAGAAGAAGAAGAAGAAGAAGAAGAAGAAGAAGAAGAAGAAGAAGAAGAAGAAGAAGAAGAAGAAAGAGTAGAAGAAGGAGAAGAAGAAGAAGAAGAAGAAGAAGAAGCAGAAGGAGAAGAAGGAGAAGAAGAAGAAGAAGAAGAAGGAGGAGGAGGAGGAAAAGAAGAAGAAGGAAAAGAAGAAGAAGGAGGAGGAAGAAGAGGAGGAGGAGAAGAAGAAGAAGCAGAAGAAGGAGAAGGAGCAGAAGACGGAGAAGGAGAAGAAGGAGGAGGAGAAGGAGAAGAAGAAGGAGAAGACTGGCTGTGTGATGTATACGTGCTAATGTTTGGATACTGTACTTGTACTTTTCTGTGATACATATTTTTCTGCTTATTGTATGGCTTGTAAGCCGCGTGAATTTCTCTGCTTGTGACATGATAAAGTATTTCAATTGAATTGTATCAAATTGCAGAAGAAGAAGAAGAAGCAATGGTGTCTTACCCCAAATTCAAGATGCCTTCTTTTTCGTTGCTGGTTTGATGGATTTTTACTATTAAAACTATTTCTCTCCTCTCATGAAATTCACGATCGCTGTTATGACATTCTGCTGCTTTGATGACTCTTCGACATTCTGTCTCTGTTTCTTTTTTCTTTTTCGTAAATGTTCTCCCCCCCACCCCCTCGCCACCCCACAACCGCCTTTACAGAACCAGCGCTGTAAGAATATCGTATATTCCAAAATAAACTTTCACATTAATTCATCCCGCCAGTTATCATTTTACTGGTAAGCTCGGGAATCCTCTAGAACGTTTTGGCATCTGTTTTAGAAACATTCAAACCTTAATAATAATAATAATAATAATAATAATAATGTATGGAATTTATATAGCGCTGAATCTTGTAAAGCAACAAATCAAAGCGCTCAGATTTTATTTCATACCACTTTAAGTCATGGCAGATTTCTCTCCGTGAAATTCGGGCTGCTCTCCCCGGGGAGAGCGGGAGAACGCGTCGCCACTTAGCGCTGCGCCACCCTTTCACCCTTTTTTTTCTGCAGCTGTATTTGTTTCCCTATCAGAGTGACTTTTTTCTAAGAATTTTGCCAGGGACAACTCTCTTGTTGCCGTGGGTTTTTTTACGTGCGCTAAATAATTACGTGTAACACACGGGACCTCGGTTTATCGTCTCATCCGAAAGACTAGCGCCCAGACCACCACTCATGGTCTAATGGATGGGGCAAAAATTTCCGGTCCAAACGGGGTACGAACCGCCGCACACTTCAGACCCGGACTTTTCGCTTTCTAGACAGGCGCGTTACCTCTAGACCACCGATCCACGATAAAAGGTAAAGGTGTCCCATAACCTATGAAGTCGTTGGGGAGCAAGGTGTTAGAGGCCTCGGCTTCTCCAGGGGCCAGCATATTGAGGGTGGCGCCCATCTCCTCTCCCTCGCTGCTTTACCTTCCCTGACCCTAAAGAGGGCAGGTACCCATTTACTAGCTTTAGGTAAACTGGCGGGACTGTACTGAAGCCAAGGTGCACAAACAGTCACCCATCCACTTGGTAACCACGTTCTATGCTGCTGAACCTTAGCTTGGGGAAAAGCGAGTGTTCTGACCACAGAGTCAATCATGTCCCCTATTCAAACCATGCCCATTTTCAAAGCTGATCTTAAGAAATAAGTAAAAAAGGTAAAGGTAAAGGAGTCCCATAACCTATAAGGTCGTGGGGGAGTGAGGCATCAGAGACCTCAACTTCTCTTGGGGCCAGCATATTGAGGGCGGCGCTCATATCTTCTCTCTTGCTGCTTTTCCTTCCCTGACCCTAAAGAGGGCAGGTTCCCATTTACAGTTGGGTGAACTGGCGGGACTGTACTGAAGCCAAGGCGCGCAAACGGTCACCCATCCACTTGGTAACCACGCTCCATGCTGCTAAACCTTGGCTGGGGGAAAGCGAGTGCTCTGACCACTGAGTCAATCCTGTCCCCCATTCAAACCATGCCCATTTTCAAAGCTGATCTTAAGAAATAAGTTATGCTCGAAATTGGCAACTTCTGATAATTATCAGCGTACATCAGTAACATGTAGGGTACTGGCTGAACTGTCTCTGGCTTAAGGATGTAAATTGGTATTGTGTCTGTGTGAGTGTGTTTGGTTCACGTGAAGTCAAAATCGTTTTGTAACTGTTTGTCATACAAATAAATGTTTCAATGTTGTCGGCCTCCCACGTAAACTCTTCTCATCATCTTCGTTTTCATCATCATCGTCGTCGTCATTGTCGTTATCATTATCGTCGTCGTCGTCATCGTTGTCATCGTCATTGTCGTCATCATCATCATCGTCGTCGTCGTCCTCCTCCTCCTAATCATCATCATTGCCATCGTTATCGTCGTTATCATCATCATCATTATCATTGTCATTGTCGTCGTCGTCGTCACCACCACCACCACCACTACCACCATCCTCCTCCTCCTCCTCCTCCTCATCGTCGTTCGTGTGAACGAACATATCACATTTTGTGAGGACATTTCCGAGTCATAAATTTCAACTTGCTGATTCAGCAACTTTATATCACGCTATTCTGAACTACAGATTATGTTTCCGCCATAAAACACCAAACACACCAGTAAACTGAATCAACCTGTCACTGTATTTTATATTGAATTCGCTAGCGTGGCCAGAAATCTTTCTTCTCTTTTTAATGATCCACTTTGCGTTGGAACAAAGTTTGATATCCTCAGTTTGCTCTCAGTGTTATCAAAACGCGCACGTATGCACATATGCAATGTAGTGTGCCAATATTGCGCGCACACACGCTCACACGCAAGCAAGCACGCGCGCGCGCACACACACTCACACACACGCGTACGCACGCACGCACGCGCGCACGCACACACACACACACACACAAACACACACACACACACACGCACGCACGCACGCACGCACGCACGCACGCACGCACGCACGAACCTGACAGACTTAGAACATTGCGCTCGCAATCTGACGACCCGGGTTCGATTCCGGTTCAAGAAGGATATTTTCCTCTGGAGTTAAAATCAGTGCAGACTCCACTCTCCCTCAAAGTCCTTCGGATGAGACTATAAATCGAGGCCCCGTGTGCGAACGCACGCAGAACATCTTGCGCACACGTTAAATCCTGTGCCACTTTTCGTAAGAGTAGGCCATTGTGAGCCGGTGGCAACAGATGACAGAATTCACAAATCCGAATACACACGGGGACTAGATGTAAAAAAGCGCATACGTGCTTATTCCATTATCCTCGATATAAAAGAATAAAATAAAAAAATAAAAAAGTAACCGCATAATAATAAGAAACTTTAGAAACTCAAGCGTGCCTTCATGAAAAAGGAGAGTTGGTGTCCACGAAAACAATCTTTTGGATTTGTTTTTCTATGTATGTATGTATGTATGTATGTATGTTTGTATGTATGTATGTATGTATGTATGTATGTATGTATGTATGTATGTATGTATGTATGTATGTATGTATGTATGTATGTATGTATGTATGTATGTATGTATGTATGTATGTATGTATGTATGTATGTATGTATGTTCTTTAAGTTAACGTCTTGTCACATTACGTGATATTAGACAAGTGTGTGTTGTGTGTGTGTGTGTGTGTGTGTGTGTGTGTGTGTGTGTGTGTGTGTGTGTGTGTGTGTGCACGTGTGTGTATGTGAGTGTGCGTGTAGTATGTGTGTTTGTGTGTATGTGTGTGTGTGTGTGTGTGTGTGTGTGAGAGAGAGAGAGAGAGAGAGAGAGAGAGAGAGAGAGAAGAGAGAGAGAGAGAGAGAGAGAGAGAGAGAGAGAGAGAGAGAGAGAGAGAGAGAGAGAGAGAGAAAACAGACATGGGTGTAGATCTGTGTACATATTTGTGTATAGTGTTTGTGTGAGTGTGCGGGCGCGCGCGTGTTTGTATGTGTGTACGCGTGTGAACACGTGCATGTGTGCCTGTGTGTGATTGTGTGTGTGCGCGTTTATGCGAGTGTGTGTGTGTGTGTTGTGTTTGGGTGTGCATGCATGTGTGTAAGATATGTGTGTGTGTTTGTGTGTGTGTACATAGGTACTGTATACTCTACATCAGCGAGGAATCTGTAGGTCTACAGAGTTGTGATGTAAGACTATGGAGTTGCGCTAGTCTAGGTGTTTAATTCTGGTACAGCGTCGGGTGTGGCTGGCAAAGTCCTACACGGGAATGACAGACAGTCCCTATGGCAGAGGAAGGCACATAATATGAAGTCTGACGCCGACGTGTATGTGTGTATGCATGTATGTATAAATGTATGCATGTACGTATGTATGTATCTTTGTATCAATGTATTCCTGTAACTATTAACTTATTCATTCCTTCACTTTCTCACAAATAACTTGTCATTTCGTGGCAATGTGAATGAAGACACACAATCAAATCATTATTTTCATGCCTTTTAGGCAACTTTGAAGGGATAGGGGTGGGGTGGGGGTGGGGGGGTTAGACGGGGTAGACAAGGCACAGCAGCAGCTTTCGTTTTCTGGGATCCATTTTGCATAAAAGACAGCCCCTCCTCCTCCTCCCACCCCCTTCCCCTTCTCCTGAACAAATTTATGACGACATAAGAAACGCTATCGACACACGCATGCACGCGCACGTGCAGCGCAACACGCATCTTGAGCATGGAAATGACCACAAAATAGAAAATAAGGAGATTTCAATGTCACAGTATATCTCTGCTATTCTCTTTTCATATGCATGAAAAATCCAACCCTTCTAATCTTTTCTCTCTCTCTCTCTCTCTCTCTCTATCTCTCTCTCTCTCTCTCTCTCTCTCTCTCTCTCTCTGTCTCTCTCTCTCTTCCCCCTTGTTTATTCATGAACACACACACACACACACAGACACTGTCCTTGAAATTTCTCTTTTCTATCACATCTTTGTTTCAGTTTTTTCCCTACCTTTCTGTGCACTGTGCCTTTTGTACTACTGTAACCCAGTAGTGGGGATACGGAGGGAAGGGTTAGTCAAAGGTTGGTTACCCTATAGCGAGTTACTCGTAGTGAAAAAAGATTTTAAGGAAATGTTTTCTAATGGCAGAAGGGGGGAAATGACTTTCAAGCTTCTGCACTACGCAATCTTGGTGTAGCAACGACAGCAGACCTGTCCACCGCAAATTTCAATCAACGCAAAGTTGTGCCTGCCAGTTTGGAAGTAAGGGACAACCTGCAGCGTTTGTAGTTTGCAGCTTGCAGCTTCGCCCTGTCTGCAAATTGTTCTTACAGACGGTCATTTCCTTGGTTTAGAATGACCTTAAGTCTGTTGTGATTCCCTTCTTTGGGGGTATGGTTTTTGTTCCACGTAAAAGCCTTTGTCTTCAGTGCGTTTAAAACTTTACGGCTTCTTCCAAGTGCCAGAAGAAAAGTTAGCAATCTTTGTTACTGTTTCTTTTTTTGGGGTGAATTACAACTTGGGCAAGCAATCGTATGTTATTATCGTGAATGGATATCAAACGAAGAAGAAGAAGAAGAAGAAAAAGAAGAAGAAAGGAGAGGAAGAGGAGGAGAGGAGAAGAAGAAGAAGAAGAAGAAAAGAAGAAGAGGAGGAGGAGGAGGAAGAGGAGGAGAAGAAGCAGCAGAAGAAGGAGTAGAAGAAGAAGAAGGAGGAGGAAGAGAAGAAGAAGCAAAAGAAGAAGAAGAAGAAGAAGAAGAAGAAGAAGGAGGAGGAGAGGAGAAGAAGAAAAAAGAAGAAGAAAAGGAGAAGGAGAAGAAGGAGGAGGAAGAGGAGGAGAAGGAGGAGAGAAGGAGAAGGAAAGAAGCATCAGCAGAAGAAGAAGTAGAAGGAGAAGAAGAAGAAGGAGGAGGAAGAGGAGGAGAAGGAGGAGGAGAAATAGAAGAAGAAGAGAAGAAGAAAAGGAGGAGAGGAGAAGGAGGAGGAAAGGAGGAGAAGAAGGAGCAGAAGAAGGAGAAGAAGAAGGAGAAGACTGACCGTGTGATGTTTGGATACTGTATTTGTATTTTTCTGTGATACATATTTTTTTCTGCTTATTGCATGGCTTGTAAGCCACGTGAAATTATCTGCTTGTGAGATGATAAAGTATTTCACTTGAATTGTATCAAGTTGCAGAAGAAGAAGAAGAAGAAGAAGAAGAAGAAGAAGAAGAAGCAATCGTATCTTACCCCAAATTTAAGATGCCTTCTTTTTCGTTGCTGGTTTGATGGATTTTTTACTATTAAAACTATTTCTCTCCTCTCATGAAATTCACGATCGCTGTTATGACATTCTGCTGCTTTGATGACTCTACGACATTCTATCTCTGTTTTTTTTTTCCTTTTCGTAAATCTCTCCCCCCCCCCCCCCTCGCCACCCCACAACCGCCTTTACAGAACCAGCGCTGTAAGAATATCGTATATTCCAAAATAAACTTACACATTAATTCATCCCGCCAGTTATCATTTTACTGGTAAGCTCGGAAATCCTCTAGAACGTTTTGGCTTCTGTTTTAGAAACATTCAAACCTTAAAATCAAAAGGTAAAGGTGTCCCATAACCTATGAAGTCGTTAAGGAGTGAGGCATCAGAGACCTCAACTTCTCTTGGGGCCAACATATTGAGGGCGGCGCCCATCTCCTCTCCCTCCCTGTTTTACCCTCCCTGACCCTAAAGAGGACAGGTACCCATTTATAGCTGGGTGAACTGGGGGACTGTACTGAAGCCAAGGCGCGCAAACGGTCACCCATCCACGTGGTAATCACGTTCTATGCTGCTGAACCTTAGCTTGGGGAAAAGCGAGTGCTCTGACCACCGAGTCAATCCTGTCCCCTATTCAAACCATGCCCATTTTCAAAGCTGATCTTAAGAAATAAGTAAAAAAGGTAAAGGTAAAGGAGTCCCATAACCTATAAGGTCGTGGGGGAGTGAGGCATCAGAGACCTCAACTTCTCTTGGGGCCAGCATATTGAGGGCCGCGCTCATATCTTCTCTCTTGCTGCTTTTCCTTCCCTGACCCTAAAGAGGGCAGGTTCCCATTTACAGTTGGGTGAACTGGGGGGACTGTACTGAAGCCAAGGCGCGCAAACGGTCACCCATCCAACTGGTAACCACGTTCCATGCTGCTGAACCTTGGCTGGGGGAAAGCGAGTGTTCTGACCACCGAGTCAATCCTGTCCCCTATTCAAACCATGCCCACATTCAAAGCTGATCTTAAGAAATAAGTGATGCTCGAAATTGACAACTTCTGATAATTGTCAGCGTACATCAGTAACGTGTAGGGTACTGGCTGAACTGTCTCTGGCTTAAGGATGTAAATTGGTGTTGTGTCTGTGTGAGTGTGTTTGGTTCACGTGAAGTCTAAAGCATTGTGTAACTGTTTGTCATACAAAGAAATATTTCAATGTTGTCGTCCTCCCATAGCAATTCTTCTCATCATCTTCGTTTTCATCATCATCATCATCGTCGTCATTGTCGTTATCAGCATCATCATCGTCGTCGTCGTCATCGTTGTCATATGCGCTTTGATTTGTCTTTGCAAGATATAGCGCTATATAAGTTCCATTTATTATTATTATTATTATTATTATTATTATTATTATTATTATTATTATTATTATTATCATCGTCATTGTCGTCGTCGTCATCATCATCATCGTCGTCGTCCTCCTCCTCCTAATCATCATCATTGCCATCGTTATCGTCGTTATCATCATCATCATTATCATTGTCATTGTCGTCGTCGTCGTCACCACCACCACCACCACCACCACCACCATTACCACCACCACCACCACCACCATCCTCCTCCTCCTCCTCATCGTCGTTCGTGTGAACGAACATATCACATTTTGTGAGGACATTTCCGAGTCATAAATTTCAACTTGCTGATTCAGCAACTTTATATCACGCTATTCTGAACTACAGATTATGTTTCCGCCATAAAACACCAAACACACAATAAACTGAATCAACCTGTCACTGTATTTTATATTGAATTCGCTAGCGTGGCCAGAAATCTTTCTTCTTTTTTTAATGATCCACTTGCGTTGGAACAAAGTTTGATATTCTCAGTTGCTCTCAGTGTTATCAAAACGCGCACGTATGCACATATACAATGTAGTGTGCCAATATTGCGCGCCACTACACGCTCACAACGCAAGCAAGCATGCGCGCGCACACACACACTCACACACACGCGTACGCACGCACGCACGCGCGCACGCACACACACAACGCACGCACCACACACACCACACACACACACACAACACACCACACGCACGCACGCACGCACGCACGCACGCACGCACGCACGAACCTGACAGACTTAGAACATTGCGCTCGCAATCTGACGACCCGGTTCGATTCCGGTTCAAGAAGGATATTTTCCTCTGGAGTTAAAATCATGCAGACTCCACTCTCCCTCAAAGTCCTTCGATGAGACTATAAATCGAGGCCCCGTGTGCGAACGCACGCAGAACATCTTGCGCACACGTTAAATCCTGTGCCACTTTTCGTAAGAGTAGGCCATTGTGAGCCGGTGCAACAGATACAGAATTCACAAATCCGAATACACACGGGACTAGATGTAAAAAAGCGCATACGTGCTTATTCCATTATCCTCGATATAAAAGAATAAAATAAAAAAATAAAAAAGTAACCGCATAATAATAAGAAACTTTAGAAACTCAAGCGTGCCTTCATGAAAAAGAGAGTTGGTGTCCACGAAAACAAATCTTTTGGATTTGTTTTTCTATGTATGTATGTATGTTATGTATGTATGTATGTATGTATGTATGTATGTATGTTTGTATGTATGTATGTATGTATGTATGTATGTATGTATGTATGTATGTCTGTATGTATGTATGTATGTATGTATGTATGAATGTATGTATGTCTGTATGTATGTCTGTATGTATGAATGTATGTGTGTATGTATGTATGTATGTATGTATGTGTGTATGTATGTATGTATGAATGTATGTATGTATGTATGTATGTATGTATGTATGTAATGTATGTATGTATGTATGTATGTATGTTCTTTAAGTTAACGTCTTGTCACATTACGTGATATTAGACAAGTGTGTGTGTGTGTGTGTGTGTGTGTGTGTGTGTGTGTGTGTGTGTGTGTGTGTGTGCACGTGTGTGTATGTGAGTGTGCGTGTAGTATGTGTGTTTGTGTGTTTGTGTGTTTGTGTGTATGTGTGTGTGTGTGTGTGTGGTGTGAGAGAGAGAGAGAGAGAGAGAGAGAGAGAGAGAGAGGAGAGAGAGAGAGAGAGAGAGAGAGAGAGAGAGAGAGAGAGAGAGAGAGAACATACATGGGCGTAGATCTGTGTACATATTTATGTATAGTGTTTGTGTGAGTCTGCGGGCGCGCACGTGTTTGTACGTGTGTACGTGTATGTACACGTGTATGTAATGCCTGTGTGTGATTGTGTGTGCGTGTTTATGCGAGTGTGTGTGTATGTGTGTGTTTCGGTGTGCATGCATGTGTGTAAGATATCTTTGTGTGTGTGTGTGTTTGTGTGTGTGTACATAGGTACTGTATACTCTACATCAGCTAGGAATCTGTAGGCCTACAGAGTTGTGATGTAAGACTATGGAGTTGCGCTAGTCTAGGTGTTTAATTCTGGTACAGCGTCGGGTGTGGCTGGCAAAGTCCTAACACGGGAATGACAGACAGTCCCTATGGCAGAGGAAGGCACAGATGAAGTCTGACGCCGACGTTTATGTGTGTATGCATGTATGTATAAATGCATGTATCTATGTATGTTTCTTTGTATCAATGTATTCATATTTCTATTAATTTATTCATTCCTTCACTTTACTACAAATAACTAGTCCTTCGGATGAGACTATAAACCGAGGCCCCGTGTGCGAACGCATGCAGAACATCTTGCGCACACGTTAAATCCTGTTCCACTTTTCGAAAGAGTAGGCCATTGTGTGCCGGTGGGAACAGATGACAAAATTTACAAAACCGCATTAACACGGGGAGTGGATGTAAAAAAGCACATGAGTGCTTATTCCATTATCCCCGAAAAAAAAAGAAAAAAAGAAAAAAAAAAGAGCGCTTTGATTTGTTGCTTTACAAGATTCAGCGCTATATAAATTCCATACATTATTATTATTATTATTATTATTATTATTATTGTTGTTGTTATTATTATTATTATTATTATTATTTCGTGGCAATGTGAATGAAGACTCACTATCAAATCATATTTCACGCCTTTTAGGCAACGTTGAAGGAATTGGGGTGGGGTGGGTGGAGGGGGGGGGGGGGGGGGGGGGGGGGGGGGGGGGGGGGGGGGGGGGGGGGGGGGGGGGGGGGGGGGGGGGGGGGGGGGGGGGTGGGGGGGGTGGGGGGTTGGTGGGGGCTGGGGGGGGGGGGTTAGACGGTAAACAAGGCCAGCCTACAAGTGTTTCATGATCTTTTGCATAAAAACAGCCCCTCTCTCCTCCCACCCCCTCCCCTACTCCTGAACAAATTTATGACGACATAAAACGCTATCGACACACCATGCAGCGCACGTGCAGCGCAACACGCATCTTGACATGAAATGACCACAAAATAAAAATAAGGAGATTTCAATGTCACAGTAATCTCTGCTATTCTCTTTTCATATGCATGAAAAAAAAAACAATTTTCTCTCTCTCTCTCTCTCTCTCTCTCTATCTCTCTCATCTCCTCTCTCTCATCTCTCTCTCTCTCTCTCTTTATACATGAACATGTGTGGGCAAGCGACTACGCATACGCACGCGTGTGCTCACTCACACACACACACACACACACACACAACACACACACACACACACACACACACACACACACACACACACACACACACACACACACACACACACACACTCACACACACACACACACACACACACACACACACACACACACACACACACACACACACACTCCACACACACACACACACACACACACACACACAACACACACACACACACACAACACACACACACACACACACACATCACACCACACACACACACACACAACACACACACACACACACACACAAACACACACACACACACACACACACACACACACTGTGCTTGAAATTTCCTCTTTTCTATCACATCTTTGTTTCAGTCTTTTTCCTTACCTTTCTCTCTCTCTCTCTGTCTCTGTCTCTCTCTCTCTCCATGTTTATCTTGCCTTTCCATGCCATTCTCTACAGCCTTTAAAAAAAAAAGGAAAATCTGACAAAACATTTTTTCTGTAATTTTTCATATGAATTTTGTTTTTTTTCTATGAGCTGCATGCTTTGAAGACAGAATATTTCAGCCGAGGCCAGCGGGCAGGCAGTTCTGCAGAGTTACAAGCACTGGAAAAGACGAGACACAACGCTTCCCACCCAACAGCCTAGTGGTTAGAACATTGCGCCCGCAATATGACGACCAGGGTTCGAATCCCGTTCAAGTGGATTTTCCCCTGGTGTTAACATCAGTGCAGACTCCACTCTCCCCAAAAGTCCTTCGGATATGACACTATAAACCAAGGCCCCGTGTGCGAAAGCACGCTGAACATCTTGCGCACATGTTAAATCCTGTTCCGCTTTTCGAAAGAGTAGGTCATTGTGTGCCGGTGGGAAAGGATGACAACATTGACAATATCGTAATCACACGGGGGCTGGATGTAAAAACGCACACGAGTGCTCATTCCATTATGATCGATATAAAAGAATAAATAAATAAAAAATAGATAAATAAATAAATAAATAAACAAATAAATGATATTATGGCCAAACCAATTTGTTAAACAGTTTCTACTTCTTTTTTTCAACGTCACTTATATATTTTTGACAGCAGCAGCAGCAGCAGCAGCAATCTTGTGTTTTTGGCTCCTATATTGCTTGCTTGCTTGTCAAACAGCACACCCCTCAAGGCTGAGAATTGATGATGTTACAAAGCGTTACCGAAGACTCGCCTGCACGCGCACGTGCAATACAGTCTGAATGTTGAGTGTGAAGATCTATAACTCGATATGCCCGCGAGCTAATGGAGTTTCGCCATTTCTGCTATGGATACCCTTTTCCCACCCACTACTGCCACCACCTCTCCCCTCCCTATCCCCTCTCTTCTCCTCCCCCCCACACACACACACTAACTTCATACAGCAAACCGTGGGTGGATCGGTGGTCTAGAGGTAACGCACCTGCTTAAAAAAAAACCCCGAAAAGTTCGAGTTCGAAATGTATAGTGGTTTGATCCCTGTTTGTGCCTGAAACTTTCCCCCCGTCCACTAGACCGTGAGTGGTAGTCTGGGTGCTAGTCTTTCGGATGAGACAATAAACCGAGATCCTGTGTGTAACACGCGTTGAGCGTACATGAAAGAACCCATGGCAACAGGAGATTTGTCCCTGGTAAAAATTCTGTACAAAAATCCGCTCTGATAGGGAAACAAATACAGTTGATGGCAGGAAAAGACAAAAAAAAAAAAGGTGGCGCTGCTCTTGTGGCGACGCGCTCTCCCCGGGGAGAGCATCCCGAAATTCACGCAGAGAAATCTGACGTGGTATGAAAATAAAACAAAAAATAAAAATAATACTGAAGTTTGGCCATTTCTGTCATGGATACCCTTTCTCACCCACTGTCACCACCTCTCCCCTCCTATCCCCCCCCCCCCCCCACCTCACTAACTTCATATAGCAATACGATATATAGATGTATATGTATATTATATCATTGCTTCGGGGTGGACTAAGAACAACCTTATCTTAGATTTAGTGCTGGTGTGTGTGTGTGTGTGTGTGTGTGTGTGTGTGTGTGTGTGTGGTTGTGTGTGTGTG
>CM054138.1:29642051-29649551 GCA_028751875.1 Rapana venosa
CTGCCTGTCTCTCTGCCTGCCTGTCTGCCTACCTGTCTGTCTGTCTGCCTGCCTGCCTGTATATCTGTTTGCCTACCTGCTTGCCCGCCTGTCTATCTGCCTGTCTACCTTCCTCTAAGTCTGCCTGCCTGCCTGCCTGCCTGTCTGTCTGTATGTCTGCCTGTCTGTCTGTCAGTCCGTCTGTCTGTAATCTGACCCCAAATTCACAATTTTAGTGTTCACCATCCCTGTTCCACTATTAAAATCTCTAATCAGAACCAGAATTATTTTTTCAGCATCTCTGACCGTCAGTTCACAGGAAGGAAATCAAAAGAAAAATGCCACAATGCCACTATCCAGAGGAGATCTCGCAACAGCTGCTGGGTCACTGTGAGTTGGTGATTTTGGGTACAGCCTGTAGTGTCATGGAAGTGCTTATTCCATTATCCCCAATATAAAAAAAGAATATTAAAAAAAAGAATAATGGTTTAATGAAGGGAAGATGACCCATCCCCTCTCTATCTCCCAAATTATACATACGCATAGACAGGGGACGGGATAGCTCAGTGGTCAGAGCACTCGCTTTCCCCCAGCCAAGTTAAGCAGCGTCGAGCGTGGTTACCAGTTGGATGGGTGTCCGTTTGCGCGCCTTGGCTTCAGTACAGTTCCCCCAGCTGTAAATGGGTACCTGCCTTCTTTAGGGTCAGGGAAGGTAAAGCAGCGAGGGAGAGGAGATGGGCGCCGCCCTCAATATGCTGGCCCTAGAGAAGTGAGGTCTCTGACGCCTCGCTCCCCCACGACCTTATAGGTTATGGGACTCCTTTACCTTTACCTATAGACACCCACCACTACTTATATCCACTTAAATTACTGTTATGTCAACCAGACATTTATTTTGAACAACAGCATAAGTCAAGACAGGGCAGCATACTCCCTCCTACTTTATTATTCAACCTCTTTCTTGAGAAGATCATGCAAGAGACACTCCTTGAACGCCACAACGATGTATCTCTTGGTGCTAAATCCATCCCCAGTCTGCGTTTTGCTGATGACAACCGATCTCCAAGGAAGCAGTAAAAACAAAGTCCAAGAACTTACAATCAAGTTTGAAAAAACGAGCTAGGGGAAATGGTACGGAGATCAGTGCAGAAAAAGAGCAAGGTCACGGTACACAAGCATTAGTGACCTTACAGTGAGCATTGTCAAGAATGTTTGTGAAAGCGGGGCCTTAATTACAAAACTGTAAATGTGTTGGATGGCTTAAGGGATTGGCAGTACAGGCACATAATATAAGGAAAGCACGCTTTCATACAACACCTAAACCGGAAGTCCCGATCGTCTTTATTCCGAAATGGAGCACAACTTTTAGATGCCAATCTAAATACTACAAAAACAAGAAAAGAACATTAAATCCGAGCCTTTGAAATGAAATCAGTTAGAAGGCTTCTACGCATTTTCAGGCAGGACCACAGAACCAACGAGTCAGTGTGGAAGGCAAGAGGTGATAGTCATGAAAGCTGGGCCACAGGAACCCTTTCTTCGAACTGAATGTCAAAGTCCTTCGGATGAGACTATAAACCGAGGCCCCGTGTTCGAACGCATGCAGAACATCTTGCGCACACGTTAAATCCTGTTCCGTTTTTCGAAAGAGTAGGCCATCGTGTGCCGGTGGAAACAGATGACAAAATTTGAAAAACCGCATACACACGGGGACTGGATGTAAAAAAGCACATGAGTGCTTATTCCATTGTCCTCGATATAAAAGAATAAATAAAAATAAAAATAAATAAAATCTTGCTGTTGTGAAGAGGAGGAAGCTGGCGTGGTTTGGTCAAATCACTCACGCATCATAACTTTCTTGGCCAAAACTATCCTTACATGGGACACTTGACGGAGGCAGACGCAGGGTAGAGGCAGACAGATGAAGATCTGGATTCAGAACGTCAAAGAATGGACCAGAACTTGACATGACCGTGTTGCTGAAAAAAGGCTGAAGACTGGACCAGCCTGAGGGAAAACGGTTTACCAACGGGTCCTGAGTGTCTCCCCTCCCTGACTACCTCCCTTGGGACTGTTGGTGCTGATGATGATGCCAGTACAGATACACTTGTGTTGTAAGCTGCATCTGTGTACATAAATCAAAACATATAATAATTATAGCCAAACATTCTGAAAGCGATGAACCTGCCTGGAATAGCCAACCAGGAAGATTTCAATGTCAACTGAGACGATGGAGTAAACATATCAGAAAACTAACAAACAAACAAAAAACCTCCTATAAGTTCAGGGAAAACCCATACATACCCTCCAACCCCCATCCCCTTCCAAAAACACACACCACCAAACCCAACAAGAACAAAGCAACCCAACAACAACAACAAAAAACCCCGACAGCGATGACAAACAAAAAACCCCCAAACAAAACAGAAAACAAACCAACCAATCAAAAAAGGAAAGAAAAGAAAGAAAAACCGCAAGAAAATGATTAAAATGATGGACTGGAACTTAACTTTTTTCAATATGAAACAAACGAGCCTAGAACAGCAAAACATCACACAAGAGCATACATATTACAAAGAAAGAGAGCGACGTTCCAATCTGCAGCGGCTTTCACACTCTTCTGGCATCACAGCCCGGCAGTCGTCCATCATCATAATCCTTCGGATAAGACTATAAACCGAGGCCCCGTGTGCGAACGCACGCAGAACATCTTGCTTGCGCGCACACGTTAAATCCTGTTCCACTTTTCGTAAGAGTGGGTCATTGTGTGCCCCGTGGTAACGGATGACAGAATTTACAAAACCACATACACACGGGATTTGATGTTTTAAAAAAAAAAAGCACATAAAGTGCTTATTCCATTATCCTCGATATAAAAGAATAAAATAAATAAATGAAATAAATAATCCTTATCTTTCTTTTCTCTAATTCTGCATGCTCTATGAGAGAAACGATGTAGGGTTAGGAGAGCAGGAGGGTAGGAGGGTAATTGGGTGGGGGAGGGGGAGGGTGGGTGGGTGGGTGGGGGGGGGGGGGGGAGGGTGGTATCCTTACCGGACCTTCCCTTGTTCAGACAGTGTGTGTGTGTGTTTTATTTAACAACCTCTGAAGTCGGAGTATGGCTGCCTATATATGGCGAGGTAGTTAAAAACAGTCATACACACAAGCTTCTCATTCAGAGAGCAAGTTCAATCTCACAGTGATTTCCAGGTGGGATGAGTTGAGTCAGAGTGCACATTCTTATCTTTTATTTTTTATTTTTATTATACCACTTTAAGGCTGCTCTCCCCGCGGAGAGCACGTCGCCACAAGAGCAGCGCTACCTCTTTTTTCTTTTTTTTTTTTGGTCTGCAACTGTATTTCTTTCCCTATCAGAGTGGGTTTTTCCTAAGAATTTTGCCAGGGACAATTCTCTTGTTGCCCCTGGGTTCTTTTACGTGCGCTGAAAAAACCCATCTGGGTGAGCCCCAGAGTGTTAAGCTGGGGAACGCACAACAACCAGCACAACAACCACAACAACGAATGATTAATTGATAAGTTACAGTTCATCAGCCCCTCCACCAATTCTCCCGTAGGGATGATAATCATTATGATGAGAGAGTGAGTGGTGAGATGATTGTGGTGTCGCTAAATAGATTCCATGTCCTTAACTGGATTAAGACGCTCAACTACCCGAAACCGGTAACAAAAAAGAAAAGTGGTGACCATCATTTTCAAAACTCCTTAGGACATCGTTTGCCTATCAGCACAAATAAAAACGCGACCCCAAAATAATAGTACTAAAGTGATATTACATACATAACAACTCAGTCCAGACTGCAAAATGTAAAACGAATACTTCCTAACTTTCTTCAGGGAAAATCTGCCGTTTTACCCGATTCGCAAACTCACAAGTCAAGTCCAGTCCAGTCAAGTCAAGTCAAATCAAGTCAAGTCTAGTCTAGTCGAGACTATAGTCATGTCTAGTCAAGTCAAGTCAAGTCTAGTCTAATCAAGTCATGTCTAGTCAAGTCAAATCAAGTCATGTCTTGTCAAGTCAAATCAAGTCATGTCTAGTCAAGTCAAATCAAGTCAAGTCAAGTCAAATCAAGTCTATTCGAGTCGAGTCAGGTCAAATCAAGTCAAGTCAAGTCATGTATAGTCTATTGAAATCAAGTCAAGTCAAATCAAGTCAGGTCAAGTCAAGTCAAATCAAATCAAGTCAAGTCAAGTCAAGTCAAAAACACTTTAATCATCACACGAAGGACAAGTACAATACTGACAGGTACATCGATACGAATCATTATCTCGAAAGACACACACACACACACACCCACACAAGCTACATTTCATATAATTATATTATGCTATAATTATTTCAAAGACAATAGGAATTGTCAGAGTTGATATCGTGGTTTTTTTCTCTCTCGCGATTTGCAATCTGTGCATTGACAGTCCACCTGGAGAAGGAAAGGAGAAGGTTTTGTTGGGTGTTTTTTTTCTGCAGAAAGTTTGCAGACTCAGGGAGAAGTTCTTTCAAGATTATGATTTCAAGAAACACCCCCCCCCCCCCCGACATTTAACAAAACCACAGCTTGCGGATGTGGGCGTGTGAAAAAATACTCACAACACAAATTCGCTCCGAAACGAAGGTGGGAATTATTGTCTCTGTTGTTGAGCCTCTCCACTTAACGACAATAATCACTTTAGGACACAACTGTTGTTGGTACTGATGGAACCAGATCAACGTCATCCATCATCATTCTTATCTTTTCCATCCATGACTATGCTAGCTAAAAAAAAAAAAGGGGGTGGTGGGTGGGTGGGGTGGGGGTTAGGTGAGTGGGTGGGGTGGGGTGGGGGGGGGGGGGTAGGGGTGGAGCGTGGTGCCGAGGGTGGGGGTAGGGGGAGGTAGGGGTGGGGGGAGTGTTCCTGTTTCTTAGCTTTAGGCTGTATCTTGTGTGTGTGTGTGTGTGTGTGTGTGTGTGTGTGTGTGTGTGTGTGCGTGCGTGCGTGTGTCTGTCTGCTTGACTGTCTGTACGACTGTCTGTCTGTCTGTGTGTCTGTGTCTGTGTCTCTCTACATCCATCATAACAACGCTTATCTTTCTTCATTCTCTGTCTACACTGGCAAAAAAAAAAAAAAAAGAGAGCATGGGCACAGGAGGGTTGAGGAATAGATTACTTCTATATCCCCACACACGTGTAGCTTGCTTGCATCTGTGTGATCTGTGTGTGTGTGTGTGTGTGTGTGTGTGTGTGTGTGCGCGCGCCTGTCTGCCTGTCTGTCTGTCTCACAATCACACAACCCCCCCCCCCCCCCGCCCCCCCAGAGAGAGAGAGAGAGAGAGAGAGAGAGAGAGAGAGACAGACAGACAGAGAGAGAGAGACAGAGAGAGAACATGAGTGCATGTGAATAAATGTCCATGCATGTTAAAAGGAGAGGATGGATATAATTGCTGACAGTTTTGTCGATGCAATTAGGTATCGATGCATAGTATTAATTTTTCTTCTTTTTGTTTGTTTGTTTGGGGATTTATGTTTTTTTGTTTGCTGTTGTTGATGTTTTTGTTCATTGTTTATTTTTCTTCTTTTTTGGGGTGGGTGGGTGGTGGGTGGGGCTGCTTTGTTCTGTTTGTTTGTTTCCTTGCTTTATTTTTTTCTTTGTTTTTTTTCCCCATGGATTTTGTGTGTGATGGTTGTCATTAATTATAAAGTATAACAATGAAACGGGTAATATTGTAACTGATATATTTTGTTTAATGTTTAACTTTTTTTCCTCTCATTTTCTTGTAATCCAAATCTAAGTGAGTGCAAATGTGCGCGTGTATGTTCGTGAGTATGTGTATGAATGTGTGTGGGTTGTGCTGTGTTGTGTTATATTGCGTTGCGTGTGCGTATGTGTGTGTGTGAGTGTGTGTGAGTGTGTGTGTGTGTGTGTGTGTGTGCGCGCGCGCGCGCGCGTGTGTGCGCGCGCGTGTATGTGCACACGTACGAGTTATGCAGGCATTTTTCTTGTTTTGGAGGGGGGGGGGGTTCCATTTTCGTTGTTGATGAGTTTTTTGTTTTGGGATGGTGTATCCCAGATCTAAACAGTTTAAGAACAGAACTGCCCATTTTGTGATCTGGTCAAAATCAGAAAGTAAAAAGAAGAAAACGAGAGGTTGAAAGAGAGACAATTGCCCTTACACGACTGCCAAAAAAATCACTAATAAAGCTTTTCTTCCTCTAGATGAAAAAAAAAAAGGCGTGAAAGCTTTCCTGCTTAAGTTATTTACTGTTTGTTAGAGGTGAGACGGCAAAATAACAATCCACACTTGAACAGACGCGATACATTTAAGTTAGATGTTTGTTTTTCGAAACTAAATTACATTACATTGAGACTGGATACTGAAAGTTTCTGTTCTATAGTGAACTGTTTTATAACCCCCGACTGTTGTAAAAAAATAAGTTATTGCGGACCTGGTCGGGCGTGTGTGTGTGTGTGTGTGTGTGTGTGTGTTTCTTTTGTTGTTGCTTCGATTTAACGTCTGTTCACTCAGTCATATTGTTCTTTTACTTTGAGGATTTCTACTATTTTTAATTTAAAAAAAAAGTTTATTCTTTTATATCAAGGATAATGGAATAACACTTATGTGCTTTTTTACATCCAGTCCCCGTGTGTATGCGGTTTTGTCAATTCTGTTATCTGTTCCCACCGGCACACAATGGCCTACTCTTACGAAAAGCGGAACAGGATTTAACGTGTGCGCAAGATGTTCTGATTGCGGTTCGCACACGGGGCCTCAGTTTATAGTCTCATCCGAAGAACTTTTGGGGAGAGTGGAGTCTGCACTGATGTTAACTCCAGGGAAAAATATCCCCTTGAACGGGAATCGAACCCGGGTCGTCAGATTGCGAGCGCAATGTTCTAACCACTAGGCTATCCCGTCCTGATGGAATAAGCACTCATGTGCTTTCATCCAGTCCCGTAAGCACGTACGTGTTTCCTCAGTGAATGATGTATATATATGCAAGGATAGTGTTTGCTTATAAACTTATCATTTAGGGAAGGAGAGAAAGAGAATGGGGAAAAAAAAAGCTTGCGAAATCCAGCGTGTACCATTTATATCTATCAGCAACAAGAAAAGGACCCACGACCCTCTCCAGACAATCTCCGACGTAGATCCATTACTTTTTTTCTTCTTTTTTTTCCACACGACTTAGCACGATCTTTTGCGAGAGCTAGCTGTGATGTCAAACCACGTATGTCGTCATACCCATCCTCCCTGGGAGTGACATGATAATTTGCAAGCAACGTCAAAACAAAATAATGACGTGCAAAGTGAGATACATTGTTAGTCCAAGGGCTAGGCCTATATAGGCCCATAGCCTACCAGCGATAAAGACTGTCGTTGTCATTGACACTTGATGTCATACATACACACACACTGCAAATCAGTGCCTGTTTACACCTTGGGCAGCGTCGTTCTTCTTTTTCTTTGACAGTCTATGTTCTGGGTGATAACGGTTGTATGCACAAGAGGATTTTTGGTTTTCTTTA
>CM054138.1:29654551-29659551 GCA_028751875.1 Rapana venosa
CGCATCAGGCAAAGAAAGAATAAAGACAACAGAAAAAAAATACATAAACGTACTGTCTTTATGCTCAATAACACGTTGTTGTTGTTGTTGTTGTGCGCTCCCCAGCTTTACACCCTGGGGGTCACCCAGAACATGCACTCTGCCTCACTCATCCCACCTGGGAAGGAGAGTGCAGGTTGTTATGTTAAGAGCTTGTCATGGCTGAAGGCAATCTCAACACAGAATTTTACAACATAACAATATTTCAGTGTAGGGCCTTGGCAATTAGCTGACATCAATAACTGACACACAGCTTTTGGCCGGGGCCAGACACCGTCTATGTCACACCGCTTATTTCTAGTTATTCAGTTCCTCCACACATTTCTTTTCTTAACTGATAAAACAAATCACTGTTCACTTTGCCCACTTCAGATCTAAAATCTGTATAAGGTTTAATGTTTAATAATATAAGACCTAATTGTTGTGCACTGCTTTTGTACATGTTGGACAATTGAAAGAAAATATATTTAAGAAATAACAAAGGTTTCTGGCCTTGGTTTCCTTTGAATAAAATATACTAATTTGAGTTAGTAAGTTTTAACAAAGACTCTAAATCTTGCAGAATCAGTACTTCTGTACACTTAGTCAATCACTAACCAAGGGAAGTACCATCTACTTCACGCAATTTATGACACAGTGCAATTTTTTCCGTCAACAACATTTACAAACGTAATTCATTCGAGCTTTAAAACTCTATCAAGGACTCCAAAATCTTGCGAAACCCGTGCCCCCCCCCCCCCCCCCCCTCTCTCTCTCTCTCTCTCTCTCTGTACACTACATCAATCACTGCCCAAACAACCGAAAAGTACCACCACCTATTTCACGCGTTTATGACGCAATGTCAGCTTTTCGTCAACAAACGTAAAATTGCTGACGTTCTGTGACGTCAAACCTCGCAGTTTCATAGCTTATTTTAGTCTTGTCTCACGCGCAATATAGTTTTTTTTTTCTCTCCCTAAGGACGGCACAGCACGAACTACGTGCAAACAAGTTCTATTTTTACTTCTCTGTTCATGGCCGAGCCTGCTTATTTTTATACTGAAAGCTGGGTACAGGGACATCCTGGAGGTCAGAGCCATGCACTCGCTTTGAGCCACCACCGAGGCACTCGTTCGATGTGATTTCTCCCCCCACCTCCCCCTGGAGTTAACATCAGTACTGACTCCGCTCTCCCAAAAGTCCTTCGGATGAGACTATAATCCAAGGTCCTGTATACCAGGTCCTGTATTGGGGACGGGATAGCTCAGTGGTCGGAGCACTCGCTTTCCCCCAGCCAAGTTAAGCAGCGTCGAGCGTGGTTACCAGTTGGATGGGTGACCGTTTGCGCGCCTTGGCTTCAGTACAGTTCCCCCAGTTCACCCAGCTGTAAATGGGTACCTGCCCTCTTTAGGGTCAGGGAAGGTAAAGCAGCGAGGGAGAGGAGATGGGCGCCGCCCTCAATATGCTGGCCCTAGAGAAGTGAGGTCTCTGACGCCTCGCTCCCCTACGACCTTATAGGTTATGGGACTCCTTTACTTTTACCTGTATACCAACGCGTGCAGAGCAGCACATCTTGCCGCACGCGTGAAATCCCGTTCCGCCTTTTTGGAAGAGTAGGTCCATTTATTTTGCATGCCACGCGAGTAGGAAAGGATGGCAACATTTGCCAAACCCGCAACGCGTCAGTGCCGCGTTTATACATCATCCCCGAAGTAGGATTATGGCTGCCTTAATGGTGGTGGCACAAACGGTCGCAGAGAGCACCATTGGTGAACTTCGAAGCTTTAAACGAGGAACGAAAAAAAAAATATGGAGTTTTTTTTCTTTTCTGTTGCTTGGCTAGAGCTCCAAGGTTCACAAATGGGGAGATTTTTGCTATGTGAACCCCCCCCCCCCTCCCCTCCTACTCTTTAGGTAGCTGCATTCCGACTTCGGTGATGGTGTCGGAATACAACTGCATGCATACGGGTTTAGGATTTTTTGGGTTTGTAATCCGTTCCTACTAGCGCACAATGGCTTACTCCTCGGAAAGGTGGAACGGGTTTTTTAATTTGTATTTCTGTCCTCAATAAACAGAAAAAAATTAAACTGTGTCTATTTTTAGATAAAAATGAGAGAGTACTTTCGTAAAGCTCTTTATTTTAATGTTCCGTCGACTATTGACAAATTTCTCTCCGACTAGAAAAGAAGTTTTTGGCCTTGAATTCAAATGAAATTTGATATACGTAATCATGTGAATTAGTACTTTCTAAAAAGGACTTTATAAATTCTCTCAAAATTAGTGCCTGTGTACACTACGTCAATCACTCACCAGTAGAGAGCTACCTACTTACTCTATACCACACTACCACACGCTCTGATTTGTTTCGTCATCGACAACGTTTACAAACGTAATTTTTTTTAAAAAGAGCTCTGTGACGTCAAACCGCACATAGCTCACTCTCCAGTCTTGTCTTCAAACGCAAAATGATTTTCTCAAGGGACGGCACAGCACAGCACCAAGTACTTGCAAAAAACAAAAAAACAAAATCTGTTTCTATTTCCCTGGCAATGACCAAGCCGCTTGATTTAGATCTCCAGCACAACAGACGCTTAAGCCGAGTGGTGAAGACCATTTAATAACTTCAATCTCTTGGGTACGTGAAGTCGGGGGTTCAAATCTCGGCGACTGCGACGGCGGCTGGTGAATTTTAAAGGTGGGAATTTTTAGGATCTCTTTGGTCATATTGAAAGTGCAGACCTGCCAGTGCCTTAATTCCCTTCATGAATATGCAGACGATCAAATAAATATGTTACAGATCCCGCAATTCATGTCAGTGTTTTAGTGGGTGACAGAAACACGAACGTATCCAGCATGCATCCTGTACACACACAAGAAAACTGAGCTGCCCTGAAGTCAGAATGGATTAGCTGAAGCCAGCTGGAAGACCTCCTGTAGAGTTACACACACACACACACACACACACACGCACGCACGCACGCACGCACGCACGCTCACACACACACAGACACACACACACACACACACACACACACACACGAAGATACAGCACTAACCCTCCCCACGGGAAACACAGAGAGGAGAGAGAAGAGAGATTCTCACAGCGTACGTACTTCAAATAGATACTTTTATACGTTGGATAGAGTTCTCCGTTTTTCCTTTCACAGTGTACGGATTGTTACGGAGGACAAGTGTCTTGTACATGGAGCAATCATATTTTACAGCTGTATTTACCGTTGTCGAAGTTTTTCACTTTGCAGCCTGCGTCTGTTAAGCTGTGAGCATGATCGATTGATTGATTGATTGTACAGGCTGGTTGTTATCATTATTACTGTCTTGGTCATGAGTGATAATGAATGAATGACTGACTGCAGCAATTTTTGTTATTGTCAGTCTCTCTCACACTGAAAGTTGTTCTCTTTTTAGTTATTTGGGTGCCCCCCCCCCCCCCTCTCTTCTCTCTCTCTCTCTCTTCTCTCTCTCTCTCTCTCTCTCTCTCTCTCTCTTTTGTCTCTGTCTGTCTGTATCTCTCTCTCTCTCTCTCTCTCTCACTCAATCAATGGAAACAGATGACAAAATTTACAAAACCGCATACACACGGGGACTTGATGTAAAAAGCACACGAGTGCTTATTCCATTATTCTCGATATAAAAGAATAAATAGATAAATAAATACAATCTTTGTCTCTCTTTCTCTGTGTCCCTCTCACTCTGTTTCTCTGTCTTTCTCTGACTCTGTGTCTGTCTGTCTGTCTGTCTGTCCCTCCCTCCCTCCCTCACCCTCCCTCCCTCCCCCCCTCTCTCTCTCCCTCCATCTCCCTCTCTCTCTCTTTCTCCGCTCCTCTCTTTCTCCTGTTCATCATACACTTTTTAAAGAGAGGGAGGTAACAACAACAAGAAACCCCCCCAATAAAATCAATAAGAACAGGTACGAAATTTAAAAAAAACAACCACCAACAGCAGCATACAGGATAACTGATTGCGGCTGTTACAGAGCACACTGCCCCATGCTGGAACATGATGGAGGAGCGTTGTTCCAGCCTGCAGTAACGGCCGTTTTCTGGCACCACAACAGTGCTATGGTGCGATAACGATGAAGATTCAGCATGATCTGCTATGCTGTGATAACGATGAAGATACATCATGATGCGCTGTGGTGCGATAACGATGAAGATACAGCATGATCTGCTATGCTGTGATAACGTTGAAGATACATTATGATGCGCTGTGGTGCGATAACGATGAAGATACATCATGATGTGCTGTGGCGCGATAACGATAAAGATACAGCATGATCTGCTATGCTGTGGTGTGATAACGATGAAGATACATCATGATCTGCTATGCTGTGGTGTGATAACGATGAAGATACATCATGATGTGCTTTGGTGTGATAACGATGAAGATATAACATTATCTTTATCGTTATCGCACCATAGCACAGCACATCACGATGTATCAATCGTTATCACACCACACCACAGCACATCATGATGTATCTATCGTTATCACACCACACCACAGCACATCATGATGTATCTATCGTTATCACACCACAGCACATCATGATGTATCTATCGTTATCACACCACACCACAGCACATCACGATGTATCTATCGTTATCACACCACACCACAGCACATCATGATGTATCTATCGTTATCACACCACACCACAGCACATCATGATGTATCTATCGTTATCACACCACACCACAGCACATCATGATGTATCTATCGTTATCACACCACACCACAGCACATCATGATGTATCTATCGTTATCACACCACACCACAGCACATCATGATGTATCTATCTTTATCACACCACAGCACATCATGATGTATCTATCGTTATCACACCGCACCACAGCACATCATGATGTATCAATCGTTATCACACCACACCACAGCACATCATGATGTATCTATCGTTATCACACCACACCACAGCACATCATGATGTATCTATCGTTATCA
>CM054138.1:29664551-29672051 GCA_028751875.1 Rapana venosa
ACAGCCATAGTTGCTGTCTGAGAAATCGACAGAGGAGAAAGAATACATGTCATAGAAAAAACACCCAAGTACACTCCCCCCAACCTACAAACAAAGTATGCTGGAGGTAGAAAATAATGAAGCAGGCTTCTCACTAGCAGGGAAAACAACTAGAGCTTCTTTGCATGAATGCTGTGTCGTTATGTGGTGTTTGTCGTAAAGTGGACAGGCTCGTCAGAGAAGAGAAATCTGCTGTCTGTAGTAAAATCCTGCGGAATGCTGCGTACTGTATTGATATGACAAGGGAGTACTGTTCGTTTTAGGTTTGCAGTCTTGACTGAGTTTTTGTAATTCAGTATCTTTTTTGGGGGGATGGAATAGCTCAGTGGTCAGAGCACTCGTTTTCCCCAAGCTAAGGTTAAGCAGCATCGAGTGTGGTTAACAAGTGGATAGGTGACCGTTTTGTGTGCCTTGGCTTCAGAACAGTCCCCCCAGTTCACCCAGCTGTATATTTATGGGTACCTGCCCACCTTAGGGTTAGGGAAGGTAAAGAAGCGAGGGAGAGGAGATAGGCCCGCCCTCAATATGCTGGCCCTTTGACAAGCTCAGAGAGAGAGAGAGAGAGAGACAGACAGACAGACTGACAGACACAGACAGACAGACAGAGACCCAAAGACGGACAGACAAGGACACAGAGAGATAGAGCCAGTCAGATATTCTATGACAGTGGGTCAGTGATCAAAGTCTGACATCTTGCTCCCCAACGACTGCATAGGTTATGGCAACACATTTTAAACTTATCTAATATATTTTTATTGCCGTTATTTTGGGTTTTCATCTGTGTTGATATAAAACCATGTGCTTAGTAGTTTGAAAATAATTTCCAGTTAGAATTTTTACCAGGTTTAGCGCAGCTGAATGTCTTAATCCAGTTAGGGACATGGAAACATTTAATGACACAACACGGTACTTCTTAGCATGTACATCGTGCTTTCATGGGGAAAACACATTTTATTGTCTGAGACAGAGCTAAAAAAAGTATGACGTTGTTTATATGTGTTGATGATGACGAAAAAATTACACTGTATTGTAGTACATCTGACTAGACTGTCTCTATCCCTCTGTGTCCTTGTCTGTTCGTCTGTTCGTCCGTTTACATTTTTTTATTTATATATTTCTATTTTACTCTTTTATTTCGAGGATAGTGTAATAAGCACTCATGTGCTTTTTTTCATCCAGTCCCCGTGTATATGCAGTTTTGTCAATGTTGTCATCCGTTCCCACCGGCACACAATGGCCTGCTCTTCCGAAAAGCGGAACGGGTTTTAACCTGTGCGCAAGATGATCTGCGCCCGTTAGCACAGGGGACCTCGGTTTAGAGTCTCATCCGAAACACTATCCGTCTGTCTGTCTGTTTGTCTGTCTGTCTGTCTGTCTGTCTCTCACTCTCAGAGACAGAATAATCAAAGCAACTACAGAAAAAAACCCCACAAAGACTGTGTTGTGTTGTAAAGCGGTTGTGTCATAAAGTGCACTGGTTCAACCAAGATAAGAACTACCCCCCCCCCCCCCCCCCCCCTGGATCTGAAAACTGCTCTGTCGGAAAAAAAACCCCCTACCTTCTCCTTTTCCTTTACCGTGAGGGCTGCCAGAACACAGATTGCCAACCACAAGACAAACGATTCCAGATCTGACAATTCTTATTGCCTTTGAGAAACGAACAAATGTGAAACAGAATATTTTTACCAGGGAAGTCAGGAAGTACTCGCTTTAGGTTGGCATCTTCACAGATTTTGTTTTTAGTTTTCTGTATGTGGTATCTTTTTTTTATTGCGATTATTTTTTGGGGTCATGTTTTCATGAGTGTTGACATACAACAATGTGCTAAGCAGTTTAAAAAAAATTCAAGTTGCTTTTTGACCAGGTTCGTGCAGTGAATATCTAAATCCAGTTAAGGACAATTAATCCATTTAAGGACACCACAGACGTGAAAGGGAAAGCCTCTTAAACATAATTAAAACAAGATCTGAGTGGTGCCAAAAAGCTGCACATGAATAGCCTAATTATTCTCCTTTTTCAGGATATTGCCCTGGGGAAAAATCCCTACCATCATCTGCATTGCTGATTATGGTTGCTTGGCTGACATGCTAGAATAGGTATATAGAATTCTATAGACCCTACACAGCTCTTAAAGGGATTCTAAATTACCCTATCCATTATGTAATGTCTGCAAGATCATGTAAAAGAGATCTCAATAGTCTTCCACAGAAGACGTCATTGTCATGTACGAGCAATAAAACAAAGGAAGAAACAAACAAAAGAAAACTCAGGCAAACAAATAGGCTAACAAAAGCCAAGAACCCGAGCAAACACACACACACACAGGAAAGTCCTTCAGATGATACTTTAAACCGAGGTCCCGTGCGCCAACGCACGCAGAACATCTTGCACACACGTTATAACCCCTTCCGCTTTTCGGAAGAGTAGGCCATTGTATGCCAGTCGGAGCTTATTCCATTATCCTCGATATAAACGAATAAAAAAAAAATCCACACACACACCAACACACATACCCCCACACCAACACACATACCCCCCCCCCCCCACCAACACACACACACACATCAAAACACACACAAACATACACACACACACACACACACACACACACACACACACACGACATGTTATGGACAGGCCCCGGAATTCTGTTTTGTGGGGGGGAAAAAAATCAGTTCTACTGATCGATTTTACAACCATCTGTGACAACTTACGTGACCTACTTTTTGGTGTTAGTTGTTTTAGTTTTGCTTTGTTTTTAGAGAGAGAGAGGGTGAGAGATAGATAGATAGATAGATAGATAGAGAGAGAGAGATGTCAGCTAAATTCTGATTTTCATATTTCAAAAAGGCTTGACAACTCTTCTCGACTTTAAAAAGAAAAGTTAATCTTCATCCAACACTAAGACAGCAACTATTGTTATCTGTCATATGAGCGAAAAGGCGTTGCAGTGCCGTTAAGCGCCTGACAAGTCAGTCAAGCCCAGCACATCCCACTTCGGCATGGGAGAGAAAATCTTTGAAGTCTTTCTATTAAAAAATAATAAAAGGCAGGAGAATGGACCAAGAAGGCAGAAAACAGAGGAGAAGGAGGTTGACAGGAAGAAAAAGAACAAAGAAAAGAAGTAGGATAATAAACTGTTGTGTCCTCAACCCTTCCCTCTCGCTTCTCATTGCAGAATTGGCCCAGGCGTTGATGTAAGCGGGACCGGGACGGGATAGCTCAGTGGTCGGAGCACACTCACCCAGCCAAGTTAAGCAGCGTGAAGCGTGGTTACCACTTAGATGGGTGACCGTTTGCGCGCCTTGGCTTCAGTACAGTTCCCCCAGTTCCCCCAGCTGTAAATGGGCACCTGCCTCTTTAGGGTCAGGGAAGGTAAAGCAGCGAGGGAGAGGAGATGGGCGCCGCCCTCAATATGCTGGCCCTTGAGAAGTTGAGGGCTCTGATGCCTCACTCTCCTACGACCTTATAGGTTAGGGACACCTTTACCTTTAAAAATTTTTTTTTTTTTTTATTGATGTATGCTAAGTAGCAAGGCCTACATTAAAATATTGCGGTCACCCCTCCTAGGGATGTCAGGGGGTGGGCTTTCAGTAAAAAATGTTATCCCTACCCTCTGGAAATTTTGTGCAAGAAATTCCCTCTTCTCTATCCCTCTCTTTGTTTTGCCTCGTTCCTTTTCTTCTTGGTTCATTCTCCTGCTGCCTTTAGTTCCAGAAAAAAAAGACTTACGCCATAACAGTTCTCTTCTACGCTGAAGTCGATTGCGCTAGGCCTGATTTGTCAGGGGCTTAACGGCAGCGCAACGTATTTTTTTTCGTTTATAATTATGACAGACAACAATTGTTGCTGTTTGAACATTGGATGAAGAAGATGAAGAGTGTGTTGATCGGTGTTGCTACAAAACAATATAGAAAAGAATGAATTTTTACTCCCCCAAAAAGCCCATGTGAGGCAGAGGCTTGGATTTTTATTATTTTGGTTTTTATTGTTGTTGTTGTTGCTTTTTTTGTCTCTAGAATCTCCGGCTGAAGTCACGCTTTTCACACATAAATTTGTTCGAAATTGGCTGAGACCCTGAGACTCCCAGTGCGTGACCTGCTTCAATTTTACCCTGTGCCTCTCTCTCTCTCGCTCTCTCTCTCTCTCTCTCTCTCTCTCTCTCTCTCTCTCTCTCTCTCTCTCTCTCTCCTCTCTCTCTCTCCCTCCCTCTCTCCCTCTCTCTCTCTCTCTCTCTCTCTCTCTCTTCCTCTTCCTCTCTCTCTCTCTCCCTCTCTCTCTCTCTCTCTCTCTCTCGCTCTCTCTCTCTCTCTCTCTCTCTCTCTCTCTCTCTCTCTCTCTCTCTCTCGCTCTCTGTGTCCGTCCCTCCGTCCTTCCGTCTGTCCGTCTCTGTCAATCTGTCTCTGTCTGTCTGTCTCTGTCTGTCTGTCTGCCTGCTTGCCTGTCTGTCTGTCTGTCTCTCTATTGCTCTGTCTGTCTGTTTGCCTGTTCGTTCCCTCTCTCTTTCTTTCTTTCTTTTTCTCTCTCTCTGTCTGTCTCTGTCTCTCTCTCTCTCTCTCTCTCTCTCTCTCTCTCTTATGGCTTATTTATCTTTTTGATATTAGGATATATAAATACCAGTAAGAGCAGGGAATGGATGTGAAAATAAAACACATGAGTGCTCTTCTATTATGCTCGAAATGAAGAAACTTGCCTTCTCTCTGTCTGTGTCTCTGTATGTATGGGTGTATGTATGTATGTATGTATGTATGTATGTATGTATGTATGTCTCTGTCTCTCTCTGTGCTTTGTCTTTGTCTGCCTTCTCTGCCTCTGTCTGTATATATGTATGCATGTATGTCTCTGTATGTGCTTTGTCTTTGTTTGTCTTTTTGTCTGTCTCTGTCCGTCTGTCTGTCTGTTTCTTTCTTTCTTTCTCTCTCTTTCTGTCTCTGTGTCTCTCTGTGTGTCTCTGTGTGTCTCTCTCTGTCTTGTCTGTCTCTTTGTATCTTTCTCTGTGTCTATCTGTCTCTCTCTCTCTCTCTGTCTTTGTCTTTCTCTGTCTGTCTCTTTCTGTCTCTCTCTCTGTCTCTGTGTGTGTGTCTCTCTGTGTCTGTCTGTCTGTCTATCTATCTGTCTCTCTCTGTCTCTCTCTGTGTGTCTCTCTCTGTCTCTCTCTCTGTCTCTCTTTTCTCTGTCCGTCAGTCTGTCTGTCTGTCTGTCTGTCTGTCTGTCTGTCTGTCTCTCTCTCTCTCTCTCTCTCTCTCTCTCTCTCTCTCTCTCTCTCTCTCTCTCTCTCTCTTCTCTGTTCTTGTGTTTGCCCGCCAGTCTGGTTCACTTTGTTCCAGTCTTTCCTGCTTTAAAACTGTTCCTGACAGAATTCCTCAGAGAATGAGAGGGGGAGGCGAGAGGGAGGAAGATAACAGAAAAGGGTGGCGGGGGCGGGCATGAGTTTCTGTGTGTGTGTGTGTGTGTGTGTGTGTGTGTGTGTGTGTGTTGTGTTGTGTGTGTGTGTGTGTGTGTGTGTGTGTGTGTGTGTGTGTGTGTGTGTGTGTGTGTGTGAGTGTGTGTTTGTGTCTCTGTGTGTGTGTGTGTGCGCCTGTGCATGCGTCTGTATGCATGTGTACCTGTATGTGAGTGTGCATGTGCGAGCGTGCATCTGTATGCATGTGTATCTGTGCGTGTGTGTTTATGTGTTGTGTTTGTTAGTGTATGTATGTGTGTGTGTGTCTGTGTGTGTTTGTGTGCGGGCAAGCGCGTATATACACGCACGTGTGTATCATTCCATGCAATAGTAGCACTTGTGAGCCAATGTGAATGCACTTCAATTTAACGTCTGTTCACTCTCAGTGATGTTAGATGTGGATGCACATTTGCCATAATGTATGCATGCATCTATAAGCACATTAATGTACATATATAAAACAGTAACAACAAAAAAGAATGGACAAAGACATGTACAAAAACAAACAAACAAACAAACAAACAGACCCATCCTTCCTTCCTTTCCGTTTCAAGGTTCAATCAAACACAAGCTCTTTCTTCTCTTGATGGGGGGGATAAAAAGATAAAAAGAAAAGAGAGAAGCTAATGATGTCATTGTCCACACCAAGAGCCAATACAATTCAGATAAAAAGGTAGTTTCCCAAATGGATTCTGCACTGGATTTCTTGTGATCTTTGTCTTCGTTTTTACTTTGTTCTGAACGCCGGTGATTAAGAAGAACGAGAGAAAAGAAAGAAGAAAGAAAAAATTGAATAAAAGAAAACAAACCTAAGAAAGAAGGTTAAAGAAAGAAAAGTAAAAAAGGCATAATTACCTGCAAAACTTGTGTGTGTGTGTGTGTGTGTGTGTGTGTGTATATTAGTGTGTGCCTTAGTGTGTGCTGTTAATGTGTGATTGTGTGTGTGCATGTGTGTGCGCATGTGTTTGTGTGTGTGCACGCACCTGTGTGTGTAGTGGTGTGCGTGTGTGTATATAAACGTGCATGTATACATATATATGTGTGTGTGTATGGGTGCACCTGTATATGCACCACACATTCATGCATTAATGCCCACATGTGAGCAACTGCCGAATGCAAACTTCCAAAAATGCGTGCATGTATCTGTACACACGTTCATGTACATAAACAAACCAGTAACAAACAAAAAAAAGAATTGACAGAGACATAAAAAAAACGACAAACCAATGAACCAACAAAACCATTCAACTAACCAACCAACCAACAACCAAACAAACAAGCAAACAAACAGACAAACAAAAAACAAGCAAACAAACAAATAAACAAGACCCATTCTTCCTTCCTTCCCTTTCAAGGTTCAATCAAACACAAGCTCTTTCTTCTCTGGATAGAGGGATAAAAAGAAAAAAAGAAAGAAGAAAAGAGAGAAGCTAATGGTGTCATTGTCCACACTAAGAGACAATTCAGATAAGGAGGTAGTTTCCCAAATGGATTCTGTACTGGATTTTTTGTGATCTTTGTCGTTGTTTTTACTTTGTTCTGAATGCCAGAGATCAAGAAGAATGAGAGAAAAGAAAGAAGAAAGAGAAAAGAATGGTAAAAGAAGAAAAAAATGAATAAAAGAATGAAAGAAAGTAGATAGAGTGAAAGAAAGAAAAAGAAAGAATGAAGGAAAAAGAAGGAAGAAAGGAAAAAAAAAAGAATAAAGAAAAACCCTAAGAAAGAAGGTTAAATTAAAGAAAAGTGAAAAAGGTATGATTACCTGCAAAACATGTGTGTGTGTGTGTGTGTGTGTGTATTAGTGTGTGCTGTTAATGTGTGATTGTGTGTGTGCATGTGTGCGCGCGTGTGTTTGTGTGTGTGCACGCGCCTGTGTGTGTGGGCGTGTGGGTGTGTGTATAAAAGTGCATCTATACATATATATGTGTGTGTGTGTGTATGGGTGCACCTGTATATGCATCATGTTTTCATGCACTAATGCCCACATGTGAGCAACTGCCAAATGCAAACTTCGAAGA
>CM054138.1:29679551-29697051 GCA_028751875.1 Rapana venosa
AGCATCAGCAAGTGCTACAAAGGGGAATAAATCGGAGCTGCATTGGCTTATTTGGAGCTTTACAACTGTATGGACCCAGTGTCTCTCCAGAGTTGGAAATAAGTTCTGTGTCTATTTTTACTCTTCTGTGTGGAGAGTGATTACAGTGGGTCTTTCTTTTTTTTGTAAGGGGTGGGAGGTGTGGGTGGGTGGGGGGATGAGTGGGTAGTAAGAGAGAGAGAGAGAGAGAGAGGGGGGCAGAGTGAGTGAGAGAGAGAGAGAGAGAGAAGAGAGAGAGAGAGAGAGAGAGAGAGAGAGAGAGAGAGAGAGAGGAGAGAGAGAGAGAGAGAGAGAGAGAGAGAGAGAGAGAGCAGACAGAAAGACAGAGAGAAAAACAGACAGACAGAGAAAGAGACAGATAGACAGATTGGCCAGAGATCTAACATATCACACAGCTAGGAAATTGTTAAAAAGAGAAGGGTTTTATTTTTTTAAAAACAATTTCTTTCTGTTTTTATTTGTTTTGATAATGATGCATCTGTCTTAATTGGACTGTTGTTGTTGTTGTTGTTTTTTTTTTACCTCAGTCTTTTTATTTAAAAAAATTCTTTCTGTTTTTATTTCTTTTGATAATCATGTATCTTAGTGTTAATTTGACTTTCTTTTTATTTGCCTGTTTGTTTTGACATGTCTGTGCTGCAGATCAGGAGGCAGGGGCACTGACAGTGACAGACTGTGTCAGGGAACTGGGAGACATCAGGCCTGCAGTTCATAGCAGCCATGGAGGGAGCCCTTTGTCTGCCTGTGATTCCATGGCACACTGACATGCCTTCATTTCAATGCAGCTAGCTGTTGTGTGGGCAAAACAAGCTGTTGTGTTTGCAGGATGTCTTTGCATCCCACAAATGTGATTAAGATTTTTTTGTGTTTGGGGCCTCAGTTGCATGCAAATCATGGGATCCCATAAACATGCAAGTGTGCTGGATTTATTACACAGTTTGTTCATTTTTTGTGGTTTTATTACACAGCTTGTTCATTTTGTTGGTTTTATTACACAGCTTGTTAATTTTTTTTGTGGTTTTATTACACAGCTTGTTAATTTTTGTGTGGTTTTATTACACAGATTGTTCATTTTTTGTGTTTTTTTAAACACAGATTGTTCATTTTTTGGTGGTTTATTACACAGATTGTTCATTTTTGTGATGTTATTACACAGCTTGTTCTTTTTTGTAGTTTTATTACACATACTGGGTTATTTTTGTTTTATTACACAGCTTGTTCATTTTGTGTGATGTTATTACACATCTTGGTTTTGTTGTTGTTGTTTTATTACATAGCTTGTTCATTTTTTGTGTGGGTTTTATTACACACCTTGTTCATTTTTGTGTGTGGGTTTTATTACACAGTGTGTTCAACATTTTGGAACAGGTTTTGTTCGCTTATGTGTTTGTTAGTGGTGTGTTTTACTTAGTGTTGGTGTGATGAGGCTTCCCCCCCCCCCCTGTTTTTGTTTTGTTTTGACATGTCTCTGCTGCAGATCAGGAGGCAGGGGCACTGACAGTGACAGACTGTGTCAGGGAACTGGGAGACATCAGGCCTGCAGTTCATAGCAGCCATGGAGGGAGCCCTTTGTCTGCCTGTGATTTCCATGGCACACTGACATGCCTTCATTTCAATGCAGCTAGCTGTTGTGTGGGCAGAACAAGCTGTTGTGTTTGCAGGATGTCATTGCATCCCACAAACGCGATTAAAATGTGGGTTTTTTTTGTTGAGGCCTCAGTTGCATGCAAATCATGGGATCCCATAAACATGCAAGCATGTGTGTAAACATTCCACAAACGTGCTGGTTTTATTACACAACTTGTTCATTTTTGTGTGGTTTTATTACATAGTTTGTTCATTTTTGTGTGGTTTTATTACATAGTTTGTTCATTTTTTTTGTGGTTTTATTACAGAGCTTGTTCATTTTTTGTGGTTTTATTACACAGATTGTTCATTTCTTGGTGATTTTTTTTTTTTTTTACATAGCTTGTTAATTTTTTGGTGGGGCTCTATTACACAGCTTGTTCATTTTGTGTGGTTTTATTACACAGCTTTTTCAATTTTTTGTGGTTTTATTACACAGCTTGTTCATTTTGTGTGGTTTTATGACACAGCTTTTTCATTTTTTTTTAGTGGTTTTATTACACAGCTTGTTTATTTTTTTGGTGGTTTTATTACACAGCTTGTTCATTTTTTGTGGTTTTATTACACATCTTGGTTTTTTGTTGTTGTTGTTTTATTGCACAGCTTGTTAATTTTTTTTGGTGGTTTTATTACACAGTTTGTTCATTTTTGTGATTTTATTACACAGCTTGTTCATTTTGTGTGATGTTATTATACATCTTGGTTTTGTTGTTGTTGTTGTTTTATTACATAGCTTGTTCATTTTTTGTGTGGGTTTTATTACACATCTTCTTTTTTGTGTGGGAGTTTTATTACACAATGTGTTCAACATTTTGGAACAGGTTTTGTTCGTTTATGTGTTTGTTAGTGGCGTGTTTTACTTAGTGTTGGTGTGATGAGGCTTTCCCCCCCCCCCCCCCCCCCCCCCCCCCCCCTGTTTTTGTTTTGTTTTGACATGTCTCTGCTGCAGATCAGGAGGCAGGGGCACTGACAGTGACAGACTGTGTCAGGGAACTGGGAGACATCAGGCCTGCAGTTCATAGCAGCCATGGAGGGAGCCCTTTGTCTGCCTGTGATTTACATGGCACACTGACATGCCTTCATTTCAATGCTGCTGTTGTGTGGGCAAAACAAGCTGTTGTGTTTGCAGAATGTGGTTGCATCCAAATGTGATTAAAGTTTTGTTTTTTTCAGGGGTAGGCTGGGGTGGGGGTGGCTCATTTGCATGCAAATCATGAAATTCCGCCAACATACTAGCATGTGTGCACCCACACATTCTTCCATTCTGCCTCATCCACAGGCATTGGATCATATCAGTATAATGCACATATACCTTCTTTTAAACAAAAAAACGAACAAAAATCTCATTCTTCTACAGATACCTATGCCCCTTTTCATTAATTACATTCTGATAGGTGCATGCCCCTGCATATATATATATATATATATATATATATGTGTGTGTGTGTGTGTGTGTGTGTGTGTGTGTGTGTATGCTTGCATGCAAATAAACACACACAGAGCTTTTTTCCTTACCATCCCAGTGTCCCCCACCCCCTTCTCCCAAACATCATTGATTTTTCCCACACTTCCATCATTTAAACACACCACTCCTCCTGTCCCCAATTATTATTAACCCCTCCCCCCCCATCCCCCCATACACACATTCTCCTCTCTTTCCCCTTCTCTCCTCACATAATTCTTCTTCTTCTTCTTTCTTCTTCTTTTCTTCTTCTTCTTCTTCTTCTTCTTCTTCTTCTTCTTCTTCTTCTTCTTCTTCTTCTTCTTCTTCCTTTTTTGTCATGTTTCTTCCCAGGGGAGGTTTGCCATTGATAATGGAACAGGGTGTAGTCTATTTTTGGGGTGGTGTGTGTCTGTGCATTTGCATGCAGATATCACTCTGCCCCCCCTCGCTCCCCCCCCCCCCCCCCCCCCCCCCCCCCACACCACACCAGGTTTCCCTTATCCTGAAGTTGGTTTTCCCCTCTTTCTTCCACTCCCATCATTTACGCCTCCACCACTCCTCCCTTCCCCAATTATCCTTAATATCCCTCCTCCCTCCCACCATACACACACACACACACACACACACACACACACACACCACACACACACACACACACACACACACACACACACACACACACACACTCACACACACACACACACACACAACACAACACACACACACATACACACTCTCCTCCCCTGCCCTTCCTCTCCTCACAGCTTTAATAATGGAACAGGGTTGTAGTCTATTTTGGGATGGTGTGTGTCTGTGTTCATTTGCATGCAGTTATCACTCTGTCCTGCCCCCCCTCCCCCCCCCCCCCCCCCCCCCCCCGACCCCACACATATGAAAGGCATTCCACATTATATAAGAAAACACCTGTAAATCCTTATTGTGTGCAGTGTGACAGATCTGCCGTTGAAGATTTATGTCATTTTTTGCTCATATGCCCCAAAACATGTAGCTTTGGGTTAACGTTATATACCCCTTTATTATCACAGGTTTCCATCAGGCTTTAAGGGTTCAGATGCTGTGTTCAAACCCTTCTCAGAAACTGATTGTGAACCTGGCAGTTTATGTAATTGAATGTCTAAAGATCAGAAACATGTAGCTCTTTCCCTGCCTGCAACAAAGACTATGTGCTTACTGTATTATAGCACCTCGACTGCTCCATGGTTGCTTTTTCATATTGTGTTCATATGGGTCTTATGGCCTGCAAAAACTGAATAAATGAGATTGATTGATTGATTGATTGACACAGACACACACCTACAGGGGGCCAAACAAGCTGAACAGTGAAGGAACAAAGCAGCCCTGGGCTTTGGGGAATTCCATTCTATATCCCTCTACACAGGGATGGACGCTCTGAGGATGAGAAGACGAATTGATGGAAGAGAGAGAGAGGGAGAAAAGAGGAGAGGGGAGAGAGAGAGAGAGAGAGAGAGAGAGAGAGAGAGAAGAGAGAGAGGAGGAGAGAGAAAGCGATAGAGAGATAGAGAGCAAGGAGGAAAGGGAAAAAAGGAGGGAGGGAGGAGAGAGAGGGGTAGGGGCAAAAGAGAGAAAGAGGGTAGAGAGAGAGAGGGGAGAGAGGGAGAGAGGAGAGAGGAGAAAGGGAGTGAAAAGAGCGAGAGAGAGAGAGAGAGAGAGAGAGATGAGGAGAGAGAGAGGGGGACAGGCAGGCAGACAGACAGACACAAAACAGAGACAAAAACATAGATGAGAGAGACAGATAGACAGAGAAAGAGAGGGGAGAGAGAGAGAGAGATGAGAGAGAGAGAGAGAGAGAGAGGGGGGGGGGCAGGAAGACAGACACACAGAGACAAAAGCATAGATGAGAGAGACAGAGAAAAAGAGAGAGATAGGGAGGGAGAGAGAGGGGACTGAGAAAGAGGGAGAGAGAGAGAGGAGAGGTAGGAGAGAGAGAGAGAGAGAGAGAGAGAGAGAGAGAGATGAGACAGACAGGGGAGAGGCAAAGGCAGAGACAGACAGAAAAAACAATAAACAGACTAAAAGCTTAACACACACACACACACACACACCACAACAACCACTCACACACACACACACACACAGGGGTTTTCCCCTTACCCTGAAGTTGGTTTTCCTTTCTTTTTTCACTCCCATCTTTTACATCTCCACCCTCCTCCCGTTCCAAATTATTCTTAATTCCCCTCCCTCCCTCCCCACCAAACACACCACAACACAACACACACACACACACACACACACACCCACACCCCACACACACACACACCACACACACCAAACACCACCACATTCTCCCCCTCTTCCCTCCTTCCCTCACAGCTTCAATAATGGAACAGGAGGGTTGTAGTCTTTTTTGAGCTGGTGTGTGTCTGTGTTCATTTGCATGCAGTTATCACTTTTGCCACACACACACCCCACACACAACACACACACCACACACACAACACACACACAAACACACACCACAAAACACACACATCCTTCCGATGAGACTATAAACGGGCGAACGCAGAACATCTTGCCCACACTTAAGTCCTGCTCCGCTTCTTTTTAGTAAGAGTAGGCCATTGTGGGGATGGGATAGTTCAGTGGTCGGAGCACTTGCTTTCCCCCAGCCAAGTTAAGCAGCGTCAAGCGTGGTTACCAGTTGGATGGGTGACCCTTTGTGCGCCTTGGGTTCAGTACAGTTCCACCAGTTCACCCAGCTGTAAATGGGTACCTGCCCTTTTTAGGGTCAGGAAAGGTAAAGCAGCGAGGGAGAGGAGATGGGCGCCGCCCTCAATATGCTGGCCCTAGAGAAGTGAGGTCTCTGACGCCTCGCTCCCCTACGACCTTATAGGTTATGGGACTCCTTTACCTTTACCTCCTTAGGCCATTGTGTGCCGGTGGGAACAGATGACAGAATTCACAAATCTGCATACACATGGGGACTGGTTGTAGAAAAAGCACATAAGTGCTTATTCTATTATGCTGCTATAGAATGAGTTCTAAGAGTTCACCCACGACCATATATCTCCTTTACCTTTACCTCCTTTACACTTTATGGTGGAATCAGAGTGTCACAGATCTGTTACTGGGTGGTTTGTGTACATTGCAATAAGGTTATCATTATCTCATAAAGAATAAAGAAAATCCCCCCCACCCCCCTCTCCTCCCCACAGTTTAAAAGTGAGCAGTGAGTGAAGCAGCTTTGGGCTTTGGGGTTCTTTTCTCATTTATATCCCTCTGCACACACACCCGGGGGCAAAGACGATTATGGAAGAGTGAGGGAAAAAGCAGATGGGATGTTGGGGGAATCGATATTTGAAGGGATGATGAGGAGGAAGAGATGAGGAGAGAGAGAGAGGAGAATAGATAGAGAGACAAATAATAATAAACATACAGACAGACATACAGACATAATACAGACAGACAGTCAGTTAGATAGAAATAGATAGATAAGATGAGCAGAGAGAATGACAGAGAGAGACAGAGAAGAGTAGATAGATAGAGATAGAGAGAGAGAGAGAGGAGAGAGAGAGAGAGAGAGAGAGAGAGAGAGAGGGGAGAGAGAGAGGAGAGGAGAGGAGAGAGAGAGAGAGAGAGAGAGAGAGAAAATTCAACCCTTCAAAAAACCCCAACAAAAATCAGTATTCAGCAATTATGACTTTTTGCAATTTTCTCCAATCTTAACACTTTTTTGCAGATAAATATCAAAATTGTTGACAGCTTCCTTATTGTAGCAGACATTAAAGTACAGTAAATCTGAAAAATGTTGGATCGGGTTAAGAACTTCTGCGCAATATACTTGTTCTGAATGTTCTGAGTATTGTCTAAAAACGGACAGCATAACAGGAAATGCTTTTCGACTTCTGTGTCTTCTTTACATAATGGACAGTTCAAATTGTTATCTGTATGATATTTATATGAGCAAGAGAGAGAGAGAGAGAGGAGGAGAGAGAGAGAGAGAGAGAGAGAGAGAGAGAGAGAGAGAGAGAGAGAGAGAGAGAGAGTTAGTTAGAGAGAGAGAGCGAGGAGAGAGAGAGAGAGAGAGAGAGTTAGTTAGAGAGAGAGAGAGAGAGAGAGAGAGAGAGAGAGAGAGAAAGAGAGAGAGAGAGAGAGAGAGAGAGAGAGAGAGAGACAGACAGACAGACAGACAGAGAGCAGAAATTTCAAACCCATGAGGAGGTGAATGAAAGCAAAACAAGAACAGAAAACATCTTTGGCCTGAAATAATCCTCTTATAGTTTGTGAATGACAGGGAGGACACTCCCTTCTCACGCCCACCCTCCATCACCAACACACACACACCACACACACACACCACACACACACACACACACACACACACACACACACACACTTACTTACAAAAGATCCAGTCTTAAAAAAAATTGGGTTCAGGCATAGATCTATAATTCATTCATTCATTCATTCATTCTGTCAGGGTTTATTTTGTTGTTATTGTGGTTTTTGATTATTTTGTTGTTGTTGTTTTTGTTGTTGTGGTTTTTTATTTTGCTTTTTTTCAGATTAAAAAATGTCGGAAAGGGCTTTGATGGAAGGCTTTCATTCACATCCTCAAGGGTTTGATGGAAGTGTGGGGAAAAAAAGATTTCGATTTCATGTGACGCTGGCAGGAATTTACGAAATGGCTTGCAGTATTGGCAATGAAAATTCAAACAAAATTCTCCTTTTTTTCGTTCCCTTTACAGCATCAGATGTGTCCGGGGGAAAAAAATAATGGTTGGTTTGCAGGGTTATCTCCGTCGGCCATACTGTCTTCCTCAGGTCAACAAGTTAAATTGAGAGAAGATTACACTGATGTCCTGGTATTGTTTTGGTTGTTGCTGCAATTGTTGTTGGTGGTGATAGTGTAATTGGTGTCTTTATTTTATTTTTTTAAAGTGAAATAAAGGGACAGGACAGCTCATAGTCAGAGCAATCGCTTTCCCCCATCCAATGTTAAGCAGCATTGAGGGTGGTTACCAAGTGGATGGGTGACCGTTTTCGTGTCTTGGTTTCAGTATAGTCCCCTAGTTCACCCAGCTGTAAATGGGTACCTGCCCTCTTTAGGGTCAGGGAAGGAAAAGCAGCGAGGGAGAGGAGATGGGCGTCGCCCTCACTATGCTGGCCGTGGAGAAGTTGAAGTCTCTGATATCTCGCTCTCCTACGACCACATAGGTTATGGGACACCTTCACCTTTGGCTAAATGAAATTTACATATAGTGCTTTGTTGACTGCTATTTTGCACTGATTAGTAAATCCACCACCGGTCTACTTTATCTAAACACCAGTGATGTTCAGATCTAGGTTAATAAATGTGATTTTCGTCTACAATTTTGGCGGAATAGAAAGTGAATTTGAGTGATGTGGTTTGGGGCGGCGTTCGATCCATCCAGTGATGTGGTCATACCCAACTTTGATGTCATGCAATTTTGACGTAACAGCACGCTATTGCTAAAACCAATAAACTAGCATATTTCTCTGCTGGCAAAGTCTGGTGATTCTATTAGGCCAATTTTGAGGATGCCTATCACAAAGTGAGGATTGATCGGTGTTTTTGTTTTGTTTTGGGAGTATTTTTGTTTTGTTTTGTTGTTGCTGTTTGTTTGTTTGTGTGTGGGTTGTTGTGTTGTTGTTTGTTTTGGGTGTTTTTTTTGTTTTTTTGTTTTTGGGGGGGGGGGGGGGTAAAACAGGTTCTGTTTATATATAGCTCCATGGTGTAGATACTACACGAGGAGGAGGGAAGAGCACTCACCCATTGTGGAAAAATAAGTGTGTGTGTGTAATGTGAAAGGTGGCATAATATTGTCCCCTGGCTGTACAAAATCTACTTTCTAAAAAAAATCAATAATGTAACACGTTGATGTAAAACGCAGCAAAATTCGTGCCAGAAACAACATCATCATTGGCACGTGGAATGTACGGACACTAAGAGCTGCAGGCAAAGTGGAAGAACTGACACATGAGATGTCCAGATATCAATGGCACATCCTTGGGCTCTGCGAAGTCAGGTGGAAAAACATGGGAGAAACAACGACCCAGGAAGACCACAAATTATACTACAGTGGAAAAAAAGATAAACATGAACACGGCGTGGGTTTCTCGTTCACAAAGACACCGTGAACACCGTCATGAGCTGTCAGCCTGTGTCCAGCAGACTTATTACCATCCGCCTGAAAAGAAAACCCCCTTTTAACATAACTATAGTACAGGCATACGCCCCTACATCAGACCTAACAGATGAAGCCGTAGAAGAATTTTATGACCAGCTACAAAGGTTCTAATCAAACCAAAACCCCAAAAAACATCCCGTTGTGCAAGGCGACTGGAACGCCCAAGGTAGGAGAAGATGCATGGAAAGACTGGGAGGGCGTTTGTGGGCCACATTGAATAACCAATCAAATGAAAGAGGCTTGAGACTCCTGGAGTTTGCCAGTAAAAAACCACCTCCAGCTATGAATACACTTGGCCCACACAAGAAATCCAGAAAATGGACATGGCATAGCCCAAATGGAGAACACCACAACCAAATAGATTACATCATGGTGAAAGACGGTTTCAGTCTAGCGTTAACATCGCACAGACACGAAGTTTTCCAGGAGCAGACATAGGGGGTGATCATGATCTTGTGATGATGACTTTCCGACTACGTCTAAAGAAAATCCACAAGCGGAACAACATCAGGATCAAATTTGACCTCGAGAAGCTGAAGGACCCAGAGGTATTAGAAATTTTTTAAGCAAGGATAGGTGGAAAGTTTGCAGCACTCACGTGATAGACTCAGACATAGATACACTGACGAAAAGTTTCATACAGCGGTGACTGAAACAGCAAACGAGCTTCTTGGCAAACGCCGACCAGTCAAAAACCATGGGTCACACCAACATCCTACAACTATGCGACAAGCGTAGAGAGTTGAAGAAAAAAAAAAAAATGAAACAAAAGAAAGAGCAGAACAATATAGGGCAGTCAACAAAAGAATCAGGAAGTCCATGACGGAGGCAAAAGAAATTTGGGTCGGTGAACAGTGCCAAGACATTGAAGAGAACATCAAGAAAACAATAGCAAGAAAGCATAAACAGCTGGTGAAAGACCTGACTTTGCACGAAACAGAGAAAAGGTTTAACAATCCAAGACAAAAATGGGAAGTGTCTCACTGACGACCAGGATATTCTGAACGATGGACAGAATATTGCTCCGACCTGTATAACTATAGAAACCCCAGGGGATCCAGAAAATCCTTAATGTACCCGAAAGCAAAGACACAGACAGTCACCCTATCCTCCGAGAAGAATTTGGAAACAGCAGTCAGATCGCTGAAAAAAGGGAAGTCAGCAGGGGTGACAAAATTCCAGCTGAGTTGGTCCAAGCTGGAGGGAAGCCATGAACACGCCCTACTAAGAATCTGCAACAAGATCTGGCAGACAGGAAAATGGCCAACACCATGGACGCAGTCCACTCAAACATCACCCTCCCCAAGAAAGGAAATCTACAACAATGCCCCTAATTACCGCACAATCAGCCTCATATGCCACCCAAGCAAGGTCATGCTGCAGATAATATTGAATAGACCCGAAGCCACAAGCAGAGACCATCATTGCTGAGGAACAAGCAGGTTTCAGAGCAGGGCGCAGCACAACCCGAACAATATTTAACCTCAAATACTATGTGAGCGGTACCTTCAACATCAACAAGACCTTTACCACGTATTTATCGATTTTAAGAAAGGGATTTGACCCGGGTGTGGCATGCAGCTTTGTGGGCAACCATGAATTTGTACAGCATCAATGCAAACCTGATCAGAGTCATCAAACAGCTGTACAGCGAGGCCACCAGTGCAGTGTACTACAACAACAACATTGGAGAATGGTTTCGAACAACAGTTGGAGTAAGGGAGGGCTGTCTACTCTCACCCACTCTTTTCAACATCTTCCTTGAGAGAATCATGGGTGATGCACTGGAACATCATGAAGGATCAGTCAGCATTGGTGGCAGAACGATCACAAACCTCCGCTTCGCAGATGACATTGATGGAATAGCAGGATCAGAAAAAGAGCTTGCCAGCCTAACAGAACACTTGGATAAGGCCTCCAAAACATACGGCATGGAAATCAGTGCAGAGAAGACCAAACTGATGACTAATAACACCAACGGCATTAGCACTGATATCAGGGTTAATGACCAGAAGCTGGAAACAGTTCAAAGCTTCAAGTACCTGGGAGCCATTGTATCCGACCAGGGATCCAAGCCAGAAGTAGTATGCAGGACTGCACAGACAAATACAGCTTTGTCAAAACTAAACACCATCTGGAGAGACAAGAATATCTCACTTATCTCCAAGATCAGACTAATGCGCTCCCTTGTCATATCCATATTTCTGTATGCCTGTGAATCATGGACCCTGACTGCAGATTTGGAGAGAAGAGTACAGGCAGTGGAGATGAGATGCTTTCGGAGACTCCTTGGCATCTCCTACAAAGACCACATAAGCAACGAAAGCGTGCATAACAGAATCCAGCAAACCATTGGACCCTATGAGAACCTTCTAACGATCGTGAAAAAGCGTAAACTTAAGTGGTATGGACATGTCACAAGATCCCAAGGAATTACAAAGACAGTTTTGCAAGGCACTGTCCAAGGAGGAAGAAGAAGAGGCAGACCAAGGAAGAGCTGGGAGGATAACATCAGTGAATGGACAGGCCTAGAACTCAACAAAACCCTGAGAAAGGCAGAACAGAGAGAGGAATGGAGGGAACTGGTTGCTGAGTCTTTGAGGGTGCCCCCACGGTCGTCAGACTACGGGACAGATAGATAGATAGAACACGTTGAAAGTACACAACTATGTCCTCTCCCCCCCAAAAACAAAGCACAGGCTGCAATTTACACAACAAGCAATGTAAAATCTGACTGTTCCTACTGACTTGTGATTCGGGGAAAACAACAAGATGTTTCTCTGGGGAAAGTTAGGGAAGTGCACCTTGTACGTTCGTATTATCAGCTGAGTTTTTATTTATTTATGTAATTATCTTTTTATTACCATTATTTTCTGGTCGTGTTTTTATACGTGCTGATATAAAATGATGTTGTGATCACTTAAAAAAAAAAAATTTCAAGTTACTTTTTGACCAGGTTCGTGCAGTTGAACGTCTTTATCCAGTTAGCGACAAGGAATTCATTTAAGGACGAGTACTCCTTTTAACGACAATGATTTCGTTTAAGGACGCCATACACACACACACAACACACACACACAACACACACACACACACACACACACACACACACACACACACACACACACACACACACACACAGCAACGAGAAATCATTAACTTTACTAATGACGCGCTAGGTTCATTCCATCACCACCTATCATCACAACGGTTTTCAAGCATACTTTAAGTCTTCCAATTAAACGAAGAAAATGATAATGCCAAAAGGAAGCGCCAAGAACAAAATCAGGATCTTGTATTTCAGGGTTTCATTGCTGATGGAGCAATCTACAGAATACGTTATCTGTAATACAAGAGGTAATAACAGAAGTGGACGGTATTCTGATAATATCCTGAACTTTTTCATCATCTCTTTAAAATGTCACCCGAAAGTTCATTTTGTGAGAGTAAGCCAAGAGATAAAAAAGCAGTATTTAACATCCTTAAACACGTAGATAGAGCGCGTGATTTCCAGCCCACATGTCCATAAAAATCATGGGTTTGAATCTCATGTGACATTGACCAAATAATAATAATAATAATGATGATGATGATGATGATGATGATGATAATAATAAATAATGGAATTTATATAGCGCTATATCTTGTAAAAACAAACAAACCACGCAACCGAAATCAAAGCGCTGACCTTGACCAAATCTGTGCATCATATGAAAACATTTTCAAATATCTTTGTTATTATTGTTATTACTGTAATTGCTGCTGCTGCTGCTGCTGCTGCTGCTGTTGTTGTTGTTGTTGTTGTTGTTGTTGTTAAAATAACAGGTATGATAGGATGATGCACAGCACTTTGTGGGATTTTTATTGTTTTTTCATTCTTGGGTATGCATATTCATACCTTGGGAATAAAATACAATCACCCTTGCTCTAGCACTAGCAGCGCGCGCCCCACCCTCACACACACACACACACACACACACACATGCACACACACACATACACACACACATACTCACACATACACACACACACACACATACTCACACATACACACACACACACACATACACACACATACACACACACATACACACAACACATACTCACACATACACACACACATACACACAACACATACTCACACATACACACACACACACACACACACACACACACACACACACACACACACACACACACACACACACACACACACACACACACACACTAACACACTGCCTGTACCTACATTGTACTCTATGAGAACTACTACTGGCTCACAAAGTCCACAGAACGAACTAACTAATGGCTCATAGCAGCGGGGGCATCAATAGAAGGAACAAGGACTGGCTGGCTCCACACACACACACACATGTAGTAACTGCTGCTATACACGTAGCTCCACTATACTACTACAGTGCCACCAGTCAAGTCAAGTCAAGTCAAGTCAGGTCAAAAACACTTTAATCATCCCATGAAGGGCAATGAATAATAATAATAAATGGAACTTATATAGCGCTATATCTTGCGAAGACTAATCAAAGCACATGCATTCAACCTAATCTTACACAGTCATGCAACCAATGACAAACAATCACTAGTTTAAACAAACAGATATTTACAAACATGGTGTGCTGCAGACCAAAATCTATGAAATAAAATTTCAATAGTCAAAAGTTTTTTTCAAAAGCACACATACGCACACACAGGTCATATACTTAATTATAATACTGACAGGCACATTGATACGTATAATTATCTCAAAAGAAACCAGTCCTTCTGGACTGTTCCTCACTTTACAGTCAGGGAAGGACAATCTCCTTCACAGTCTCCCCTCCCCCTATCTGGTGAGCCTAGCCACGTTCAGCCCTGCAGCAATGTTTGCGTTTGTTTCTTTTGTTTTGTTTGTTTTTATGCTTGTTGCTATTTTTCTTTCTGTTGTTGTTTCTGTTTTTTTTTTTGCTTATGTGTTTCTTTTTGTGTTTCTTTCTTTTAAAAAAAAATTTTTTCTCTGTTTTTCCTTTCTTTCTTCTTTCTTTCTTTCTTTCTGCCTTTGTTTCTGTCTAGCTGTCTGTCTTCTGTCTGTCTGTCTTCTGTCTATCTGTCTGTCTATCTGTCTGTTTGTTTTTCTGTCTGTCTTTTTTTTTTCTTTCTTTCTTTTCGAGGATAATGGAATAAGCACTCGTGTGTTTTTTTTTTTTTTTTTCTTCTTCTTCTTCTTTTTCTTCTTCTTCTTCTTTTTCTTCTTCTTCTTCTTCTTTTCTTCTTCTTCTTCTTCTTCTTATCATCATTTTTATAATTATTATTATTATTATTATTATTATTATTGTTGTTGTTGTTGTTATTATTATTACATCCAGTCCCTGTGTGTATATGGTTTTGTAAATCTTGTCATCTATTCCCAGCACCACACAATGGCCAACTTTTGCAAAAAGTGGAACGTGCTTTTATTAACGAGTGAGCAAGATGTTCTGCATTACTGCAACAAGCCAGACAATTGGTCAATGAACTAGACAATCGCTTAGTCAGTCAGTCAAAAGGTCAGCCAGTCAGTTACTGTCGGTCATTAGGTCAGCTGAGATGTCAGTCAGTTAAAAGGTCAGTTAGTCAGTCAGTTACTGTCGGTCATTAGGTCAGGTATTATGTCAGTCAGACCTTGGACCCTTAGGTCGTAGGAGCACCCATGAATGTCTATTTTCCTTTTTTTTTCCTTTTGAGGATATAGCCGAAGCCGGAATGCGGCTACCTTCATGGTGGGCAAAAAAACAAACACCCCCCCTACCCCATCCCCCCCAAAAAAAAAGGTCGCATACTAAAAATCTCACCATTGGTAATCCTCAGAGGTCTAGCCAAGGAACAGGGAAAAAATCGAGAATAAGCGAAGAAGCACTCGTGTTTTTTTCTGTTTTTTTTCTTACATGCAGTCCCCGTGTGCATGCGGTTTTTGGTATAGCTCTGGTGGTTATTGACGTGTTGCATGAGTAGATTGCTGTCTCCCACGTTATAAACAAGATTGATCTGGTAGTCTTTTAGTGGAAGAAAAGATAATCAGAAGCTCCCATAAAGCATGCAATTATTTTTTTTCATTTTCAAAGTTTGAAAATTGTGGAAAAGGAGTGTTGTGACAACACACACACACACACACACACACACACACACACACACACACACACACACACACCCCTCGCGCGCGCGCGCAAAATCGCGTGCGCACGCGCACACACTCATACACACACATACACTCTTCCCAACTGGCTTGAATATTAATATCAAAACAGATATATTGATTACAAATAAACAATTTAGATAGAGTAAATATATATATATATATATATATATATATATATATATATATATATATATATATACATATACATATATATAATTATTTCTTGAGGTTGCATCATTATCAAGCAATCCAAACGAGAAAAAAAAAAATTATTATATCCAAACACTTAGAGAAACCCAAAACACTTAGAGAAAGAGAGAGAGAGAGAGAGAGAGAGAGAGAGAGAGAGAGAGAGAGAGTGTGTGTGTGTGTGTGTGTGTGTGTGTGTGTGTGTGTTTATATACGAGACGAATGACATTATGTTGAACTGACCTTAGGAAGATAACAAAACTCTTCTTTTTTTTTTTGGCAACTCAAGTGACAGAACAATCGTGTAGTCACAGATTGTATTGACTTCTCAATTTCGCAACAAAACTACGGACATAAAATCAAGTGAGAAAAGTAATGTAAAAGTTTGACTATACCAAAAAAAGTAGACTTTTGTTTTATTGTATTGTTTTGAAACAACTTCAGTTTTAAGATACCTGTTATAGAACTTGCCAACGAGGTTTCCTGTGATATGACACTGTAAAACTCCATTCTGGAATAAGTTCGTAGTTAACGTTTGAGCAATGACTGGTTTAATTGCCACTTTGTCAGTAATCTAAGGCGTGTATGTAGCATTCAAAGGGAAAACATAACATGAACAATGAATGACTGGGTGTCATTTTTGTAAAGAAGAACAGGACACAATAAGTCTCTTTTTGTAGGGCTAGTTGCTAGTTTGTTTATGCTTTCTGCAAAGAACTTGAATTCTCCTTCACTTTCACCTATCCCGTAGTCCCGTGGACTGTGGGAGCACCAGTGAAGATTTTGCAACCAGCTTCCTCCTCACCTCACGGTCCTTCTGCTTTCAGTAGCAAATCGTTCCACTCAACGCCAGTCCATTCTCTGATGTTGTCTTCCCATCGTTTTCTCTGTCTGCCTCTTCCTCTCCCTCCTTGCACTGTTCCCTGTAGGACAGTCTTGGACTTGAGCACAAAGACTCTACACAGAACAGCGTAGAAAACATAAAAATAACCAAGCAACCAACAAACCAATCAACAACAACAACAAACAATCAAAAGATGAAATACGAGTAAAAAGATTATAAAAAAGACAATTTAAGCCAGAAAAAAAACCCTTTTCATAATTATCACTCCTCTCTACTCATCTGAAAGGGCAGTGATGGCTGGGTGGCATGGATGACAATCATGAGCATGCCCAGCATGCACCTTGCTACTTGGAGAGGGATGGGCTCCACCGCGCCAGGTTTAGCTCACTCATGAAACACTGCTGCCCGAAAATGTTAGAGCAGAGCCCTAACGACTTCTCAAGGAGTTGAAGAAGATGTCAAGTCAGCTCAAGTCAAGTCAGACCAAGTCACAACAAGTAAAGTCACCTCAAGTCAAGTCACCTCAAGTCAAGTCACCTCAAGTCAAGTCACATCATATCCGGTCAAGTCAGATAAATTCACCTCAAGCCAAGTTAGGTCAAGTCAGGTCAACTCAGATCAGGTCAGTTCAGGGCAAGGTCAGGTCACGTAAAATCTGGTAAATCAGGTCAAGTTACCTCAATTCAAGTCAGGCCAAGGCACTTCAAGCCAGGTCAAGCCAGGTCAGGTCACGTCATGTTCATCTCAAGCCAAATTAGGTCAGGTCAACTTAGGTCAGGTAAAGTCAGGTAAAGTCACCGAATATCCGGTTAAGTACATTTAAGTCACCTCAATTCAGGTCAAGTCATATAAAATCCGGTCCAGTCAAGTCACCCTCAAGTCAAGTCAGGTGAAGTCACCTCAAATCTGGTCAAGTCAGGTCTTCGCCTCAAGCCAAGTCAGGTCAGGTCAAATAATATCAGGTCAAGTCAAATTCGGAAGGTCAAATCAGGCCAGGT
>CM054138.1:29709551-29724551 GCA_028751875.1 Rapana venosa
AAGAATGCAAAGAAGAATCCAAAGAAGAAGAAGAAGAAGAAGAAGAAGAAGAAAAGAAGAAGAAGAAGAAGAAGAAGAAGAAGAGAAAGAAGGACAACAACAACAACAAAAGAAGAAGAAGGAGAAGAAGAAGAAGAAGAAGAAGAAGAAGAAGAAGAAGAAGAAGAAGAAGAAGAAGAAGAAGAAGAAAGAAGAAGAAAAAGAAGAAGAAGAATTTTTATTTTTATTTTTATTTTATTTTATTTTATACCACTTTAAGTCACGAGATTTCTCTGCGTGAAATTCGGGCTGCTCTCCCCGGGGAGAGCGCGTCGCCACAAGAGCAGCGGCACCCTTTTTTTTTTTTTTTTGTTGTCTGCAACTGTATTTGTTTTCCTATCAGAGTGGCTTTTTTCTAAGAATTTTGCCAGGGACAACTCCCTTGTTGCCGTGGGTTCTTTTACGTGCGCTGAAAATTTTGTGTAACACACGGGACCTCGGTTTATCGTATCATCCGAAAGACTAGCGCCCAGACCACCACTCATGGTCTAATGGATGGGGAAAAATTTAGGGCCCAAACGGGGTACGAACCGCGCACACACCCGACCCGGACTTTTCGCATTCTAGACAGGCGCGTTACCTCTAGACCACCGATCCACCATAGACCATAGAAGAGTGTAAAACAGTAAATCTTGCCACAATACATTCAAACACGCGTACTCAAATCATTCAGGCACATGCACTAACACATGTACACTGTAAAACCCAAGCTTACACACGTGGACAACACAGACAGAGAAAAGGGTACCTAACATACACTCAGCCGAAAGGAGAGAGAGAGAGAGAGAGAGAGAGAGAGAGAGAGAGAGAGAGAGAGAGAGAGAGAGAGAGAGAGAGAGAGAGAGGAGAGAGAGAGAGAGAGAGAGAGAGAGAGAGAGAAAGGAATGCGAAAAGTGGAATGGAAATGAGACAGACGCTGGTGCCATAAGGCTGGAACGCCCCCTCCCCCACCACCCCCACCACCCCCACTCATCATCCACCAACCTCCTCTCTCTTTTTCTCCTCCTCCCTTGTCCAAGGGAGGTGTCGGGTGGGGGGTGGATAGGCAAACATGTTTGCTAGAACGACGTAAACAGCAGCCCTACCGAATTGGGCCTGCCAGCCCGCCCACATACCTGTGGTAGCCCAAGAGAGCTCCATCCCATTTTATGTGATCGATAAACGCTTTACATCATCATTCAGTTGTCAATGGCTCCACAGTGTGGGAAAGAAAAAATCAATGGCAGCGGAGGGCTGTGGTCTGTTTGCCACTTCTTGTCGAAATACTCTCAGTGCCCCATTAGTGCCCGTCAGTACCAAAGTGGGTATTGATGGGGAGGCTGCTGCTTCTTCTTCTTGTTCCTCCTCCTCAAATGCTCAGACTGCAACTATTGCTGTCTGTCATATGAGCAAAAATGCGTTTGCACCTAACAAGTCAGGCCCAGCGCATCTGACTTAAGCATGGGAGAGAATTGTCATCTTTTAAGTATTTCTGTGGGGGAAAAGGGAAGGAGAATGGGCCATGAAGGAAGAAAATAGACAAAAGAAGGAGGTGAGAGGAAGGAGAGGAACAAACAAAGCAGAAACAAAGAAAGGGATAGAGAAGAGGGAATCCCTAGCACATAATTTCGTGAAGGTGGTGGATTGTAATTTATACAAACAGGCCTCCCCTAGACATCTCTCAACAGTGGAAAATAGAATTATGCCGAAATCTGTGATAAACAAACTGAAGATTTCAGAATTATTGGGAACTTTTTAAAAAACATTTCTCTGAATTACTTGCCTGATTGTCATTGTTATGAGTGTAGTCAAATACATAATTATGTGTGTATGTGTGTGTGAAATAAGTCTTTCTCCTAGTCAGTGGTCTTTAAAACATTGAATTCATACATTGGTGAATGGTGAGGGTGTGCGTGGGTGTGTACGTGTTGCGTATGTGCATGCATAAATAATAATTTTTTATGTCTTCTAGTTAATGTGTATTTTTTGAGTTTTTTGTGTGCTTTTTTAACATTGTGTTCACAATTGGTGTGTGTGTGTGTGCGCGCGCGCGCGCGTGTGTGTGTGTGTATGTGTGTGTATGTGTGTGTGCGCATGCGCGCGTGTGTTTGTGTGTGTGTGTGTGTGTTCGTGATATTTTTATTTGAAGTCATTTTGGAATGTTTTAACCAATATGAAATATAGAATTTTTTGGTGTATTTTGAGATTTTTGATGCGTATCAATATGCCTGTCAGTATTGTAATTGCCCTTCATGGGATGATTAAAGTGTTTTTGTCTTGACTTGACTTGAATGATCACTCTGCAGTGGTAGTGGTTGACGTGTTGAACAACACAGCAAGCAAATCTAGCATAACTCAATCCAGGGCCCCTAGTGCTAAAACTAACCCCCTTCCTTTTACTAAGTCCAATCGTGGTCAGTTCCTGCTATAATTAGCACCAGCTGGGCTGGGATGGGATGGAATGGAATGGAATGGAATGGACAGCAGCTTAGAGGAGCCTGAAACTGGAGGGAAACTGACAGCTATGACAAGTAGACTTCTGTCTTCCAGGCAACGTGGAATGAATTCCTGTTGTTGTTGTTGTTGTTGTTTTTTCCTTTCTGCTTTTCTGTTTGAAGAAGCAGACAGCAAGAAGTCCAGTACGTGATTTCCTTCATTTTCGTGTTTCCTTATCATGCAGGAGAGAGGATGGGGGAGGGAGAGAGAGAGAGAAGAGAGAGAGAGGGAGAAGAGAGAGAGGGAGGGAGGGAGGGGGGAGGGAGGAAGTGAGAGAGAGAGGGGGGGGGAGATGGAGAGATAGAGGGGAGAGAGGGGAGAGAGAGAGAGGGGGAGAGAGGGAGAGAGAGAGAGGAAGGGGGAGAGAGAGAGGGGAGAGAGAGGGGGGAGGGAGGGAGAGAGAGGGGGGGAGAGAGAGGGAGAGAGAGGGGGGAGGGATGGAGGGAGGAAGCGAGAGAGGGGAGAGAGAGAGAATGTGTGTGTGTGTGTGTGTGTGTGTGTGAGAGAGAGAGAGAGAGAGAGAGAGAGAGAGAGAGAGAGAGAGAGAGAGAGAGAGAGAGAGAGAGAGAGAGAGAGAGAGAGAGAAGGATCTTAAATGTATAGAGAACAGGAAGAGACAGACAGACAGACAGACAGAGAGACAGATAGGGACAGAGACAGACAAGAGATAGACAGAGGGTCAGAGAGTCAAAGAGTGTATGTTCTTTCGAGCCAGAAGGCCCATAGAGCCGGAGCTTATCCCAGTTTCTGTAGCGTTAAGCGAACTGATGGTTTTTTCACCACCCCTGTGACAGGACGCTAGTCTGTCGCCAGATACTTCCCCAGCAGAGCTGGTACCCACTTGTACACCTGGGTGGAGTGAGGAAAATAGGAGTAAAGTGTCTTTCCCAAGGACACAACACCGAGCCGAGCGGGGATCGAACCCGCGACCTCTGGATCACGAGTTGACCGCCTAAACCACTCGACCACGGTGCCTCCTGAGTCAAAGAGTGGGAAAGCAAAAAATGTCTTATAATTATTAAAAACAAGTAGCATTTTCATGAAGCTGACCTTAAGACGATCGTAAAAGTCAAGTCAAAATTCTTTATTCCAGAAAAAAATCATATTATTTTGGGTACATGGAAATACATACACCTACACAAAACCATCTAAATCATCATGAGCAATCGAGGTTGAAGAGAAAGCAATCGAGGTTAAAAAGAAATAAAACCCCACATTTTTTTGCTTGTAGTGTGGCTGAAAAGTATTCTTGTCCGTGAGACCTTCTGCTGACCTCATTACTCTGTGATGAAAGAAAATCAAAATGGTTAAACAAAAGACGGATTGTAGGAGAAACGTTATGGACAGTTCAACAAATACCATAGACTATTCAGTTTTGCATGTCTGTAGCACAATCAACTTCATCCCCCCCGCCCAAATTTTCAAACAGGTGTAGAATTGTCAGTGGGTTGCTGTTAGAACACTCAACTTCTGGATCAAAAAAGAAATTTTGGCTCAAACGCTGTCTGAATTTCTATGTCGAATATTACATCATTTCTCTTGTCATTTTCCCCCTCTATCCAAATTTTCTTAAAACTTTCCTTTCCCTCATGATTTTCTTTCATGTCCTTCCTTATAATGGCTAATCTGCAAGAGCTCAAGGTATAATTATAGGAAGCTGTTAAGTAACGATTTAGATGAATATTTTTTTTTTAAAGTGAAGCTGTTAATTTTTTACCACAAGGTTACCATTCTAATGTTTCTTTATCTGTAATTTGATTCATATTTAGTCAAACCTTGGCGAGAGCCACGACGTTCACCAATGGTGAGAAGTTTTGCATAATTATGCAACCGTTGTTGGCCATCATTTAGGTAGCCGCATTCCAACATTGCGAACGCTTTAGACTGTGACTTTTGTGTACACGGAGAAAGCTGTATCCCCCCATCACACAAATAAGAATGCTTCTAAGATCCTAATGGTAAAACTCCCTTTAATAATAATAATAATAATAATAATAATAATAATAATAATAATAATAATAATAATAATGATGATGATGATGATGATGATGTATGGAATTTATATAGCGCTGAATCTTGTAAAGCAACAAATCAAAGCGCTCAGTTCTTTGTTTTTTTAATGCGTGTGTATGCGTTTTTTTAAATTTTTGTCATCTGTTCCCACCGGCACACAATAGCCTACTCTTTCGAACAGCGGAACAGGATTTAACGTGTGCGCAAGATGTTTAAGGCATGCTGGACTGAATAGAAAAACAGCTTATAATGAAGCTCCTGTGCAGGTTGTTGAAAGCGTTTTACAAATACCTTCCCTTCTTCTTCTTCTCCTATTCCATCCTATTGGGGCAACATTGACGATTTTGAAACTAGCTTCTTCTAGTTATCACATACATCTGTATACATAAAAGCTTCGGTTTATTTTTTTAACAGAATGCTGTATACTGCCTGCCCCCTTCTTTCAATAAAAACGAAAAGTAAAAACAAATCCCAAAAAAGCGAAACATCCCAAGTAGGACAAAACTGAGAAAAAGGAAACTAGCAGGAAAAGGAAAAGAAGAAGAAGAAGAAGAAGAAAGAAGAAGAAGAAGAAGAAGAAGAAGAAGAAGAAGAAGAAGAAGAAGAAGAAAAAGAAGAAGAAGAACAAGAACAAGAAGAACAAGAACAAGAAGAACAAGAACAAGAACAAGAAGAAAAAACACGATGCACTCAATTTTTTCCGAACAAATTAAAAACCAAACACACGCACTCCAATCATTCAAAGGCATGCATTCATACATGTACAATACAAAAAACAAATTTAGAAGAAAAAAAAAGGCAACAAATGGATGGGGAGAGAAAAAAAGGCAACATACAAAAAGCAACTGGAATGAAAGAGAGGGAAGAGATAATATAAAAGCGGAATAGAAATGAGACAGATGCTGGGTTGAATGAGAGCGGACCCCCTCCCCCTCCTTCACCCTCCCCCCCAACCCCCACATACACATCAACTCACCCCATCCCTTCCCCTCCCCTCCCCTCCCCACCTCCCCCACCCACAAAAAAAAAATCGGTCACAAACAATTTACCAGAAGAAAAAAAACAAAACCCCCACAAACAGCAGTAGCCATCCCCTCTACTAAATAGCCCTGTCTGTCCCGCCCACTCATATCTGTCGTAACACAAGATGACTCCGTCCTCCTCCTCTTCTTCCCATCAATAATAAACCCTTTGCATCATCATTTGTTTGTCTATGGCTGGAAACTGACCAGCAGCATACAAGAGGACATAATCGATGGTCGCTTGGCTTTTTGGGTTTGTCTGTCTGTTGGCCTTTCTTGTAAAATACTCTTGTGCCTAGGTCTAAGTCTGAATAAACGTTTCGTTTTCGCATTCGCATACTCTTGTGCCCCCGTAGTACGCTAGGAGGAGGGGGTGGTGAATGGGGCAGGCTTTTAAGAGTGTGGAAAAACGTTTGTTCTGTAGACAGGAAAAGATAACAGTTTTTTTAAAAACCCAACTAATCGGTGGCACTGTTCTTGCGGTGACAACCTCTCCCTAGGGAGAGCAGCCCGAGTTTCATGCAGAAAAATCTGCTGTGAATTAAAGTTGTATACAATACAATACAACATAATACAATGCAATGCAATACAATACAATGCAATACAATATGTGCATGTGTTATATACATAATAGTCTACATGATACAGTCTTTATTTACAAATAATTTCGCATAATTTTTCACACAAAAAATTTGAATACATCAGTTCCCAATAAGTTTTTTTTTCTGTTCTGTATGTGTAGTATTTTTTAAAAGTGGTTATAATGTTGTCTATAGACTATGGTGGATCGGTGGTCTAGAGGTAACGCACCTACCTAGAAAGCCAAAATTCCGGGTCGGAAGTGTGCGCTGGTTCGATCCCGGTTTGGGTCAAAAACCTTTCCCCTATCCATTAGACCATGAGTGGTAGTCTGGGCGCTAGTCTTTCGGATGAGATGATTAACCGAGGTCCAGTGTGTTACACAAAAAGAACCCACGGCAACAAGGGAGTTGTCCCTGGCAACATTTAGTTTTAAAAAGCCACTCTGATAGGGAAGCAAACGCAGTTGCAGACAGGAAAAGAAAACTCAACGAGAATTTTAAAAAACAACCTCAACAGATTAATGCCTCCTCAGTCATCTTATACTGCATCCTTATGCTTGTATAGCCCTGTTGCTTTCCAAGAATTGTACTATTTTTAGCGTGGCCCGCGGCGCCAAAGTGGGATGACTTGCAGTTCCCACAGTCCCTAAACTGGATACCTCCGCTGGGACTATAACATAACCTCAACTACAGCCTCCTCAGTGTATTTCGCTTGTGATTTATTACTTTTATGGTCGTGGTTATAATGCAGTGATTTTTTTAAAAAAGAAACAACTAGCTTTTATACTAGTCCACGCAAATAATAAAACTCAGATCACTGCATTCCCCCCCCCCCCCCCCCCACCACACACACACAGCAACACACACCACCAACACGCAACCAGCAACCACACACACACCACACACAACACACACAACACCACACACACACCACACACACACACACACACACCACACAACACACACACACACACACACACCCAGCAACACACAACACACCACACACGCACACACACACACACACCACACACACAACACAACACACACACACACACACACACACACACAACACACACACACAACAACACACACACACACACACACACACACACACACACACACACACACACACACACACACACACACACAACACACACACACACAACACACACACACACACACACAACACACACGCAGCAACACACAACACAACACACAACAGCACAACACACACACACACACACCACACACACAACACAACACACACACACACAACACAACACACACACACAGACAACACACACACACACACACACACACACACACACACACAACACACACACACACACACACACACACACACACACACACACACACACACACAACACACACACACACTTTCCCCGTTTTCCTGTCTGTAAGTTTATCATCTTCGCGGTGATGGTTACAATGCAGTCTTTACATACAAATAGTTTTCCATACTATTTCTTGCAAGGCATGAACAAAATATAAAAGAAATCAATGCCTCTCCCCTCACTCTCGTCCTCCCAGTCCGCTCCCATTTTTCTTGTTTGTGCTTTGTTATTTCCATAGCAGTGGTTAGAGTGTTGTCTTTAGATACAAATAGTTTTCCATACTATTTCTTGCACGGAATGAAAAAAATCAAAAAAATCAATGCCTCTACCCCCCCCCCCCCCCCCCCCCCTACTCCCGTCCTCCCAGTCCGCTCCCATTTTTCCTGTTTGTGCTTTGTTATTTCCATAGCAGTGGTTAGAGTGTTGTCTTTGAAGATATATATATATATATATATTATATATATATATATATATATATATATATATATATATATATATATATATATATATATATATATATTGTCAATACTATTCTTCACAAAGAATAAGAACACATTAGTGAACCCCCTTCCAACCTCCCCACTCTCACCTCTCAACCTCCTGATTTATTGTTTCATGATTATGCTTATGGCGCGCAATCTTTTGATACAAATAAATTCACATACTTTTTTACCCCCCCCCCCCCCCACACACACACACACACAACCCACCCATATAAGGTTTTTGTTTTTCCTCTCAGTTTTGTTCTTCTTTGTGAACGTGAATTAACTTGATTAGTAGGATTATTATGCAGCTTTTCCATATTAAAAAAAAAAATCTTTGTATCATTCCATCAAAGAATTTGAGTAAGTTCAACCCTCTCTCAGGTCTTCTTTTCTTGCCCGAGATTTAGGATTTTCATAGTAATGGCAACAATGAAGTCTTTAGATGCAAAAAATCTCCCATACTGTTTTACACAGGACATTAAAACAGACCTGTTCGTGCCCACTCGGTTCATTTGTCCTGTTCGTGACCTTCCTGTTTTCAAGTCCTACCCTCCCTCCCTCCCTGTGTGAACAGACTTAATGAATCGAGACTGGTTCTTTTCCCTCAACAAGCTGAGAGAGAGCTTGTTAGAGAGAGAGAGAGAGAGAGAGAGAGAGAGAGAGAGAGAGAGAGAGAGAGAGAGAGAGAGAGAGAGAGAGAGAGAGAGAGAGAGAGAGAGAGAGAGAGAGAGAGATTTTATTCTTTTATTTCGTGGAATAATGGAATAAGCACTTGTGGGTTTTTTCCCACCAGTCCCCGTGTGAATGCAGTTGTGTAAATTTTGTCATCCGAGAGAGAGAGAGAGAGAGAGACAGACAGACAGAGACAGAGAGGAATAATGACAATAGCAATGACAATGACAAATTCTTTCATTTCGAGGATAATGAATAAGCACCCATGTGCTTTTGTTTTACATCCAGTATCCGCCCTTAGGGATACATCATATGATAATGAGAGAGACAGACAGACAGACAGAGGCAGAGACAGACAGACACACACACAAAGACAGAGACAGAGACAATGACAAATTCTTTTATTTCGAGGATAATGAATAAGCACCCATGTGCCTTTTTACATCTAGTCCCCGAGACAGAGAGAGTTGAGAGAGACAGAGACAGAGAGACGGACAGACAGACATACAGAGGCAGAGACAGAGAGACAGAGAGACGGACAGACAGACAGAGGCAGAGACAGAGAGACAGAGACAGAGACACACAACGACAGAGACAATGACAATGACAAATTCTTTTATTTCGAGAATAATGAATAAACAACCATGTACTTTTTTTAAACATCCAGTCCCGAGACAGACAGAGACAGCAAGCTAGAGAGGAAGGGGGGGGGGGGGGGGGGGGGGAGGGGGAGGAGGTAAGGTAGGAAGGGAAGGAGGAAGAGAGGCATGGAAGAAGGAAAGAAGGGGGGGGGGGGGGGGGGGGTGGAGTGGAGGGGAGAAGATTGTCCAGATTCTGCTTCCAAGTTCTCTTTGCATCTGATCCCACGCCTCTGGTGTTGCCAGATAGACCGTCTAGACTGTCTTGTTCTATGCCTTCCTTCTGTCTGTCTGTCTGTCAGTCTGTCTGTCTCTGTTGTCTGTCCCTGTCATTGTGTTTGCATGTTTGTTTGTTTGCCTCTGTCTGCCTGTCTGTCTCTGTCATTGTGTCTGCTTGTCTGTCTCTCTGTCTGTCTGTCTGCATGTCTGTTTGTCTGCCTGTCTGTCTGTCTCTGTCTGTGTGTCTGTTTGTCTTTGTTATTCTGTGTGTCTGTGTGTGCGTGTTGTCTGTCTGTCTGTCTGTCTGTCTGTCTGTCTGTCTGTCTGTCTGTCTGTCTGTCTGTCTGTCTCTCTCTCTCTCTCTCTCTCTCTCTCTCTCTCTCCTCTCTCCTCTCTGTCTCTGTCTCTGTCTGTCTGTCTGTCTCCCCTCTCTCCTCTCTCTGACTCTCTCTCTCTCTGTTTCTTCTCTCCTCTCTCTCTCTCTCTCTCTCTCTCTCTCTCTCTCTCTCTCTCTCTCTCTCTGTCTCTGTCTGTCCGTCCGTACGTCCGTCTCACTGTCTGTCTGTCTGTCTCTCAATTGTTTATTCTCCTGACTGTATATGATGTTAATCTGTTATCTGAAGCAGTGGTAGGTTTAAGAAAAGCAGTTGAACAATTTGTCCAGCGGTGCAACATCACTTGCTTTCAAAGTGAATTCGAATAAAAGTAGTATCATTGTGTTTAGAAAGGGAGGCTTTTTTCCTAGCCGCTCATGATAAATGGCTTTACAAGGAAGATGTTAAGCCTGTGGTTAACATTATATGAATATTTTAGCAATCTGTTTTTCCACCAAGCTTAGCTTCATCACTGCATGTAAAAGACCTTGCAAACAGAGGAAAGAACAGTCTGTTGTATGTATAAAAAAAGAAACCCAACGTGTTGATAAGATTCTTATTTTTTGTTGTATACCACTTTGAGTCACGGCAGATTTCTTTGCGTGAAATTCGGGCTGCTCTCCCCAGGGAGAGCGCGTCGCCACAAGAGCAGCGCCATCCATTATTAATTTTTCTTTTCCTGCCTGCAACTGTATTTGTTTCCCTATCAGAGTGGCTTTTTCTAAAGAATTTTGCCTGGAACAACTCTCTTGTTGCCGTGGGTTCTTTTACGTGCGCTAAATAATATCGTGTCATACAGGGACCTCGGTTTATCGTCTCATCCGAAAGACAAGTGCCCAAACCACCACTCATGGTCTAATGGATGGGGGGAAAGTTTCGGGCCCAAACGGGGATCGAACCATCGCACACTTCCGACCCGGACTTTTCGCTTTCTAGGCAGGCGCGTTACGTCAAGACCACCAATAAAAGTCCCTTTGATTTGTTTATTAAGATATTTGATGCACAAACCCATTATCTTATATGGTTCTAAAGTTTGGGACTTAGATGAAGCAGCAACACAAAGTGAGTCATGCCATCTATGTACTTTGAAACATTTTTAAGGAGTTGATAATATACAAACATCAAACGATCTTATTTACAACGAATAATTCTGCTGTCAGATGTGTTAGGTATTGGTTTAAAATTTCGAATATGGAAGAGCACAGACTACATTTTAAATCTTATAGAATGCTTTTTTATGTAGATGTTGAATGGAAAGAAAACCTGGGCCACACAAATACGCATTTGTTTATTCAAATATGGCTTTGGATATGTCTGGTTAAACCAAGTTGTTGGAAACATAATAGTTTATTAAAGCTTTTAGACAAAGATTGATATGATCATATTATACAACTGAGTGATAGATATAGAACGCATCGACAATCAATAAACTTACATGACCTCAAACCTGATTTTAAAGCTTGAAATGGATATGCTTTTTAAGAGAATAATGGCACACACGCACGCACGCACGCACGCACGCACGCACACGCACACACACACACACACACACACACCGAAAGAAAAAAAACAACCCGAAAGACAAACAGCAGTAGCATTTCGATCCCTTTTAAAAGTCACTCCATCTTCTTTTTTTGGGGGGGTGGGGGTGGGGAAGAGGGGGGTGTTGCACTTTTCCCATTTCCACCATTCCTTTCTGCAACATTTCTTCAGAGGCATTGTTGCATCGTTAGATGTGCTACAAGTCGTTAACAACAGAAGAAGAAAGAAGAAGAAGAAGAAGAAAAGAAGAAGAAGAAGAAAGAAGAAAAGAAGAAGAAGAATGCAAGAAGGATCGAAGAATGCGAAGAAGCAAGAAGAATGTAAGAATGCGAAGAAGAAGAAGAAGAAGAAGAAAAGAAGAAAGAAGAAGGGAAAAAGAAGAAAAAAGAAGAATGTGAAGAAGAAGAAGAAGAAGAAGAGAAGAAGAAGAAGAAGAGAAGAAGAAGAAGAAGAAAAGAAAGAAGAAGAAGAAGAAGAAGAAGAAGAAGAAGGAAAAATTTCGAAGAAGAAGAATGCGAAGAAGAATGGAAGAAGAATTGCGAAGAAGAAAAAGAATTGCGAAGAAGGAAGAAAAGAAGAAGAAGAAAGAGAAAGAAGAAGAAGAAGAAGAAGAAGAAGAAGAAGGGAAAAAGAATTGCGAAGAAGAAAAAAGAAGAAGAGAAGAAAGAAGAAGAAAGCAAAGAAGAAGAAGAAGAAGAAGAAGAAGAAGAAGAAGAAGAAGAAAAAGAAAGAAAAAAAGAAAGAAGAGAAGAAAAAGAAAAAGAAAAAAAAAAGAAGAAGAAGAAGAAGAAGAAGAAGAAAAGAAGAAAAGAAAGAGAAAATGCAAAGAAGAAGAGAATGCAAAGAAAAAAGAAAGAAGAGAAGAAGGAAGAAGAAAAAGAAGAAGAAGAAGAAGAAGAAAGAAGAAGAAGAAGAAAGAAGAATGCAAAGAAAAAGAAGAATGCAAAGAAGAAGAAGAAGAAAGAAGAAGAAGAAGAAGAAGCAAAAGAAGAAGAAGAAAAGAAGAAGAAGAAAGAAGGAAATGCAAAGAAGAAGAAGAAGAAGAAGAAGAATGAGAAGAAGAAGGAAGAAGAAGCAAAGAAGAAAAGAAAAAAAAATGCAAAGAAGAAGAAGAATGCAAAAGAAGAAGAAGAATGAAAGAAGAAGAAGAAGAAAGAAGAAGAAGAAAAAAGAAGAAGAAGAAGAAGAAAGAAAAGAAGAAGAAAGAAGAAGGAAGAAAGGAAGGCGAAGAATGCGAAAAGAAGAGAAGAAAAAAAGAAGAAGAAGAAGAAGAAGAGAAAAGAAAGAAGAAAAGAAGAAAAAGAAGAAGAAGAAGAAGAAAGGAAGAAGAAGAAGAAGAAGAAAAGAAGAAGAAGAAAAAGAAGAAAAGATGCGAAGAAAAGAAGAAAAAAGAAGAAGAAGAAGAATGTGAAAGAATGCGAAGAAAAGAAGAAGAATGCAAAGAAGAAGAAGAAGAAGAAGAAAAAGAAAAGAAAAGAAGAAGAAGAAGAAGAAGAAGAAGAAAGAAAAAGAAGAAGAAGAAGAAAAAAGAAGAAGAAGAATGCAAAGAAGAAGAAGAAGAAAAAATGCAAAGAAGAAAAGAACAAGAACAAGAACAAGAAAAGAAAGAAAGAAAGAAAGAAGACGAAGAGAAGAAGAAGAAGAAAAGAAGAGGAAGAAGAAGAAAAGAAAAGAAGAAGAAGAAGAAAAGAAGAAGAAAAAAGAAGAAGAAGAAGAAGAAAAAAGAAGAAGAAGAAGAAGAAGAAGAAGAAGAAACGACCTGTAAAGCAAACAAAAACCACCACAATCACCCTTCTCCCCCAAACCCACCCACCCCACCCCACTCCCCCACCCCCAAAATCAGCCAAGTACACACGCGAAAATACATCTACACTTTTTTTTTCTATTTCTCGACTTACAGCTCCAAAGTTCACCATTGGTGAACATTGATTTTGCATATGTAACCGTTTTATCCCACCATGAATCAGGGTAGCCACATTCCAACTTCCGAATTGATGTCTGAATATGACACCAGTGTGCATGCGGGCTTATGTGTGTGTGTGTTTAAAAAAAAATCTTGTCATCTATTCTTACTGGCATGCAGTGGCCTACTCTTCCTAAAGGTGGAATGGATTTTAACGCGTGTGCAAGATGTTCTGCATGCGTTCGTACATAGGGGACCTCGTCTTATCAGAAGGACTTTCGGGGGAGTGGAGTCAGTCAGTCAGTATTGTGCGCGTGTGTGTGTTTACATTTGCATTTGTAAAAATCTATTAATTGTAACTGGATGCATGTGAAAGACTAGGATGAATGAGAGCGCTTTGATTTGTTTTGTTTTTTTAACAAGATATAGCGCTGTATAAATTCCATGTATTATTATTATTATTATTATTATTATTATTATTATTATTATTATCATAACTCCGGGGGGAAAAAATCCCGTCGAACCGGTGCATCGGTGGTGGCTCGAACTCGACACTATCAGATCACGAGTTCAACGCTCTAACCATTAGGCTATTCCGCCCCCCTCGCCCCTCAACCCCCTTCCCCACCTCTTCCCAATCGCATCCATCACTTATCTATCTAAACTTGCATTATATTTATTGTGCCCCTTGTGCTTCCATTTCCATCACACTGGCAAAGAACAAGAACAACAACAACAAAAACAACACAAAAAACTGGTATCATAATATTATACAGACGCGATTATGGAACTGAAATGTCGGAGATCAGACTAAGGAAGGAAGGTGGCAGGATGGTTAAGACGTTTGCCTGCCAACAAGTTAACCGTGAGTTTCTGGGTTCGATTCCCAGACTCGTCCTTTCTTCCCAGTTTGACAAAAAAAATCGAACTGAATGTCAAAGTCCTTCGGATGAGACTATAAACCGAGGCCCCGTGTGCGAACGCATGCAGAACATCTTGCGCACACGTTAAATCCTGTTCCGCTTTTCGAAAGATTAGGCCATTGTGTGCCGGTGGGAACAGATGATAAAATTGACAAAACCGCATACACACGGGGACTGGATGTAAAAAAAAGCACCCGAGTGCTTATTCCATTATCCTCGATATAAAATAATTTTTTTTTAAATACTGTCATCTGAGTGCTTTGATTTGTTGCTTTACAAGATTTAGCGCTATATAAATTCCATACATTATTATTATGATGATGATGATGATGATGATGATGAAATCCTATTGTATGCTGCATACTTATATGTCCCCGCTTCTAGCGTCATTAAGTGGTTTTATTGTCCTTAAGTGGATCAAGATGTTCAACTGCACGAACCCTAGTCCCCCGACCCCCCTAAACACACACAACACACACACATACACACACACACACACTCTCTCCTCTCACACAAACAAACAAACAAACAAACAAACAAATGACAATCCTCCAAACCAACCAACTAACAAACAAACAAAAAATCCCAGGATTTTTGATTTTTTGGAACTGCTAAGCACATGGCTTTACATCCACACAGATGAAAACATAACCCCAAAATAACGGCAATATTAAGAAGATACTGATTAAATAGATAAAATTATCAAATAAAACCAAACCTCTGTTATCAATATTTATTACTGACTTATTTTGGGCTGTG
>CM054138.1:29734551-29737051 GCA_028751875.1 Rapana venosa
GAGGTTTAATGATGAAACAAGTATACAGATGTGTCGCTGGGTTTGTTGTTGTGCCTTAAGGCTAAGAGTTTTTGTAGTGTAGTGTGGTGTGGTGTGAGGTGGGGTGGGGTGGTGGTGTGGTGTGGTGGAGGTGGGGTGTGGTGGTGTGGTGTGGTGTGTGTGGTGGAGGTGTGTGGTGGGTGTGAGTGGTGTGGTGTAGTGTTAGTGTGTTGGTTGGGTGTAGAGTTGTGTGGTGTGGTGGGGTGGGTGGTGGGTGTTAGTGTGTGTGTGGTGTGGTGGTAGTGTGGTAGGTGTGGTGTGGTTGGGGGTGTGGTGTAGTGTAGTGTGTGGTATGTGTGTGTTGTTTGGTGTGGTGTGTTGGTAGTGTGTGGCAGTGTGATGTGGGTGGTTGGTTGTGTTGTGTGTGTGGTGTGGTTGTGGGTTGAGTGGTAGGTGTGGGTGGTGTGGTGTGAGTGGTGTGGTGTGGTGTGAAGGTGTGTGGGGTGTGTGTGGTGTGTGTGGTGTTTGAGTGGTGTAGTGTGGTGTGGTGTGGTGGGTGTGTGGATGTGATGTATGTATGTGTGGGTGTAGTGTGGTGTGGTGTGGTGAAGAGTGGTGTGGTGGGAGATGTGTGTGTGTGCCATGGTGTGTGTGATTGTGGGTGTGTGTATGAGTGAGTGCAGTGAGTGTAGTGTTGTGTGGTGGTAGTGTAGTGTGTGTGTGTGTAGTGAGTGTATGAGTGTCTGAGTGTAGTGTAGTGTAGTGGTGTAGTGTGTAGTGCAGTGTAGTGCAGTGTAGTGCGTGTAGTGTGTGTAGCAGTGAGTGTGTGTGTGTGTGCTGTAGTGTGTGTCGTCGCGTTGTGAGTGTAGTGTAGTGCAGTGTAGGAGTGCAGTGTAGTGTTTGGTGTGGTGCAGTGCAGTGGTAGTGTGTGTGTTAGTGTATGTAGTGTAGTGTAGTGTGTGTAGTGTGTGTGTGGTGTGTGATAGATGTGTGGCAGTGTGGGAAGGAAAATTGGTGTGGTGTGTGTGTGCTCATGGTGTGGTGTGATGTGGTGTGGTGTAGTGTAGTGCAGTGCAGTGCATGTGAAGTGTATGTAGTGTCGCGTCGCGTAGTGTAGAGTAGTGTAGTGTAGTGTAGTGCATGTGTAGTGCAGTGTACTGCAGTGTCTAGTGTAGTGTAGTGCAGTGTAGTGCAGTGTAGTGTAGTGTATTTCAGTGCAGAGTAGTGTACTGTAGTGCAATGCAGTGTAGTGTAGTGCAGTGCATAGCAGTGTATTGTAGTGTAGTGTCGAGTCGTGTAGTGTAGTGTAGTCGTTCTCCTAGACCGGTTGCTTTCACTGCTCAAGCTGCAGAGTCCAATCTACCCGCGAGGCCAGCATCCTCCTCCTCCTCTGCCTTCACAGCCGTTGGCAGAAAGGTTCTCCTCTTCCGCCTGCTCCTCCATTGGGGGGATGTCATCGTGGTATTGTAACCCATACCTGGGGGCTGTTTCGTGGTCACCAGGGCGTATCTATCCACACACTAGGCGGGCCTGCATGCCACACGTTAAGGGGGCCAAGTCTCCTCCCTTGTAGGATTGTTTTATTGTAAGACTTTCTGGGGGGAAAAAAAGACTGGAGACAATAGACCAAGTAGGCAGGAAAAAGGAGCAGGTGATAGGAAGAAAAAGGGACAAGGCAGAAACAAAGAGAGGGATAGAAAAGGGGGAGTTCCTGGCTCAGAATGTTCAGAAGGTAGGGATGCTGTTTATAATCTCTCGCTCTCTCACTCACTCACAGACACAGACACAGACACAGACACAGACAACAGATACACACACACACACACACACACACACACACACACACACACACACACACACACACACACACACATAATATGTTATATATATATATATATATAATATATATATATATATATATATATATATAGAGAGAGAGAGAGAGAGAGAGAGAGAGAGAGAGAGAGAGAGAGAGATATGTGTGTGTGTGTGTTATACAAAATTAAACCCCACACACATAACACACTCATATATATATATATATATATATATATATATATATATATAATATATATATATATAATATATATATATATATATATTATATATATATATATATATCTATATATCTATATATCTATATATATATACATTATGTATGTATGTAAGGCAGCAAGTTTGTTACAAGAAGTGAAGAATGGAGAAAGGACGGCCAATGAAAGAAAAAAAAGAATTTCCAGAAGGTGGCGATGCTGTTTTTACTGACAGGACCCCGGCATGCCCACAGGAGAAAGACTGGGGTTGACGTTCCATGGATCTCCAAGTTGATCTTTCTTGGGCCATCCTATGGCAGCTAGTCTTCCTTCACCTTCATCTTCACCTTCACCTATCCCGCAGTCCCGCAGACCGTGGAGGGGCACTAATGAACATTTTGCAATCAGCTTCCTCCACTCCCTGAGGTCTTCTGCTTTCTGTAGCAATTTTTTCAACTCAAGGCCAGTCATCCACTCTCTGATGTCAT
>CM054138.1:29742051-29752051 GCA_028751875.1 Rapana venosa
GAGGCGAATGAGAACTATCTAATTTCTCATTAGTCGTGACAAGAGAATTGCGTGACCTTTCATTGGGTCTATGAATGAAGAGACCAGTCTGCCTGATGGCTTTGTTATGGTTTTGTTTTGTGTGTCACACAAAAAAGTGGAATAAACAACCAACACAACAACACCCAAAGTTAACTTGATGGGGATGGGAATAGAACTAGAAATGGCACAAGGACAAGAAATTTGTCAGCCATTGAGAAAAAAGCTCATTTATTCTCAGGCAAGAAGGTGCTCTTCTGCAACACAGGAGAGAGAGAGAGAGAACTGGAAGTGGAGCACAAACTAGAAATGTTTATCAAGAGTAAATGGATAAGCACAGGGCTTCTTTACACCATGCTCTCGCAAAAAGAAGAAAAAATAGAGAAAAAAGAAATGAAGATATGACCGTTTTCCTACCCCCATGAAGGTAGCCGCATTCCGACTTCAGTGAGGGGGAGGGGGAGGGGTGGGGCTTAAAATAAGTCTTGGCTTGATACCTTTTTTCCTGCTGTATTGTTGTTTTGCTTATGTCTTATGTGTATCGAATAAACTATGTTTAAAGTAGCCGTTTACAGGTACGCTACATGAATAGAAGCATAGCCGGACAGTACCACCACCAAGCAGGCAAACAAGCAAACTAACAAACAAAGAAAGCGAGCAAAAAACCCCAGTAAAATGGGCAACACAGACACTTTTTTCTTTCTTTGTCTAACGTGTAGACAACAACTATTGTTGTCTGTCCTATGAGCGAAAATACTTTGCGCTGTTGTTAAGCGCCTGACAAGTCAGACCCAGCGCATCATGCTTTCTGCGTGGAAGAGAATTGTAAGAAGAATAAAGCTTCAGTGGTATGCTCATGTGTCCACATCAAGAGGCCTGGCCAAGTCTGTATAGAGAGAGAGGGCAGAGTAAAGACAACACGGACAATGAAAAGCCGGAGGAAGAAATAAATCTTTCAAAAACACCCAACCCTTTCCCTATATCCCAAACTGGACATCAATCACTTTAGCACCAGCACTTACAAATCTACATCAATCTCAACAACCAGCGCTTCAATTTGTTTGTTTTACAAGATTCAGCGCTATATAAATTCCATATACTATTATTATTATAAGTGGAGGAATCTGCTAAAAGAGCATCTTCTACACAACCTTGCAAGGTCCAGTCCAGAGCTACGAGATCCTAAACGTGAACTGACTTTTGCGAAAATAGCAATATGTGAAAATAGACGAAAATTTGTCCTGTTCATTTTTGACCCCCCCCCCCCCCCCCCCCCACCTCTTGAAGCGAATGAGAACTATCTAATTTCTCATTAGTCGTGACAAGAGAATTGCGTGACCTTTCATTGGGTCTATGAATGAAGAGACCAGTCTTGCCTGATGGCTTTGTTATGGTTTTTGTTTTGTGTGTCACACAAAAAAGTGGAATAAACAACCAACACAACAACACCCAAAGTTAACTTGATGGGGATGGGAATAGAACTAGAAATGGCACAAGGACAAGAAATTTGTCAGCCATTGAGAAAAAAGCTCATTTATTCTCAGGCAAGAAGGTGCTCTTCTGCAACACAGAGAGAGAGAGAGAGAACTGGAAGTGGAGCACAAACTAGAAATGTTTATCAAGAGTAAATGGATAAGCACAGGGCTTCTTTACACCATGCTCTCGCAAAAAGAAGAAAAAATAGAGAAAAAAGAAATGAAGATATGACCGTTTTCCTACCCCCCATGAAGGTAGCCGCATTCCGACTTCAGTGAGGGGGAGGGGGAGGGGTGGGGCTTAAAATAAGTCTTGGCTTGATACCTTTTTTCCTGCTGTATTGTTGTTTTGCTTATGTCTTATGTGTATCGAATAAACTATGTTTAAAGTAGCCGTTTACAGGTACGCTACATGAATAGAAGCATAGCCGGACAGTACCACCACCAAGCAGGCAAACAAGCAAACTAACAAACAAAGAAAGCGAGCAAAAAACCCCAGTAAAATGGGCAACACAGACACTTTTTCCTTTCTTTGTCTAACGTGTAGACAACAACTATTGTTGTCTGTCCTATGAGCGAAAATACTTTGCGCTGTTGTTAAGCGCCTGACAAGTCAGACCCAGCGCATCATGCTTTCTGCGTGGAAGAGAATTGTAAGAAGAATAAAGCTTCAGTGGTATGCTCATGTGTCCACATCAAGAGGCCTGGCCAAGTCTGTATAGAGAGAGAGGGCAGAGTAAAGACAACACGGACAATGAAAAGCCGGAGGAAGAAATAAATCTTTCAAAAAACACCCAACCCTTTCCCTATATCCCAAACTGGACATCAATCACTTTAGCACCAGCACTTACAAATCTACATCAATCTCAACAACCAGCGCTTCAATTTGTTTGTTTTACAAGATTCAGCGCTATATAAATTCCATATTACTATTATTATTATTAAGTGGAGGAATCTGGCTAAAAGAGCATCTTCTACACAACCTTGCAAGGTCCAGTCCAGAGCTACGAGATCCTAAACGTGAACTGACTTTTGCGAAAATAGCAATATGTGAAAATAGACGAAAATTTGTCCTGTTCATTTTTTAACACCCCCCCCCCCCCCACCTCTTGAAGCGAATGAGAACTATCTAATTTCTCATTAGTCGTGACAAGAGAATTGCGTGACCTTTCATTGGGTCTATGAATGAAGAGACCAGTCTGCCTGATGGCTTTGTTATGGTTTTTGTTTTGTGTGTCACACAAAAAAGTGGAATAAACAACCAACACAACAACACCCAAAGTTAACTTGATGGGGATGGGAATAGAACTAGAAATGGCACAAGGACAAGAAATTTGTCAGCCATTGAGAAAAAAGCTCATTTATTCTCAGGCAAGAAGGTGCTCTTCTGCAACACAGAGAGAGAGAGAGAGAACTGGAAGTGGAGCACAAACTAGAAATGTTTATCAAGAGTAAATGGATAAGCACAGGGCTTCTTTACACCATGCTCTCGCAAAAAGGGGAAAAAATAGAGAAAAAAGAAATGAAGATATGACCGTTTTTTTTTTACCCCCCATAAAGGTAGCCGCATTCCGACTTCAGTGAGGGAGAGGGGGAGGGGTGGGGCTTAAAATAAATCTTGGCTTGATACCTTTTTCCTGCTGTATTGTTGTTTTGCTTATGTCTTATGTGTATCGAATAAACTATGTTTAAAGTAGCTGTTTACAGGTACGCTACATGAATAGAAGCATAGCCGGACAGTATCACCACCAAGCAGGCAAACAAGCGAACAAACAAACAAAAGAAAGCGAGCAAAAAACCCCAGTAAAATGGGCAACACAGACACTTTTTCCTTTCTTTGTCTAACGTGTAGACAACAACTATTGTTGTCTGTCCTATGAGCGAAAATACGTTGCGCTGCCGTTAAGCGCCTGACAAGTTAGACCCAGCGCATCCCGCTTTCCGGCGCGTGGAAGAGAGTTGTAAGAAGAATAAAGCTTCAGCGGTATGCTCATGTGTCCACATCAAGAGGTCTGGCCAAGTCTGTATAGAGAGAGGGCAGAGTAAAGACAACACGGACAATGAAAAGCCGGAGGAAGAAATAAACCTTTAAAAAAACCCACCCAACCCTTTCCCTATATCCCAAACTGGACATCAATTACTTTAGCACCAGCACTTACAAATCTACATCAAGCTCCATAACCAGCAAATGGAGGAATCTGGCTAAAAGAGCATCTTCCACACAACCTTGCATGGTCCAGTCCAGAGCTACGAGATTCTAAACGAGAACTGACTTTTGCGAAAATAGCAATATCTGAAAATAGACGAAAAATTGTCCTGTTCATTTTTTGGGCCCACTTTGAGGCGAATGAGAACTATCTAATTTCCTATTAGTCGTGACAAGAGAATTGCGTGACCTTTCAGTGGGTCTATGAATGATGAGAACAGTCTTGCCTGATGGCTTTGTTATGGTTTTTGTTTTGTGTGTCACACAACACACACAAAAAGGGGAATAAACAACCAACACAACAACACCCAAAGTTAACTTGATGGGGATGGGAATAGAACTAGAAATGGCACGAGGACAAGAAATTTGTCAGCTATTGAGAAAAAAAGCTCATTTATTCTCACGCAAGAAAAGGCGCTCTCTTGTGCAAGAGAGAGAGAGAGAGAGAGAGAGAGAGAGAGAGAGGAGAGAGAGAGAGAGAGAGAGAGAGAGAGAGAGGCTTTGGCACTTTGACCAATTTATTGTCATTGCCCAGTGTGGCCTATTGATAAGGGGGTTACACGCGACTTTTTTGTGTAAATACAAATAAATACAGAAAAAAATTACATGTGTTTAAGGTAATAAAAAGAAAGAGCTGCTTAGAAATGGATACGACTTCAAGCTGTGGCATAAACTCAGCTACACACTAAACACAAAGTAATATCAAGGATAAACAACAAGAAACAAGAAACAAAAAGTAAAATGATAACAAGAAATTCTGAAACGTTATATAATCGACCATCCAATCAAATTCTATTTGAATTTTCCAAAAGTATTCTTGCTGGAGATTACAGCATATAAATGTGTCTTGAGGTAAGTCACAAAATATTTAACTAATTGGTGTTTAGCTGTGATTGTCGTACTTTCTGTGCTTCAGAAATGAACTTTGCAACAGATTTGACCACAATATTGCCATCAGATGATAAGACAGAAAAAAATATCTTGCCTTCAGAAAGCTTCTAAATTGATGTCCCATGTGTTACACATAATTGTTTAGCGCAATCAAAGAACCCACACAACAAGAGAGTTGTCCCTGGCAAAATTCTGTTTTAAAAAAAAGCTACTCTGACAGGGAAAGAAATAGAGTTGCAGACAGGAAAAGAACAAAAATTAAAAATTGGTGGCGCTGCTCTTGTGGCGACGCGCTCTCCCCAGGGAAAGCAGCCCGAATTTCACAAAAAGAGAAATCTGCCGTGACTTAAAGAGGTATGAAATAAAATGAAAAACCTCCCTACTCATAACCACTTCCATTTCCCTTCACTCTCAGAAAACACTACACTAGCATAACTTCCATTTCCCTTCACTTTCAGAAAACACTACACTAGGATAACTTCCATTTCCCTTCACTCTCAGAAAACACTACACTAGGATAACTTCCATTTCCCTTCACTTTCAGAAAACACTACACTAGGATAACTTCCATTTTGCTTCACTCTCAGAATACACTACACTAGCATAACTTCCATTTTTCCTTCACTCTCAGAAAAAACTACACTAGGATAACTTCCATTTCCCTTCACTCTCAGAAAACACTACATTAGGATAACTTCCATTTCCCTTCACTCTCAGAAAACACTACACTAGGATAACTTCCATTTCCCTTCACTCTCAGAAAACACTACACTAGGATAACTTCCATTTTGCTTCACTCTCAGAAAACACTACACTAGGATAACTTCCATTTCCCTTCACTCTCAGAAAACACTACACTACGATATTTCAACTCTTGGTTTGTACACAATACAATTTTCAAAAAAGTAATGTCTAAGGCCCAGGTGACAGACATATCATACCAGTACCTTCAGGCAAACGAAGTGTTCAGTCACCACAACCTTCCTTCCTTCCTTCCTTTAGGGAGGACGGGATTGCCTGGTGGTTAGAGTGATGCGCATTGCGCTCGTGATCTGCTGACCCGGGTTCGATTCTCGTTCAAGAGGAGTTTTCCCTCTGGAGTTTACATCAGTGCCTGACTCCACTCCCCTCCAAAAAGTCCTTCGGATGAGACTACAAAACCGAGGTCCCGTGTGCGAACGCATGCAGAACATCTTGCGCACACACGTTAAAACCCGTTCCGCTTTTCGTAAGAGTAGGCCATTGTGTGTCGGTGGGAACGGATGACAAAATTTGACAAAATTGCATACACACGGGGTCAGGATTGAAAAAAAAAAAAGCGCATATGTGTTTATTTCATTTTCCTCGAAATTAGAGAAGAAAAAAAGAAAAAAATACAATGGGGGGGTGGGGGGGGGGGTGGAGGGGGTATAGACTAGCCTTCCAGACCAAACGAGGGTCAGGGACAAAGAAATCCCCAAGGGATCAGCTGTCTGTCACCGTAGCAGTAAAGGTACAGTGTCTCAAGAGAGCCTTTTGAGGTGTCAGGTTTCACTTCAACCCCCTGAACCAACCCTTGGTGGAAATAGGGCCTGTTCTGTCTTAGAGGGACAGCAGCTCGTATCCTCTATCCAATCAAAGGCTGTGTTTGAAAGATTATGGTCCATCTGTTGAGGGTACGTACCTGTGTGTGTGTGTGTGCGTGTGTGTGTGTGTGTGTGTGTGTGTGTGTGTGTGTGTGGTGTCTGTGTGTCTGTGTGTGTGTGAAGTCAAGTCAAATTTTTATTTTCAGATGGTGTGTGTGTGTGTGTTCGATTTTATGTTTATTCTCAAAAAGTGATATTAGACACACACACACACACACACACAAATGTGTGTGTGTTTGTGTGTGTATGTGTGTGTGTGTGTGTGTGTGTGTGTGTGTGTGTGTGTGTGTGTGTGTGTGTGTGTGTGTGTGTGGTGTGAGTATGTGTGTGTGTGTGAAGTCAAGTCAAATTTTTATTTTCAGATGGTATGTGTGTGTGTGTGTGTTCGATTTTATGTTTATTCTCAAACAGTGATATTAGACACACACACACAAAATGTTGTGTGTGTGTGTTTGTGTGTGTATGTGTGTGGTGTGTGTGTGTGTGTGTGTGTGTGTGTGTGCTATGCGTGTGTGTGGTGTGAGTGTGTGTGGTGTGAGTGTGTGTGTGTGAGTGTGTGTGTGTGTGTGTGGTGTGAGTGTGTGCGGTGTGAGTGTGTGTGTGTGGTGTGTGTGTAAAGTCAAGTCACATTTTTATTTTCAGATGGTGTTGTGTTCGATTTTATGTTTATTCTCAAAAAGTGATACTAGACACACACACACACACACACACACACACACACACACACACACACACACACACACACACACACACACACACACACACACAAATGTGTGTGTGTTTGTGTGTGTGTGTGGGGGTGGGGGTGGTGGTGAGTGAGTGGTGTGAGTGTGCGTGCGTGTGTGTGTGTGTGTGTGTGTGTGTGTGTGTGTGTGTGTGTGTGTGTGTGGTGTGTGTGTGTGTGAATATGTGTTTGTGTGTATGGGGGGTGGTGCCTTGTGTGTTTGTGTTTGTGGGTGAGTGTGTGGGTAGGAAGGTGTGTGTGTTTTATTTTTATTTTATCTTATTTTTTTATATCGAGGATAATGGAATAAGCACTAAATAGTGTGCTTTTTTTACATCTAGTCCCCGTGTGTATGTGGTTTTGCAAATTCTGTCATCTGTTCCCACTGGCACACAATGGCCTACTCTTAAGAAAAGCGGAACAGGATTTAACGTGTGCGCAAGATGTTCTGCGCGCCTTCGCACAGAGGGCCTCGGTTTATAGTCTCATCCAAAGGACTTTTGGGGAGAGTGGAGTCTGCACTGATGTTAACTCCAGGGGAAAATATCCCCTTGAACAGGAATCGAACCCGGGTCGTCAGATTGCGAGCGCAATGTTCTAACCACTAGGCTATTCCTCCTGCGGCGGGCGCGGGCGCGCGCGCGCGCGCGTGTGTGTGTGTTAAAGTCCAAGTCCAAGTCAAATTGTTATTTCCAGATAGTACATTGAATAAGCAAAACATCTGCTTTTTTCGTCAAGCTATCTATCTAAGGTGAAAAAACACAAACAAAGATGTGTGTGCCTTTGTGTGTGTATGTATGTGTGTATGTGTGTGCCGTGTATGTGTATGTGTGTGCCTTGTGTGTGTGTACGTGCATGCGTGCATGCGTGTGTGTGTGTGTATGCGTGGGCATGGGAACGTGCGTGTGCTTGTGTGTATGCCTTGTGTGTGTGTGACTCAAGCCTCAGAGCACGCGTACGGCGACCTTCTCCTAACAAACTTTCCAAATGTTCGGAGTGGCAGTTCGTTCTTCTCACACTGACAGATCCAAACGAATAGGGTTGTACTGTTTCTTCCGAACCACAAGGTTGAAAAGGATCGTGTGTCAGCATTTTGATATGAGCGTCCTTGGTGACTTGCAGGGATTCCAGAGAAGTGGAGAGAGAGCCCACAGCCTATTGGCAGCTAGCTGTAGATCAACGTTGTTTAGAATCCTAGACTAAGGATTTTACCGTGTACTCTACGTAGTAAAATCAATATCATACTGAGTTTATCAGTGGCAGAGAGTTGGAAACAGTCATAATGAGACACACATACGTGAGTGTGTGTTTGTGTGTGTGTGTGTGTGTGTGTGTGTGTGTGTGTGTGTGTGTGTGTGTGTGTGTGTGTGTGTGTGTGTGTGTGTGTTGTGTGTGCGTGTGTGTGTGTGTTGTGTGTTGTGTGTTGTGTGTGTGTGTGTGTGTGTGTGTGTGTGTGCGCGAGCGCGCGCCTGCCTGTGCATTTATTTATTTATTTATTTTATTTATTCTTTTATATCGAGGATAATGGAATAAGCACTCATGTGCTTTTTTTACATCCAGTCCCCGTGTGTATGTGGTTTTGTAAATTTTGTCATCTGTTTCCACCGCACACAATGGCCTACTCTTTCGAAAAGCGGAACAGGATTTAACGTGTGCGCAAGATGTTCTGCATGTGTGCATGTGCGTGTGTGCGCGCGCGTGTGAGTGTACAAACGCGCTTTTACCTTGATGCCTTTCACCCTTATTTCACCAGGTGTTTTGCACAATATCTGATTATTCTGCACCTAGTGACACCCCCTTGAGACAAAGTGTGGAAACAAAAATGGATCGGATTATAATCCAGGCAAACCGACACCACCACGCCTGGGAATAACTGCTGATTAAAATGCCTGTCTTTCTGTCTCCAGAAGGAATGGATGTCATTCACCCAACTTCTCTCTCTCTCTCTCTCTCTCTCTCTCTCTCTCTCTCTCTCTCTCCTCTCTCTCTCTCTCTCTCTCCTCTCTCTCTCTCTCCTCTCTCTTCTCTCTCTCTCTTCTCTTTCACTTGGTGTATCAGACATAAATGTTCATAAATTTAGATATATAGAACATGATGGTGATGACCTCAGGTTGCTATGCCCATTATGTAAGCAAACAGTGGAAGATGAAGTTCATTTTGTGCTGTGCTGTCCAGTATTAGAAGATGTAAGACAGAATTACATTCCGGTAAAGTATAGTAGACAGCCTAATTTATTTAGATTCTGTCTACTCATTGCATCTAGTCACCCTGAGATTGTGCGCAGCCTTGCTTTATATTTGTGTAAAGCCTTTAGAATAAGAGATATCGTGGTTTCTTAAGTCATATTTTTTGGAACTGATTTTTTTTTATTGTGGTAGCTGTGGGTATACATTAACACTTTTGTTTTGTTTGTTTGTTTGTTTTTTGTTTGTTTGTATTTTGTGTGTTACTTATTTTTCTCACTAAATACTAAGCAGTTTGGCCCCCCCCCCCCCCCCCCCCCCCCTTCATGTATGGCCAATGGCCTTTTTGTGAATAAATCTTTCGGTTCGAGCTCTCTCTCTCTCTCTCTCATCTCTCTTCTCTCCTCTCTCTCTCTCTCTCTCTCTCTCATCCTCTCTCTCTCTCTCTTCTCTCTCTCTCTCTCGGGACCAACCTGAACTTAAATATGACGTGGCTATTCACTTTTAAAATTTTTAAAATTTTATTTCATTCTTTTATATCGAGGATAATGGAATAAGCACTTACGCGTTTTTTACACCTAGTCCCCGTGTGTATGCGGTTTTGTAAATTCTGTCATCTGTTCCCACCGGCACACAATGGCCTGCTCTTACGAAAAGCGGAACAGGATTTAACGTGTGCGCGAGATGTTCTGCGTGCGTTCGCACACGGGGCCTCGGTTTATAGTCTCATCCGAAGGACTTTTGGGGAGTGTGGAGTCTGCACTGATGTTAACTCCGGGGAAAATATTCCCTTGAACCATTCATTGTGCCTGCTTTGCAAGAAATCTTTCTCTGTGTGCATGTATGTGTGTACGTGTATGTAGGCGTGTTTGCATGCA
>CM054138.1:29764551-29767051 GCA_028751875.1 Rapana venosa
CTCTTCTTTATAACTGTGTTCTCTATTGCTTCCTACTTGTACAGCTTTGTTTCTAAAAACTTAAATCAGTTTGTCTGAAGGTGAAATCAATCCGCTTTAAAGACTTTCTGAGTTGTGGACATGGAAATGTAACGCCTGCATTAGGGAAACTGTATTCTTGTTTTTGGTATACGTTACAAAGGTAGAAGCAGTTATTCTTAATATCAGGTTTTAGCTATCATTAGTTACCTCGCTTTTTGAGTGTGTCTGCTATGTGTTCATCTTTGATAATATGCTACGCAGTTGTCTGTTTGGTAGTCTTTCACTGGTGTACAATCGTCGCAATATTCCAACACTTTTTTAAGCACGATCTGCTTTAGTTTGAAAAGATTTATGTTTGGGAAAAAAATAGACAAAAGATCAAACTGACTGAAATATTGAAAATGACTTCAGAACAACTGTGGTCTTGAAGAAACAAAATGCAGCAGCACAAAACATGTAATGAGATCGAAAATTTTAGTGACTTAAAATTATACTTTTCAAAAACTATTTTACGCGCACACACACACGCGCGCACACACAGACATACACAGACACACACACACACACACACACACACACACACACACACACACACACACACACACACACACACACACACACATACACACACACACGGAGACAACATTTACAAAACTGCATCCACACGGGGACTGGATATAAAAAAAGGATATGAGTGCTTTTCCCATTATCCTGGAAATAAAAGAATAAAATAAAATAAATGAAATAAACACACACAAACATACACAACGCACACACACACACACACACACACACACACACACACACACACACACACACACACACACACACACACACACACACACACACACACACACACACACACGTACACACTCATAATGATATAGATATTGTTGTTTTCTTGTAAAACAAGTTTGTAGGCAGTGAAGTCTCCACGAAAAATTGAAGAAAGATCCAGTTTTTAATAAGGCTGAAATAATTTTCCCTTTAAAGCAGAAAGAAAAAGAAAGAGAGGCGCCGTATAAAAAGCTGCCCTGCTCTATTCCACCTCAAAAGAAATAACAAACTCTCTGATCTTCTTCTTATAATTCTTTTATTTTCATTCCTCAGCTAAAGCCGAGGTGCTAGTCTTTCGGGTGAGACGATAAACCGAGGTCCCGTGTGTTACACATAATTATCTAGCACACGTAAAAGAACCCACGGCAACAAGAGAGTTGTCCCTAGCAAAATCTGTAGAAAAAGCCACTCTGATAGGGAAACGAATACAGTTGCAGGCAGGAAAAAGAAAAAAAAATTGGGTGGCGCTGCTCTTGTGGCTACGCGCTCTCCCCGGGGAGAGCAGCCCGAATTTTACACAGAGAAATCTGCCGTGACTTAAAGTAGTATAAATAAATAAATAAATAAATAAATAAATAAAGAGCTTGGGGAGTTTACCAATGGTGATATATTGTATCCGACCACTTTTGCCCACCCTTAAGGTAACCGCATTCCGCCTTCGGAGAGGATGTCTAAACACGACACCCGTGTGCATTGTATTTTCAAACTTTGTCATCCATTCCTACCCGTACGCAATGGCCTAATCTTCAGAAAGGCGGAATGGATTTTTATCGTATGTACACAAGATGTTGTGGGGTTTTTTGCGCGTTCGTACGTGGGACCTCGGTCCCATAATGAAATATGTGACCCTGGCATTATGTAAATCTTGACCCTCCTGTCTACCAGGAGTTCTAATCGGCTTCCTCATCCCAAGGACTTTTCTTTGGAAGGAGTGGGGTCAGTACTACTACTACTACTAATAAGAATAATGTATGGAATTTATATAGCGCTGAATCTTGTAAAGCAACAAATCAAAGCGCTCAGATGACTTTTTTATGCGTGTGTATGCGGTTTTGTACATTTTGTCATCTGTTCCCACCGGCACACAATGGCCTACTCTTTCGAAACGCGGAACAGGATTTAACGTGTGCGCAAGATGTTCTGCATGCGTTCGCACACGGGGCCTCGGTTTATAGTCTCATCCGAAGGACTTTGATATTCAGTTCGATTTTTTTTGGTGGTCAAACTGGGAAGAAAGGGCGAGGCTGGGAATCGAATCCAGAACCTCACGGTTTACATGTTGGCAGGCAAACGTCCTAACCATCCTGCCACCTTCCTTCTGATGTGAACTCCACGGGAAAAGCCCCCTTGTGTTGAAAGGACTAGCCTCAGTGGGTGGTGGTGGTGGTGGTTCGATCCACTTTCTCAGCTGAACGTGGACATCTTTGACTCTGCCAGGGAGACGGCACAATCAAGTACCAAAACTGCATACACATGGAGACTGGAAGAAAAACAAAAACAAAAAAGCACATGGGTGCTTATTCCATTATCCTCGAAAAAGATTTTTTTTTTTTAAAAGAAAAGAAAAAAGAAAAAGAAATAAATCATGGAGACTGGACGAAAAACAAAATAAAGCACATGGGTGCTTATTCCATTATCCTCG
>CM054138.1:29772051-29774551 GCA_028751875.1 Rapana venosa
CTTCTTCTTCTTCTGCTCCTCCTCCTCCTCCTTCTCTTCTTGTTCTTATCATCCTCCTTCTTGTTCGCATCTTCATTCTAACCCATCTTCTCTCCTCCTTCTTCCTCCTGATCTTTGTCTCTATCTTATTAATTAATTTGGTCATGTTTGCAGCTCAGTTCGGTCGAGGGTTGTTTTTTGTTTTCTCTCTAAAACTTGACGACCTCCAGACTTCCAATAATGAAATATGTGACCCTGGCATTATGTAAATCTTGACCCTCCTGTCTACCAGGAATTCTGATAGGCTTCCATAAACAGTCAGGAAAATGAAGAACTGGTTCGAAACGTGAGGAGATGATGAAGTATATATAAAAAATGAGATTGTTGTGAGGTGTGGTGTGCTGTGGTGTGGTGGGTAGCGAATTGTGTGGAGTAGGGTACGGTGTGCTTGGGTGTGGTGTGTGGTATGGTGTGGTGTATGGTGTGGTGTGGTGTGTGATGTGGTGAAGTGTTGTGTAGTGTGGTGTGGTGTGGTGTGATGTAGTGTGGTGTGTTGTGGTGTGGTGTATGGTGGCGTGGTGTAGTGTGTGGTGTATGTGGCGTGGTGTAGTGTGTGGTGTATGTGGTGTGATGTAGTGTGTGGTGTGGTGTGGTGTAGTGTGTGGTGTGGTGTGGTGTTGTGTAGTGTGTGGTTGGGTGTAGTGTGTGGTGTGGTGTTGCGTAGTGTGTGGTATGGTGTGGTGTGGTGTAGTGTGATGTGGTGTAGTGTGGTGTAGTATGTTGTGTTGTGGTGTGGTGTAGTGTGTGGTGTATGTGGTGTGGTGTATGGTGTGATGTATGATGTGGTGTGGTGTATGGTGTGATGTATGTGTGGTGTGGTGTGGTGTTGTGTGGTGTGGTGTGGTGTGGTGTGGTATGGTGTGGTGTGGTGTGGTATGGTGTGGTGTGGTGTGGTGTGGTGTGGTGTGGTGTGGTGTGGGGTAGTGTTGTGTGGTGTGTGGTGTGGTGTGGTGTGGTGTGGTGTGGTGTAGTGTTGTGTGGTGTGGTGTGGTGTATGTGGTGTGGTGTATGTGTGTGTGTGTGGTGTGGTGTGGTGTAGTGTGGTGTAGTGTTGTGTGGTGTGGTGTGGTGTGTGTGTTGTGTGGTGTGGTGTTGTGTGGTGTAGTGTACGGTGTATGATGGGTGGTGTTGTGGTGTGATGGGTAGCGGTGTGGTGTGGTGTGGGTTGGTGTGGTTGTGTGATGAGGTGTGAAATGGTGAGGTGTGGTGTGGTTTTGGATGGTGTGGTGCGGTGTGGTGTTGGGTGGTGTGGTGTGGTGTTGGGTTGGTGTGGGTGTGGTGGGGTGATGGGGTGTGGTGTTGGGTGGTGTTGGGTGGTGTTGGGTGGTGTGGGTTGGGTGGTGTGGGGTGGTGTTGGAAGGTGTGGGGTGGTGTTGGGTGGTGGTGGTGGGGTGGGTGGTGTTGGATGGTGCGGGTGGTGCGGGATGGTGTTGGGTGGTGTGGTGGTTAAGTGGGTGGGGTGTGGTGTTGGGTGGTGTGGTATGGTGTTGGGTGGTGTTGGGTTGGGTGGGGTGGTGTGGTGTTGGATGTGTTGGTGTGTGGGTGGTGGGTGGGGTGGGGTGGTGTGGTATGGTGTGGTGTGGTGTTGGGTGGGGTGGTGTGGTGTGGTGTTGGGTGGGTGCGTGGTATGTTGTTGTGTTGGGTGGCGTGGTATGGTATGGTGTGGTGTGGTGTTGGGTGGGGTGGTGTGGTATGGTATGGTATGGTGTGGTGTGGTGTTGGGTGGTGTGGGGTTGTATGGTATGGTATGGTGTGGTGTTGGGTGGGGTGGTGTGGTATGGTGTGGTGTGGTGTTGGTGGGTGGGGTGGTATGGTGTGGTGTGGTGTGGTGTTGGGTGGGGTGGGGTGGTATGGTATGGTGTGGTGTGGTGTGGGTGGGTGGCGTGGTATGGTGTGGTGTGTGTTGGTGGGGGTGGTGGTATGGTGTGGTGTGGTGTGGGGTGGGGTGGGGTGGTATCGTCTGGTGTGGTGTGGGTTGGGTTGTGTGGGTGGTGTTGGATGGTGTGGGGGTGGTGTTGGGTGGTGTGGTGTGGTGTGGGGGTAGGGTGGTGTTGGATGGTGCGGGTGGTGCGGGATGGTGTTGGGTGGTGTGGTGTAAAGTGGGGTGGGGTGTAGTTGGGTGGTGTGGTGTGGTGTTGGGTGGTGTTGGGTGGGGTGGGGTGGTATGGTGTGGTGTGGTGTGGGATGGGTTGGCGTGGTATGGTGTGGTGTGGTGCCCTACATCTAATGCTCAGCTACTTCTGATGTTTTGTCCGTCACTCAACAAAAATGCTGGTCTCCAACTGATTCTTACTGTTCACTGGTCCCGTAACCCGCCAGGGTCGTAGGGGCGCTGCATGGTGGACAAACGGTGGACCAGCTGGCTCCACTTAGCGCGGTCGTGGGCGAGTGCCTGGGTGACATTGAAGTCCTTCCCTGTCCTCCACTGATTCTTAGGAGACCACAAATCTAATTTAACCCC
>CM054138.1:29779551-29782591 GCA_028751875.1 Rapana venosa
GTGCTTATTCATTATCCTCGAAATAAAAGAATTTGTCATTGTCATTGTCATTGTCTCTCTCTCTCTGTTGCCGTTTTCAAGGCAAAACAGCATGGTCGCCAAAAACCCAAACATGTTGTCATGTGTGTCGTACATGCATGTATCCACCACTCTCAGTTTGGAAACATTCAACCTAACCTAGTCAAAACGTGACAAATTCTATTTTCATTCTCTGACTTCTTCTTCTTCTTCTTCTTCTTCTTCTTCTTCTTCTTCTTCTTCTTCTTCTTCTTCTTCTTCTTCTTCTCTTCTCTTCTTCTTCTTCTTCTGCTCTTTCTTCTTTCTCTTCGTTTATTTGTTGGCTCTTTCTTTCTCTTTCTCCTTCTTTTCCTTCCCCTTCTTATTTTCGTTTTCGTCTTCTACGAAGAATGGAGGAAGCTGGTTGCAAAAATCTTTCTTTAATGCCCTACAGGTGTACCAGAATGCGGGATAGGTGAGATGAGGTGAGATATTTTTTTTGGTCCCTTCCTTGTCTTCTTTTATCAACGTAGTTGTATCCAGAAGCCTTTGCACAGTTGATTTTGCAGGAAACAAAAGTTTCTGGTGTCAGCAAAACTTGATGACTTTTTTTTATTCGCAGTAACAGAAACGTCTTGACCCCCCAGACTGTCAGGAAGTGTGTCTTTGTTTTTCTTTCGTCAACATGTTGATAAGGTTTTGCTGCAAACAGTCCTAAGAAGAAAGGATCCTTAGAAATGCAGTGACATGAAAATTGACGGCTGGTCGAGATGGGGTTGAACCCTTCAATATGAGCAGTATATATATATGTAGGTAAAAAGGTAAAGGAGTCCCATAACCTATAAGGTCATAGGGGAGCGAGGCGTCAGAGACCTCACTTCTCTAGGGCCAGCATATTGAGGGCGGCGCCCATCTCCTCTTCCTCGCTGCTTTACCTTCCCTGACCCTAAAGAGGGCAGGTACCCATTTACAGCTGGGTGAACTGGGGGAACTGTACTGAAGCCAAGGCGCGCAAACGGTCACCCATCCAAGTGGTAACCACGCTCGACGCTGCTTAACTTGGCTGGGGAAAAGCGAGTGCTCCGACCACTGAGCTATCCCGTCCCCTTATATATACACTTTTTAAAAAGTGCGTTTATTTTCTCGATTTTTCGTTTCTCTGTTAGACCTCTGAGTTTCACCAATGGTGAGTTTTTGCATTTGCAACCGTTTTTACCCACCATTAAGGTAGCCACATTCCGACCTCATGGAAGGATAATATATTTAAAAGCTTTATTCAGAATTTTCTAAGAGCATTATCTTTATGGGAATTCAAGCTTCCAGGTGACAAATTCCCCCAAAATAATGTGTAATAGTCCTTGATCAAAGGACAAGTATGCAGAAAAGGATCGTCAGTTTACAAAATAAACTTTGGGAATGTGGTGTTCTCTCCCCTCAAGTCTAATCGGGGCAGAACCTCTTCTGACAAGTACAGTAGTGGGTGCAGTTTTGTAACATCATCTTCAATATGCCTGGATTGAATCAAACTGTATGATAATACCCCGGTCGGACCTTGTGTAACATATTTCCAAACAAAGTCACCTTACTTGTTGTGTCTATCAACCCAACTTTCCCTGTCAACTCTCTACCAGATTCTATAGGTGATGATGAATTTGTCCAAGCTTCTTCTTCTTCTTCTTCTTCTTCTTCTTCTTTTCCTCCTCCTCATCCTCCTCATCCTCCTCATCCTCATCCTCCTCTCGTTCACTTTTTTTGCGCTGTCAGATGTGTTTGGGAGAAATAGTGGCAAGTCCTTTCCAGCTCCTCTCGTGGGCCGTACAGTTTAGTTTGCAGGGCTATCTCCGTTGGCCACACAAGTACAACATTCGTCAGTTCGCTGAATAAATCCAAGCTCATCTGAAATGTAACATGAAAGTGTTTCAAGATGACATCTTGTCAATTCATCAGCTGCATATCGAACATATAACAGCATCCCCATTCTCTTTCAATCAAACTGTTCAGGGGACGGGATAGCTCATTCGTCAGAGCACTCACTTTCCTCACGCTAAGGTTAAGCAGCATTGAGCGTGGTTACCAAGCGGATGGGTGACCGTTTGTGCACCTTGGCTTCAGTATAGTTCCCCAGTTCAGCCAGCTGTAAATGAATACCTGCCCTCTTTAGGGTCAGGGAAGGTAAAGCAGCGAGGGAGAGGAGATGGGCGCCACCCTCAATGATATGCTGGCCGCTAGAGAAGCTGAGATCCCTGATGCCTAGCTCCCTAGAACCACATAGGTTATGGGAAAACCTTTACCTTTAAAGTGTTCAGAACAAGACCTCTCCCTATTTACGTCACACACACATGCTTATCATGGACCTGACAAAATCAATGATAACTACAACTTACCGACTGGAACTCTCCTGTGTGGGAGGGGAGGCTTGTTGTTTGAGGGAACCGGAAAAGGGGGGTATTCTTTTGATCTCCTGCATATAGAGAAGAGCAGGACGAAAATAGCTTGCCTCCCCAAGGTCTCTAACGAAGAGTGGTCCATTCGTCCCATACGAGCAACAAACAGGCGCCGCTAACAATGTGTTGTTAGTAGTGCATGATTGTGATGTTGATTTGTGGAGGCGTCTGTGTGTGTGGAAGAATAGACTACTGGTGGTGAAAAATGAAGGGGAGTGTATAGTGGTATAGTGTGGGCATGTGTGAATACGTACCTAGGTTCTAAACATCTCTTATGTCTCTTGTATTTGTCTGTCTACCTGTGTGTTTATCTTTCTGGCTGTCTATGTTTGTCTTCTCTCTTTATCTCTCTCTCTCTCTCTCTCTCTCTCTCTCTCTCTCTCTCTCTCTCTCTCTGCTGTCTCTCTGTCTCTGTCTGTCTGTCTGTTGTCTGTCTGTCTCTCTCTCTCTCTCTCTCTCTCTCTCTCCTCTCTCTCTCTCTCTCTTCTCTTCTCTCTCTCTCTCTTCTCTCTCCTTTTCTCTCTCTCTCGTTCTTTTGTTTTCTTGTCAAATATGACATGACAAGGATGAGGGAAACATTTTTTTCATGAGGATAAAAG
>CM054138.1:29783091-29807910 GCA_028751875.1 Rapana venosa
GGGGCTTTTTAAAAGAAACCCCCTCCCCCCCTTGCCCCCCCCCCCCCCTCTACCTGAAAAAAAATTTGACGCAAAGAAACGCTATCGACACACGCATGCACGCGCACGTGCAGCGCAACACGCATCTTGAGTATGGAAATGCCCAAAAAATAGAAAATAAGGAGATTTCAATGTCACAGTATATCTCTGGCTATTCTCTTTTCACCCTTATGCATGAAAAATCCACCCTTCTAAATCTTTTCTCCTCTCTCTCTCTCTCTCTCTCTCCCCTCTCTCTCCCCTCTCTCTCTCTCTCTCTCTCGTCTCTCTCTCTCTTCCCCTTGTTTATTCATGAACACACACACCACACCACAGACACTGTCCTTGAAATTTCCTCTTTCTATACATCTTTGTTTCAGTCTTTTTCCCTACCTTTCCCTCTCTCTCTTTTCTCTCTCTCTCTCTTCTCTCTCTTCTCTCTCTCTCTCTCTCTCTCTCTTTCTCTTCTCTCTTTTCTGTCTCTCTCTCTAACTCACACCACACCCCTCTCTCCCCCTTCCCCTCTCTCCCCTCTCTCCCCGTGTTTGTCTTGCCTTTCTTATGCCTTTCCCTGCCATTCTCTCCAGCCTTTTTAAAAAAAAGTAAATCTGACAAAACATTATTTCTGTAATTTTTCATAAATAAACAAATAAATGATATTATGGCCAAACCAATTTGTTTAACAGTTTCTATTTCTTTTTTCCACGTCACTTATATATATTTTTGACAGCAGCAGCAGCAGCAGCAGCAGCAGCAGCAGGCAGCAGCAGCAGCAGCAGCAGCAGCAGCAGCAGCAGCAGCAGCAATCTTGGGTTTGGGGCTCCTATATTGCTTGCTTGCTTTCTTGTCAAAGCTGAGAATTGATGATGTTACAAAGCGTTACCGAAGACTCGCCTGCACGCGCACGTGCAATACGGTCTGGATGTTGAGTGTGAAGATCTATAACTCGATATGCCCGCGAGCTAATGGAGTTTCGCCATTTCTGTTATGGATACCATTTCCCACCCACTACTGCCACCACCTCTCCCCTCCCTGCCCCCCCCCTCTCCCCCCCTCCCCCAACACACACTAACTTCATACAGCAATTCGTGGGTGGATCGGTGGTCTAGAGGTAACGCACCTGCTTAAAAAAAAACCCCGAAAAGTTCGAGTTCGAAATGTATAGTGGTTTGATCCCTGTTTGTGCCTGAAACTTTTCCCCCATCCACTAGACCGTGAGTGGTAGTCTGGGTGCTAGTCTTTCGGATGAGACAATAAACGCGTTGAGCGTACGTGAAAGAACCCATGGCAACAGGAGAGTTGTCCCTGGTAAAAATTCTGTACAAAAATCCGCTCTGATAGGGAAACAAATACAGTTGCAGACCGGAAAAGAGAAAAACAAAATAATAGGTGGCGCTGCTCTTGTGGCGACGCGCTCTTCGTGGGGAGAGCATCCCGAAAACGACGCAGAGAAATCTGACGTGACTTAAAGTGGTATGCAAATAAAATAAAAAATAGAAATAATACTGGAGTTTGGCCATTTCTGTCATGGATACCCGTTCTCACCCACTGTCACCACCTCTCCCCTCATACCCACCCCCCTTCATGTAGCAATACGATATATAGATATGTATGTATATCATATCATTGCTTCGGGGTGGACTAAGAACAACCTTATCTGAGATGTAGTGCTAGTGTGTGTGTGTGTGTGTGTGTGTGTGTGTGCGTGCATGCGCGCGCGCGCGTGTTTTATCTATCTCCTCTCTCTCTCTCTCTCTCTCCTCTCTCTCTCATCTCTCTCTCTCTCTCTCTCTCTCTCTCTCTCTTCTCTCTTCTTCTATCTATCTATCTATCACCGGGCGCGCGTTTGGGGAGTTTTTCCTTTGTGTCTGTCTATCACTCATTCAATCATTTGCTTTTATCCCACGGAAAATCATCATTTTTTCTTCTGTCACCTTCATTCATCATTCATTCCCTTTTGTCTGTCTGTCTGTTGTCTGTCAGAGTTGTATCTGTTATACTGTATTTTTACTGCATTTACGTTTTGTTTTTATCTGCTGCACTGTACTCCATTGTACTGTACCGTACTGCACGACACTTTATTGTACTGTATCGAAACTGTACTGTACTGTGTTGTAACTCTATTTCTGTTTCTATTTCCCATACGTGAAGTTATTGTTATTGTCGAAAATTACGACCACTTTCTGTGGACAGATCAGATCGTATCACCGTGGGAAGATTCTCTCTTTTTGTTATTTCTTACTTTTGTATTTCCTTTTCTTTGTTTTTTCCCCGGTTTTTTTGTTTTTCTCCCCCCCCCCATCCTTTTTTGTTTTTCCCTTTTTGAGCACATCAAAATTAGGAAAGGTAACAAACAAACAAGTTTTTCTCAAAACCCATGCGGGTGTTAGGGAGCGAGGCATCAGAGACCTCAGCTTCTTTAGGGGCCAGAATAAGATTGAGGGCGGCGCCCATCTCCTCTCCCTTGCTGCTTTACCTTTCTTTCCCCGTCTCTTAATTAATTGATTTATAATTATGTGTAACAAGTATGTGTACCATTTGACAATGTGTAGATGTTTATCTTTATGACTTATTAGTTTGGTTGTGTTTATTTTTCTTGGCTCTGTTGTTGTTCTTATTCTTGTTTTTTGTTGTTTGTCTGTTTTTCTCTTTTTTATCATCTTTGTTGGTTTGGTTTTTCCTTTCTTTTGTTTTTTTTTGTTTGTTTTTTGGGTTAAAGGTTTTTTTGGGGGTGGGGTGGGGTATTTTTATGGTTTTCTTTTATTTTCTTGCTTTGGTGGGGGGGGGGGGGTGTTGGGGGGGGAGCTGTTTTGGAAAGGGTTATTTCCCTTGTTTTTATTGTGGAGACTGTATAAGAAATTGGGTTATTATTATTAAGAATGTATCCCTAACGGGGGGGGGACGGGATGTAAAAAAGCACATGTGTGCTTATTCATTATCCTCGAAATAAAAGAATTTGTCATTGTCATTGTCATTGTTCCCCCCGTCTCTCTCTTTCTCTCTCTCTCTCTCTCTAAAACTCATGAGCAATGCTATCAAGACACGCTCAAAGCAGGGGCACTTTTCAATTCTGTTTCAGGCTGCTGAGGTGAAGACGAATTCCCTTCCTAATGCTAGGACAGACAGATAGATAGATAGATAGTGCATTCAGTTTCCACACTTCGAGCGTTTTTTCCTTCCTCCCTCCCATCTTCTTTACACAGATTTTTGAACGCATGCGGGTTATGGACACACACGCGCTGCGCGCGCAAAGGAAACGTGCACGGGGTGCGTAAGAACACACACACAAACACGCACACACTAAAACAAAACACACACACACACCAAAGAAGAAGATATATAATATATATATTATATATATATATATATATATATATATTTTAATATATATATATATATATATATAAATTTTATATATATATTATATATATTTCTTCTTCTTTCTTCTTCCTTTTTTGTCATGTTTCTCCCAGGGGAGGTTTGACATTGTGAGCCTTCTCCATCTCCCCTGTTTTGAGCTTCCTCTTTATTTATGCCCCTTTCCCCTAAGATCATCTGCAATACAGGTACCCAGGTTTTGCTAGGTCTTCCCTTTGGTCTCTTTCCATCCACTACGAAGTTCATTGCTCTTTTTTTTGATGTGGTGGTCTGCTTTCCGTTGAACGTGCCAAACCAGCGCAGTCTATTGGTACTAGCTACAGACATCAGTCACCAACTTTGCACATTCTCGATAGTTTTTTCATTTTGTGAAATTTTGTCTTCCATTTGATCTTTGTCATGTACCATAACATTCGGTTTTCACAGCTCTTCAACAAAAAAAGTTCGACGGTTTTTGGGGAAAAACCCACGTCTCGAACCATACAGGAGGAACAGGTCTGATGCAGGCCTTATGTCTGTCCAGTGGGATTTTCTGATTTCCGAGCAGACTTGCCAAATTTTTTCCATTTCTTCCAAGCACTCGCAATCCTGGTTCTGACAGCTAAATCAGATTTTTGCTTCGCAGCTCATTATCTCTCCGGGTAGCAGAATTCGTCCACCACTTCTATCTTCCCTTGTTCAAATTTCTAAACTCCTTCTTTCTGCATCGGTATTGTCTTTACCCTTCTTATTCATACAACTGGGGCAGACAAATACTCCGTCCTCCTTCTTCAGACTTTTGAGCTTTGAGCATCTTTTGTGACAACAATATTGACATTTGGAGTATTTGATCGAATTGTTCCCTACACCTTTGTGGCAGACACCACACGGGTATTTGCCTTGCTCTCTATGTGTTCTGCGGTCCTTTCCAACTGTTCTCACATGGGGCCTCGGTTTATAGGCTCATCCAAAGGACTTCGACATTCATTTCAATTTTTTGGGGGTCAAACTGGGAAGAAGAAAAGACGAGGCTGGGATTCGAACCTCACGGTTTATTTGTTGGCGGGCGAAAGTCTTAACCATGCTGCCACCCTCCTTCTTTACTAGATCCTAAAAGTCTCTGAGGTTTTAAAACACTAACTCTATGTTAAGGGAGAGAACCCCTCTTTCCCAGTACATGTGCACTGTGCGCATTTGTATGCTACTGTAACCCAGTAGTGGGTGATACGGAGGGAAGGGTTAGTCGATGGTTGGTTACCCTATAGCGAGTTACTCGTAGTGAAAAAAGGTTTTAAGGAAATGTTTTCTAGTGGCAGAAGGAGGGAAATGACTTTTCAAGCTTCTGCACTACGCAATCTTGGTGTAGCAGACGACAGCAGACCTGTCCACGCAAATTTCAATCAACGCAAAGTTGTGCCTGCCAGTTTGGAAGTAAGGGACAACCTGCAGTGTTTGTAGTTTGCAGCTTGCAGCTTCGCCCTGTCTGCAAATTGTTCTTACAGACGGTCATTTCCTTGATTTAGAATGACCTTAAGTCTGTTGTGATTCCCTTCTTTGGGGGTATGGTTTTTGTTCCAGTAAATGCCTTTGTCTTCAATGCGTTTAAAACTTTACGGTTTCTTCCAAGTGCCAGAAGAAAAGTTAGCAATCTTTGTTACTGTTTCTTTTTTGGGGATAAATTACAACTTGGCAAAGCAATTGTATGTTATTATCGTGGATGGATATCAAACGAAGAAGAAGAAGAAGGAGGAGAAGAAGAAGGAAGAGGAGGAGGAGAGGAGAAGAAGAAGAAGCAGCAGAAGAAGGAGAAGAAGCAGAAGAAGAAGAAGAAGAAGAAGAAGAAGGAGAAGGAGGAGGAGGAGAAGAGGAAGCAAAAGAAGAAGAAGAAGAAGAAGAAGGAGGAGGAGGAGGAGAGAAAGGAGGAAAGAAAAAAGTAGAAGAAAGAAGGGAGAAGAAGAAGAAGGAGGAGAAGGAGGAGGAGAAGAAGGAGGAAAGACTGGCTGTGTGATGTATACTGCTAATGTTTGGATACTGTACTTGTACTTTTCTGTGATACATATTTTTCTGCTTATTGTATGGCTTGTAAGCCGCGTGAATTTCTCTGCTTGTGACATAATAAAGTATTTCAAATGAATTGTATAAAATTGCAGAAGAAGAAGCAATCGTATCTTACCCCAAATTTAAGATGCCTTCTTTTTCGTTGCTGGTTTGATGGATTTTTACTATTAAAACTATTTCTCTCCTCTCATGAAATTCACATCGCCTGTTATAGACTATTCTTAGCAGTTTAGATGACTTCTTCGACATTCTGTCTCTGTTGTTGCTTTATTCTTTTTCGTAAATCTACTCCACCCCGCCCCCTCCCCCCTCCCTTCCTTCCCTTCTTTTGAGTCACCATTCCCCACATAACCTGCCTTTCATCCTGAACCAGCGAGCCGAATGATCTATTGTTGCATCCAAAAGTAAATCTTTCACATTACTTCTCCTTCCGCATTATCATTTTACTGGATAAGTTCTCAGAAATACTCTTAGATACGTTTTTGGCATCTGTTTAGGAAACATTCAAACCTTAAGAGTTAAAACACAGTAAACTGGAGTGATCTTCCCATAACTATGAAGTGCGATGGGTGGACGAGGTGTCAGGGAGTCCTCGCTTCTCCAGGGCCAGCATATTTTAGGGGCCAGTGCGCTTATTCACCTTCTCCCTCGCTGCTACTACCTTTCCTGTACCTCTAAAACGGGTCAGGTACCCCTACTAGCATATTCTAGAGTGAACCTGGCGACTGTACGTTGAAGCCGGAGGCGCGCAAACGGTCACCATTCCACGTGTTAACCACGTTTCCATGCTGCTGAATCTATAGCTTGGTGGGAGCAAGCGAGTGCTTTCTGACCACCGAGATACATCCTGTCCCCTATTCAAAGGCAGCCCCATTTTCAAAGCTATGTTAAGAAAATAAATTAAATGCATTCGAACAGATTGCATTACTTCTGATAATTATCAAGCGGACAGACACGTAACATGTTAGGGCAAACTGGCTGAAAACTGTCCTCTGGCTAATATAAGGAGTAAATTGGTGTTGTGTCTGTGTGAGTGTGCTATAGATTCACGTGAAGTCCAAATCTTGTTGTGTTATTCTGTCCTGTCATACAAAGAAATTGTTATACACTGTTTGTCGTCCCACCATATAAATTCTTCTCAACATCATCGATCGTACGTCGACCGTACACTCATCAACATCCCCCTCTATCAACTCATTCATCTACCACGTCACCACCCACACCATTAGTGGTTTTTTATTTTATATGTGACACCATCATCACAACGTCGTCGTTCCGTCATGCGTTTTTCAAAATTGCGCTTTGATTTGTTGTCTTTGCAAGATAAAAGCGCGCGGGGAACTGGATAGCAGAACAAGAGCTCCAAGGTTTGAGAAGGCATAGGCGAAAGGTAGACAGCCAGCAGGCGGGAGGCGTACCAGACCATCAGTGTACTACACGTCAAGGAGTCCCAGCCACAACCCAAGGACACACCGTATGTTGAAGACAAAGAGGGGTCAGTCCACATAACAGAGAGCGTCCCTCTAACACAAGAAGAGAGTGGACAAGAATATTAGCAAGCGACCCTGTACAACTACAGAGTGACGGCTGATTACCAGAGACAAACGCAATCTACGAGCAAGATCCCAGACACCATAGATCCTGAAAGCAACCACAGGTGCTCTGTTGCTGGGAAGCGGAGAGTAGCATAGCTAGCAGAGCTAGCTGTATCTAGATGGGTAGGCAAGTCTACCGGTGAATTGGACGGAGCACTTCTTCCTTACAGTTAGCACATGCGGGAGACGGAGTCCTAGAATTGATCAAGGTGCATTCAACTCAACAACATCTTGCATCAGCCTAACGTTCTAGCATGTCTTGGACTCTCTTAAGCAAGATGTAGGCCTTGAACAGTTGGACCCTACAATTCCATCATAGTGCCAACTCTTAGTTTCCAAAGAATGGAGACCACATTTCATGAAGCAATGTGCCAAAACTTTACAGAATACATCAGATCGGATAAAGGCCATGGCCACGCAAAGTTCTTGCATGACCAGTTCCGGCGATTCGGTGCAGTCATACCTGATGCCGACTAGGCTGGAGTACATCCTCCGCTGTCTAGGAAGAAACGGGCAGGAATCAGACAGTACCGCGGACGACGCTAGAACATGTATCGATGCAGAATATTATATAAATTTTTTGCGTTGTGCATATGTTGGTTATTTTTATTTAAGGTAGGAGACCTTGAAGATCTTCACATCTACTAGTGCCTAGGCAGATGATAGGCACTTTCTCCCTACCTCATCCTTCACATACCTAGTGGCTCTGAGCACGAGACTTTCATTTGAACCACCTTCAAGAGGTTAGGATGTCAGAGGGCCATCGATCTCGAAGTGGTGGCAAGAGGCTCGTCAGGCAAGTTCATGGAGATAACTGTATAACTTCGATCAGACGGAGGAACCTGAATTCCAGTTCATCCCAGGCGCTGTATCGACAGCACCCACAGTAGCAGTCCCATGGTGGAAGAGAAAAATCGGTGAGATTCTTTCACGCAGACTTCAGTTAGAAGTTCTGACACGCTAGCCCCTGCTGTGCCCTGCCGGATTGCATTTCCAACTTGTTTCCGTCGATAGAACATCATTGCAGGAGGCCCTCCTTGACCTTTCACTCATACCACAATCAAAATAGGAGGAAGGCCAGTCTGCAATCTTCTGATTCGCAGACGAATATTGATCTCATGGGCTCGCAGGAAGAAAACTCCAGGATCTTCACCAACTGACTAGAAACATCAGCCAGATGCCCACGGTATGGGAGAATTCGCACGGAGGGGAGGCAAGATCCTAGTGACCAGTGCCACACCGACCTCTCCCACCAGCATCAAGATGATTGGCCGAGACACTAGAGGAGGTTATAAGAAACTTTCACGGACAGTACCAATGACTATGCGCTACGGTCATCCCCAAAGAAGGGTACGAGCACACAAGAGAGAAGATCAACCTTGCTGTGGTGCACTCTCTCTCCCTAGACTAAGCTGGCGAAAGTGTGGAGAAACCATTAAACACAGAACCCATACACTAGGGTCAGACTCTGCAGGCACTCCGTCACAATCCATTGCCTTGTTACAGCCTGTGACAAGCATGGGGACACTTACTGCGATTTAGAACGACGCGTACAAGTCCTTTGAAGATGAAGTGCCTCAGGGCGGATCCTGAACATCACCTACAGAGACCGTAAAACATGACTACTGTCTGGCATCAGATAGAGCACTGGCAGGACAAACAAGAACCATTGCAATAAACAGAGTCAAACGGAGGAAACTGAAATGTTGTATTTGCAACACAACGAAGTGCATAACGGCCAGTCAAGACAGTCCTGCAGGGAATGGTGGAAAGAGCATGGAGGCAGGGACGGACCACGCAAAAGCTGGGATAACTGCAACAACAAGGAGTGGAACCGAGGCTCATGTACCAAACCTCCAGAAGCATCCCAGGACAGAACCATTGGCGGACCACGTTGCAGCGTCTCGTGGCGGGTACCCTCAACGTACGTCCCGACCAAGGATTGAGTGATGAGTGAGATGATGGATTATCAGGATGAAGTATGATTATTTGAGAAGAATTATTATTTATTATTCTTGACGAAGCTGTCATTGTCTGTACGTCGACGTCATCATTCTACAGTCCATCTCGTCGTCGTCCACCTCCTCCACTCCTTAATTCTTCTCATCCATCTTGTTGTTTTTCTGTCTCTTTTAATCTAGTTCTCTCGTCTAGATTTCTCATATCTCTACAATCATTATTTCATTTGTCATTAGTGTGCGTCGTCCGTCGAGTCCACCTACCTTTACACCCCACCAAAACCCCTTACTACACCAACCACCCATCTCCGCCTCTTCCTCATCGTCGATAGTGTGATTCATGAAACATTTATACATTTAGTGTATGAGGACACTACTCCGAGTCGATAAATTTCAACTTCTAGCTATACTCTTCAGCAACTTACATACATCACGCTTTTGACTTCTTATAACTACATTAGATTATGTTTTCCGTCCAAAAAATCACCAACACACCAACATACACATGACCTTTCTAACTAATCACTCAACATTTTTATTATAATCTCTAGCTCAAGCGTTCGTGGCAGAACACACACTTTTAACACTTCTTTATTCTATAATGATCATACCACTTCTATAGCGTTGTGAAACAAAGTTTGATATTCGTCAGTTTGCTCTCAGATGTTATCAAAACGCGCACGTATGTCATCATAATACAATGTCATGTTAGAGTGCCAATACTTGCGCGGGGCTACAAATCTAACATACGATCTTCTACTTCTTTTTTTTTTTTTATAAAAAAAAAAAAAACAGCGAACACGCAAGAACATCACGCGCGCTTCTGCACTGGACACACTTCACACACACGTCTGATCACGCTACCACTGCAGCGCACGCGCACAGCTACACCACCTCACGTCCACTGATCACGCACGCACGCACGCACTTTGCACGTCACTTTGACTACATCACACACACACTACATACACACACAACATCACACACACATATTTAAATTATTTTATTCACATCATACTAATCATCACCCGTAACCTGTATACATTCTCTTTAAACAACACGCATAAAAATTCATCTCTCTTCTATGACATCCTCAATGACCTATGTCTCATCCTTCTGAAAAAGGAAGAGATTTAGGAACTCTTAGGTTACCATCGTAAAATCTAAAATCTTTTGAATTTTATTTTCTCTATGTTCTATGTCTATTATAGAAATGCGTATCACCAATGCCTTCATGTACACAGTTGTTTAGTAATGCGTACACAGTATGTATCTTTTTTCTATACATGCATGTATGAATGTACTCTTCATAGTGTGCGTCACTGCTATTATTCTATGATCATGTAATGTATGTATATAATGTAATAACATTATACATGTATTGAGTGTATGTTATGTGAGTATGTTATGATAGTATTGTATGTATGCTGTTCTATTGTTATGATTCTTTTATAGTCATGTTTATGTAGTTATTGATATTACTGTGTAGTCTGATTTCATGTAGTTGCATTTTTCTTTCTAATCTTTAACTCGATCTCTTTTTCTCACATTAATAACAGATACATATACTATGATCACTCACTTGGATTTAAGTGCGGTGGTCATGTGTGATTTGTATGTTATTGTTTGGTTATCTAGTCTGTTGATTTGTTGTTGTCTGTCAAGCGTGGATGTTGTTGTGTACTGTCTTGTAGTCTGTTTACTGTGTGTGTGTGTGCACGTTGTGTGTATGTGAGATTGTGCGTGTATTAGTGTGTTCTGTGTGTTAATGTGTGGTGTTGTTGTCTGTACTATGTGAAGTGTGTATCCTGTGATGTGTGTGATGTGTTGTGTGTGAGAGTCTATAGTATGTAACAAAGACATAAACAAGAGATAGATATATATCAGTAGAGAGAGGAGAGAGAGAGAGAGAGCAGAGTAGTAGAGAGCTGAGAGAGACGAGAAGCTAGACTGAGAGTAGTCTATACAAGAGAAGACTATCTATCGAAACAACATGGGCTATAAACACTGCGACATACACATATTATGTCTACATATATTGTTTTCATGTCTGAGTCTTAGCGGGCTACGCACTATGGTTTGACATCTATGTGTATCGGAGTATTACATACGTGTATGTATGCCTGTGTGTGATTGTGTGATTAGACATTGCTTTAATGGCGAGTCAGTGGTTGGTGTATTGTGTCTGTGTTATATTCGGTGTTGCATTAGACTATGTTGTATAGAAATCTTTTTTGTGTGTTGAGTGTGAGTTTTGTGAGGTGAGTATGTGACGATAGTTATCTGTATACTCTACAATCAGCAAGGAAGCTGTAGGCCTACAGAGTTGATGTAAGTACTAAGACAGATGGAGTTGAGCGTCGTCTTCTGTCTATACTGTTTTATCATAATTTCTGGTTATCAGTTTTGTGCGTCGAGGTGGAGATCTGATTTGGCAATCAGTCTCTATACAGCGGGAATGACAGAGATCAGTTCCCGTGATGGCAGAGAACGAGGCACATAATTATTGAGAAGTCTGATCGCCGACGTTTATGTAGCATGCCTTGTATTGGTATAGTGCCAAATGCAGGTACATCTATCTATGAGTATGGTCTTGTCTTCTGTATCAATGTATTCCTCTATTTCTATTAATTTTATTCAGTGTCCTTCCACTCTTAACTACCAATAACTGAGTCCACATTCACGTATGAGGACTATAAACCCGAGGCCTCCGTGTGCGGAACGCATGCAGAACATCTTGCGTCACACGTTAAATCCTGTCGTCCACTTTTCGAAAGAGTAGGCCATTGTGTGCCGGTTTTTTGGGGGGGGGGAACAGATGACAAAATTACAAAACCGCATTAACACGGGGAGTGGAATGTAAAAAAGCACATGAGTGCATATTCCATTATCCCCGGAAAAAAAAATGAAAAAAAGAAAAAAAAAGAAGAGCGGGCTTTGATTTGTATGCATTACAAGATTCATCGGCTATAAAGAATTCCATGACAAAATTATTATCTAATTATTCTCTAATAATTTATAGTAATGTTGTGTTGTTCATTTATTAATATATTATTATTCTGATACATTCGTTAGGCAATGTAATGAAGACTCACTATCATCATCATTATTATTCAGGCGCTCTGTTATAGGGCACGTTGAAGGTATTTGGGTGGGGTGGGGGTGGGTAGGTCTCTATTACGGGGTAGTACATAGGCAACAGCTCATCAGCTTTCTCAGAGTTTTTGCAAGGGATCCATTTCAGCATAAAAGTACAGCCCCTCCCTCCTCCTCCCTCTCCCCCATCCCCATTCTCCTGACAAATTATTACTGACGACAAAAGAAACGCTCATCGAGACACGCACGCATGCACGCGCACGTTGCAGCGCAACACGCATCTAGAGCAATGGAAAATGGACCACAAAAATAGAAACACCTCACAAGAGCATTTCACTATGTCTCAGACATGACATATACATTCTCAGATCTATCACTCTCTTCTCTCTTCATCTATATGCAGTTAAAACTTCCACTAACTATCTTTTCTTCTCTCTTCTCTCTCTCTCTCTCCTCCGTCCTTCTCTCTAATCTTCGTCAGCCTCTTCTCTTTGTTGCTGCTCTATTCCTTCTTCTCAATTCACTCATTTCTCTCTCTCTCATCTCAATCTTAAGTTTCTATCTATCTACTCACCTCTTCAAATCTCTCACACTCAAGGTCCTTCCTTCCTCTCTCCGGGGGCCGAACTACGTAATGCGAAGGTGAAGAACGTAAGGACAAATTGGCTCTAGTATTTTTGTGAATTTAGTAGCTTAGTTACACAAGTGTCCTTTCTCTTGAGTTTTTCATTGTTAGCATTCACAGATAGGATAAGTGAGGATGGTGAATTCTATCGATGTCGACATGCAGTTCGTACAGGGCTGCGCGTCTTGAGTAGGGACATTTTGTAACGACAACACAAGTCTATCGTCTACGCCTTCATGTCGAAACGCGGATACAGAATTGCAAACATCAGGTACCTCTGGCAGGCGTCCATCTCTGACGTACTAAGTAAAGTTAGATATCGAGTCTCGTTAGTTGTTCTCTGATTAAGTGACTGTCTCCTCTCGACTCTATCTATTCTGATGGGGGTGACTCAATTTCTATGAGATCTTCTGAGGTGTGTAGTGATGTTGGTCAGTACGAACCCTGTACCTGGTCAAATGACGGAAGCTTGGATGGCATACCAGCCTGGACGATAGTTGGTGAGACTGGTTGGTCTGTTGTAGCACTACATCACAAGGAAAAGCTGTCCATGGACAAACCACAAGTTAAGTGTCAGATATGCGTCCAGCACACTACAACTGTACTCCAGTAGACAGGATAGTCTTCTCCTACAGTCTCAGCTCCTCTGTAGGAAACAATCAACACGCTTGACGGAGCCAAGATGGAGAAAGTGTGTAATAATCAATATGCTCTCAATGATAACATCCAATCATAGAACTATATGATGTGATTCTCTAAATTACAAATGTTTATCTCATAATCAGTTGATTGATAGCCGTTTGATCTCTGCAACAGCGAGAAATGTGTCTAGATATTAAGACATTACAGTCAACATGAACATCTTAGGACTGATCTAAATTTAGAGTTAAAGCAAAAGTCCACTATACAGACTATCTGAAGATGGACAGCAGTGGAAAAAACTAGAAAATAATGCAGACGATCAAGAAGGCCGGTTCAAGACGGTCACACAATATCATGTATTCATGGCATTGGATAAAAGACTCTCTATCTCTCTGAGACTGGAGCAGCTATGATTGAGTGAAATTGATCTCTTTCTGTTGATCACATTCTCTACTCTCCGAGATAAATAAGGTCATGTTATGCAGATGTCTTTTTAATGTCTCTATTGAGAGACATACGTCTAGCACACGAGGATACAATTCTAACCCAACTCTCCCATTTTGCCAGGTGTTGTTGTTTTCTATCAAGATCAAGGCTTACGAATCTACTTGAAGGCTAAGATATCTTCGTTTCTTGACTTCAAGGGAAGTTCAAGGTATTTTTTGTAGACGACCGATTATTTCATTTCCTAAAACTGTTACTGACTGATAATTAGGCACAATCTGGCCCCATACTTATGAAGAGTATAGCTACTGTGGCAGGAGGGAAAAAATTTCCGTCTATAGGTCCTTTGTATCATTTGAATCATTTAATGGCGTAATTTAGATATCTTGAACACACCACACTGATCTTCAAAACTGAAGGGAGAATAGGCTTGTTCTGTGCCTTGGCCTCTTACTCAATCATTCCTTTGCCTATTCATATTCTCACAAATTTACAGGTGGGTATTGACAAGCGTCTAACACACTCTTCTCTTCTCCTGAGTCCACATTTATATTCTCGCGTTCCTCCAGTTTCGATCACTTGGATGTAATAGGCGTCTTTTTTTTTTTATAGCACAATAGTCTGATGAGTGCTCACGTTCTTTATGTGAGGTGAAAGTGAGAGATAGTATGACACATCATTTTTCCTTCAATGTCTAAGACAAAGACAGGGCTGACTTTTGGCTCATAGGATTCTCATAACATTCTTCTCTATCTGACATCCTATATTGTGTGTTGTAGGCAGTTTTTTTTCTTCCTAAATAAATGAGAGCTCTTCTTTACAACTATTGCATACTGTATTAATAGCTATGTAAGTGCTGTTGTCTTTGCATGTCAACTATGTAATTTGGTATACTAAGCGCGGATTCTCACGTACTCTGAGGAGCGTGACTTCGCATCAATTTCTGTATGTTATTCTGTATGTTATTAATATAGATAAAACAAGATAAAACTTATTCTTTATCATTTTCTTCTGCGATCTTGAACGTAAATGGGCGTATCGTTGAGTTCTAATATCTGGTCATGATTATAGACATTCATTAGGATATCTTTATGACTCAGTCAGTTTTGATTTTAATATGTCTGGCACAGAAACTCTATTTCTCTTGTGAATAATGTCTCAGCCAAGATGTTTTTACTGGTATAAACAGCCTCTTACTTAGTAAATTCTGCACAATTACTAGTTTCATTTTCCACTCTACAGGGAGATCTCTCCTATTGAGGATTTTAGATATTTGAGACTTTCTCTTAAGATCTATGACGTTCTTAACTTACCTTTTTGCATGATAAATCGTTTAAGATGACTCTCCTTTCTTCTCTAATTTTACATAATGCAACATTTATCACACCATCTGTAGACAAAATTCTACACGTTTGTCTCTATGAGTAATACAGCTAATTGTATTTATGCTTTGTATCTATGTGTAATATCTCCCGCTGAAGAGTTCGCCTTTTTTATAACAATGTATTGACAATTTGATCAAATGGAAATTTCTGCTTATTTTCTGGACACAGAAATATATTTTATTAAACATATAGATGTTAGGTGTCACACTGAGATGAGAATGTATAACATATAATACTATTGTATAGGAGTTACTTAAAACAGTCTTCGGACCTATCAAACTTTCTATCTTCAGAGTCAGGCATGAGTAATCTACAAAATGACTTTTAGTTCAGATGTTCCATATCTATTAAATAAGTTATTAGTCTTCATTTCATATTCAGACAGATCTGTAAATTCCTGCAAGATTTTTCTAGAGCTCTCTATCTCCTAAATTATAGTTCTAAGACATTTACACCACAGCAAATTATCATGTATCTACACTCTGCTCATTATTCACTCTTTGCAAACATTCCTAATGCTATATTGCTTCAATGGAGGAGACCTCAACTCATCGGATACTGCATATACATACACAATACACATTACTGTAACGTGGATCAGCGGAGATAACAGATTCTGTTCTAATGATTAATTTTTAGTGTCAGATGAATTTGTTTTTTCCTCAGATCATTCATTATACACTACACATACGTTCGTATGTTCTGTTGTCGTAGAGCGTATTCTGACATTCTCTATCATATCTTATCTCTTCCAAGTCTTTGACTATATATTTTATTCTCATCACAAACACAGATTCTCAATACAGGTTGTATCTGAGGATATCTACATCAGTATTAGAGTCATCTTGTTATTTCTTAGGATACAAAGTTTTGTCACATGAGGATTATAAATCAACCCTCAATCAGTTATTATCAACAAGAAAATCTCCAGATGTGAACATGTCAGGTCAGAAATTCTTTTTTACACATCCACATTGCCTTTCAGGATGACTTTCTTAGCATGACAGAACACATTTTCAATGAAAGCTTATTCTATATATTATGTATCTAAACTTATGTTCTTTAACATAATAACAGACCATATCTAGCATAAAACGTACACAAAAAAAACTCTACTGGTTACAATTATCAATATCAACAAGAGAACACAATTTCACTATGATAACTTGGTTTTTGATAATGTCAATGTAAAATAGTATGAATCATATCTGGATTCTAGAACTCAACTTTCTGAAAGACTCTCTTCCGAGAAATTATCTATCTAATTGTAGACTTTCAGGAGCAACAAACTATCTGAGTTATTATCTATTATCTGGAGTTGTTTCTCTCTTCTAGAGAATGACTGTGCAGATTTTTTTCTATATTATATAATTGCATTTGCTTGAACTATAGAAAAAGGACTCTCTCACTATCTCTAAATATAAGTCACCACTATCCTTATCAGATATGATGTCATATCTATCCTTCTCAAATCCAGGTTCTATGGAAATTCTGTTTTAAGAAGAGGCTGTCTATTTAGAAAAAGTCATCCAAACTAGAATAGTATATATCAGTTGACCGATTCTTATAGATTTCAACATTTCAAACACCAGCCGTTGGAGAAAGACTCATCTTTCGCCAACATCTCAAACTAAATAAACATGATAGTTGACAGTCTGATGGAACTTTGTCTATAGACGATTTCTATCTGATCACGTCCTCTATATCTCTCATATCTGATGAGATTATTTATTGGTCTCACTCTCTCTCTGATACACAACTTACACAGAGACAAGCTAGAGAACTGATATTCAGCTCACGGTCTCTCTGTCACTCAAACATATTTTGGGAGTAGCAATTTATTGCGCTCTCTCTAAGTCCTCTTGATATGTTCATGAAACTACTATGTTATGCTATTATACATATCTTCTATCTAATATACGCTATATTTCAATCTATAAAATAACTTATTAATGATGGGTCTTTTTCCAGATAACTGCGCTTGCTAGAATCTATAACTACACTCTAACTCCACAGCATAAAGGTGAACATTTCTTGATCAACTCCTAATAATCTGACCTTGAGAGGGGATCATCTATTCACTTACAGACAAAAGTAGTAAGTATACTAGTACTATTTCATATCATATCCTTCTATAAAGTTACACACAAAAAGGATGTTATCATGAAGATCACAATTATTATCTATGGTAGCAAGTCACCATCTGACATGCGGTTTTTTATAAGAGAGGTTACTCCACTATAGATATCAAAGTGATTTTTACTTCACAACGTATTGCTGGCGTTTGTACAGGCGAAACTATTTTGCTCATAACCGTCTTTAAGCTCTATGCGCATTTTCTCTTGACTTTCTGTAAATCACGCATATGATCTGGATTTACAGGACTTGTTTGTAGGGTCTCTAATTACTGCCTAAACTTAATTAGTGTCAGTATGTAATGTGCAGTATCACTAATACTACGTATGTTTCTTGAACAGTGAGCCATTTATTTATTCAGAACATGTCTAAAGCAGAATAAAATTGTCTGGTAACTACAGTTATTCTATATCTGAGTACCTCTTCTATATTACTGTAAGCGCTACTCTTATGTGATTTACAATAAAAACAAGGGATGATTATAATATTTCTAGACACCCTGATTGTTTATTCTTGTTTTTATCACTCATGAGTTACCCATAGTACATATCTATCTCAATTACATTGAGATGTGAAACTATGGATTAGACCTACGTTACCCCAACTGCAGATTTCTCTCTACGCATGTGTCTATTATATGTCTCATCACTGACTATGTCTGAATATGGCTGTATTTATCTTCTACAGTTCTAATCATCCTATGCGAATTCTTAGTCAGAGCTAGATTTAACTAAAACACTGCCGTTATCCATCTCATACACAAACAGTAGCTTTTCATCTCAAGTCTCATCTCAGGTATCTTATAAGGTTATTCAATTCTAGAGTAAAAATCGTAATTCATTTATTGTTATTCGACTAACTCACTGATGGTAGTATTATAGTTCCTAGCACTACAATGTGCACCAATAGGTTGTATCTCAGATCTGAACAATTAGCTGTATGTCCCACTTATATTAATGTTGATAATAAATATTTAACTAGAAATTCTGTACATTTTCTATCTTATCTACTTAAGTACTTAGTTATAATCGCACAACTGCTGTTCATTTGTGAGAGAACTGATTCTCGGTCAAGTCTGTGGTGACTAACGATAGCCTTGTTATTTGTGTTTAATCAAATACTACGTTTCTTACATCTTACTGGATCATATCTTAACTCTTTTTATACTCGACGTATATGATATATACACTCTTTATCTAGAATATTTGATGCACAACATACAAACCGCACTGTAAGTTATATGTGGAGTTTTGTCATATAAATATTGGAGTATCTTTCTGAGGATGACTAGCTGAGATATGCATTACCTCTATTTTGTGATATCAGTTATTACACCTTCTGTTGCTTTATTGAATAGCAGTTTTCATACTGGCTTAGATAGACGTCAACTATTCACCTAAGTGATCTTGTACATTTAGGATGAGAGATACTATCATAGATAGTACAATCTCTCTCTCTATCTGTTAATGCTGGAGCCTGTTAAGATGTCATTAGATGATTTTTGATGATTACAGCTGATTCCTGCTCTTAAAGACACAATGAAACAGGCATGGTTCTCACATTCCTCTATTTAAATGTCTACGATTCTGAATTCTTATTATTAGTGGTTATCTTAATTACAAAGGGATACCCTCACAATATTGTGCATACTTAACGAATTGATCTGATTATCTGCAGTTTGTGGAACTTTAATTTTTATTTTGTTTTTTTTTGTTGTTATTTTAGACATTTTTTTGTTTTATGTTTAATGAATGCTCTGGTTTTGTATTTGGTTTGGGCTCAATCAAGGTAGTCGAGGAATTGTAGAGTAGTTTATTAATATAACGCTTTCTCGATATCCTCTGTATCATATGACATCTGACACACACAAATACATATTTTTTATCTCTAGCATGGAGCAAGCAATGGAAGTTCAATTCTCTTATCATACACTCTATCTCACATTTAGATATCAGGCATTCACACAAATGAGTACATGTACACAAATTTATTTCATAAAGTTCCGCCAAATGATGTCCAAACCTTATCTAAAACTTGATATGGATATACATTTGAAAAGAATAATGTCTAAGTTTAGACTTGTTATCAGATAATAAAGATCATAAATTCAGATCCAGAGAAAACATGATATTGACGACTCAGGCTGTTATGCCCCATTATTAAGCAAGGCTCCGGAGGATGAAGTACACTTTGTCTTGTGCTGTCCAGTATTGAGATGTTAGGCCAGAACTACCATCCCTGTTTAAATATAGTATACATCCTAATTTATTTAGACTCTTTTACTCCTGGCATCAAGTTCATCCTGAAGGTTGTGCGCAGCGCACTTTATATTTGGTAAAGCCTTCAAGAATAAGAGAGATATGTTATCCTAAGTGATATTTTTGTAAGCTGACTTTGTGGTATACAGTAACATGTTGGTCTGTGTGTGGTTTGTGTGTGTGTTTGTGTTGCGTGCGTGCGTGCGTGCGTGCGTGTGCGTGCTGTGTGTGTGGTGTGTGTGGTGTGGTGTGTTAAAACTAAAATACTAACCAGTTCGGCAAACCCCCCTCCTGTATGGGCCAATGGCCTTATTTGTGAATAAACGTTCGAGTTCGAGTTCGAGTTCGAGTTCTCTCTCTCTCTCTCCTCTCTCTTTATACATGAACATGTGTGGGCCAGCGACTACGCCATACGCACTCGTGTGCTCACTCACACACACACACACACACACACACCACACACACAAACAAACACACACACACACACACACAAACACCCACACACACACTACACACACACACACACACACCTGTGCTTGAAATTTCCTCTTTTCCTATCACATCTTTGTTTCAGTCTTTTTCCTTACCTTTCTCTCTCTCTCTCTGTCTCTGTCTCTCTCTCTCTCCATGTTTTTATCTTGCCTTTCCATGCCATTCTCTACAGCCCATAAAAAAAAAGGAAAATCTGACAAAACTTTTTTCTGAATTTTTCATATGAATTTTGTTTTCTTCTATGAGCAGCATGCTTTGAAGACAGAATATTTCAGCCGAAGGCCAGCGGCAGTGCAGTTCTGCAGAGTTACAAGCACTGGAAAAGACGAGAACAACGCTTCCCACCCAACACCCTAGTGGTTAGAACATTGCCGCCCGCCATATGGACGACCAGGTTCGAATCCCGTTCAAGTGGATTTTCCCCTGTGGTTAACATCAGTGCAGACTCCACTCTCCCCCCATAAGTCTTCGGATATGACACATATAAAACCAAGGCGCGTACCGTGTGCGAAAGCACGCTGAACATCTTGCCACAAGTTAAATCCTGTTCGCAGCTTACGAAGAGTAGGTCATTGTGGTGCCGTGGAAAGGATGACAACATTGACAATATCGTAATCACACGGGGTGCTTGATGTAAAACCACACGAGTGCTCATTCCATTAAGATCGATATAAAGAATAATATATAAAAAATAGATAAATAAATAAATAATAAACAAATAAATGTATTATGGCCAAACCAATTTGTTAAACATTTTCTACTTCTTTTTTTCAACGTCACAATATAAATTTTTTTTTTGACAGCAGCAGCAGCAGCACAGCAATCTTAGAGATTTGCTCCTATAATTGCTGCTTGCTTGTCAAACAGCACACCCCTCAAGGCTGAGAATTGAAGATGTTACAAAGCGTTACCGGGGAAGACTCGCCTGCACGCGCACGTTCAATACAGTCTGGAAGTTGGTGTTAAGATCTATAACTCGATATGGCCCGCGAGCTAAAGAGTTTCGCCATCTCTGCTAAGGATATATATACTCCCTTCCCACCCACTACTGCCACCACCTCTCCCCTCCCTGCCCCCCCCCCACTCTCCCCCCCCCCAACACACACTAACCTTCATACAGCAATCCGTGGGTGGATCGGTGGTCAAGAGGTAACGCACCTGCTTAAAAAAAAACCGCCGAAAAGTTTCGAGTTCGAAATGTATAGTGGTTGATCCTGTTTTGTGCTGAAACTTTTTCCCCATCCACTATACCGTGAATGGGTAGTCGGGGCTAGTCTTTCGGATGTAGACAATAAAACCGAAGTGCCGTGTGTAACACGCGTTTTGAGCATACGTGAAAGAACCCATGGCAACAGAGAGTAGTCCCCTGGTAAAAATTCGTACAAAAATCCGCTCTTATAAGGGAAACAAATACAGGTTGCAGCAGAAAAAGACAAAAAAAAAGAAAAAAAAGGTGGCGTTTGCTCTTTGTGGCGCGCTCTCTTTCGTGGGCAGAAGAGCATCCCGAATTTCACGCCCAGAGAAATCTGACGTGACTTAAGTGTATGAAATAAAACTAAAAAAAAAATAAAAACAATACTGGAGTTTGGCCATTTTCTGTTCATGATACCCTTTCTCACCCACGGTCACCCACTGTCACCACCTCTCTCCTCCCTCCCCTCCCCCCACTAACATCATATACAATACTTACTTGAACAATTTCTGAATGACATACAAATTTTCTGCTATGAATGTCAATGCTTAGTAAGAACCCGCGGACGAATAGTCCCCGCCACTGCTTGTGACATATACAAAGTATTTTCAAAACGCTAATTGTATAAAATTGCAGTGAACGAAGAACGATAATCGTATCCTACCACAAATTAACGAATGCCATTTTTATCGTGACTAGCTCTGGAGGTTTGATGGATTTTTTTACTATTAAAACTATTTCTCTCCTCTCATGAAATTCACATCGCCTGTTATAGACTATTCTTAGCAGTTTAGATGACTTCTTCGACATTCTGTCTCTGTTGTTGCTTTATTCTTTTTCGTAAATCTACTCCACCCCGCCCCCTCCCCCCTCCCTTCCTTCCCTTCTTTTGAGTCACCATTCCCCACATAACCTGCCTTTCATCCTGAACCAGCGAGCCGAATGATCTATTGTTGCATCCAAAAGTAAATCTTTCACATTACTTCTCCTTCCGCATTATCATTTTACTGGATAAGTTCTCAGAAATACTCTTAGATACGTTTTTGGCATCTGTTTAGGAAACATTCAAACCTTAAGAGTTAAAACACAGTAAACTGGAGTGATCTTCCCATAACTATGAAGTGCGATGGGTGGACGAGGTGTCAGGGAGTCCTCGCTTCTCCAGGGCCAGCATATTTTAGGGGCCAGTGCGCTTATTCACCTTCTCCCTCGCTGCTACTACCTTTCCTGTACCTCTAAAACGGGTCAGGTACCCCTACTAGCATATTCTAGAGTGAACCTGGCGACTGTACGTTGAAGCCGGAGGCGCGCAAACGGTCACCATTCCACGTGTTAACCACGTTTCCATGCTGCTGAATCTATAGCTTGGTGGGAGCAAGCGAGTGCTTTCTGACCACCGAGATACATCCTGTCCCCTATTCAAAGGCAGCCCCATTTTCAAAGCTATGTTAAGAAAATAAATTAAATGCATTCGAACAGATTGCATTACTTCTGATAATTATCAAGCGGACAGACACGTAACATGTTAGGGCAAACTGGCTGAAAACTGTCCTCTGGCTAATATAAGGAGTAAATTGGTGTTGTGTCTGTGTGAGTGTGCTATAGATTCACGTGAAGTCCAAATCTTGTTGTGTTATTCTGTCCTGTCATACAAAGAAATTGTTATACACTGTTTGTCGTCCCACCATATAAATTCTTCTCAACATCATCGATCGTACGTCGACCGTACACTCATCAACATCCCCCTCTATCAACTCATTCATCTACCACGTCACCACCCACACCATTAGTGGTTTTTTATTTTATATGTGACACCATCATCACAACGTCGTCGTTCCGTCATGCGTTTTTCAAAATTGCGCTTTGATTTGTTGTCTTTGCAAGATAAAAGCGCGCGGGGAACTGGATAGCAGAACAAGAGCTCCAAGGTTTGAGAAGGCATAGGCGAAAGGTAGACAGCCAGCAGGCGGGAGGCGTACCAGACCATCAGTGTACTACACGTCAAGGAGTCCCAGCCACAACCCAAGGACACACCGTATGTTGAAGACAAAGAGGGGTCAGTCCACATAACAGAGAGCGTCCCTCTAACACAAGAAGAGAGTGGACAAGAATATTAGCAAGCGACCCTGTACAACTACAGAGTGACGGCTGATTACCAGAGACAAACGCAATCTACGAGCAAGATCCCAGACACCATAGATCCTGAAAGCAACCACAGGTGCTCTGTTGCTGGGAAGCGGAGAGTAGCATAGCTAGCAGAGCTAGCTGTATCTAGATGGGTAGGCAAGTCTACCGGTGAATTGGACGGAGCACTTCTTCCTTACAGTTAGCACATGCGGGAGACGGAGTCCTAGAATTGATCAAGGTGCATTCAACTCAACAACATCTTGCATCAGCCTAACGTTCTAGCATGTCTTGGACTCTCTTAAGCAAGATGTAGGCCTTGAACAGTTGGACCCTACAATTCCATCATAGTGCCAACTCTTAGTTTCCAAAGAATGGAGACCACATTTCATGAAGCAATGTGCCAAAACTTTACAGAATACATCAGATCGGATAAAGGCCATGGCCACGCAAAGTTCTTGCATGACCAGTTCCGGCGATTCGGTGCAGTCATACCTGATGCCGACTAGGCTGGAGTACATCCTCCGCTGTCTAGGAAGAAACGGGCAGGAATCAGACAGTACCGCGGACGACGCTAGAACATGTATCGATGCAGAATATTATATAAATTTTTTGCGTTGTGCATATGTTGGTTATTTTTATTTAAGGTAGGAGACCTTGAAGATCTTCACATCTACTAGTGCCTAGGCAGATGATAGGCACTTTCTCCCTACCTCATCCTTCACATACCTAGTGGCTCTGAGCACGAGACTTTCATTTGAACCACCTTCAAGAGGTTAGGATGTCAGAGGGCCATCGATCTCGAAGTGGTGGCAAGAGGCTCGTCAGGCAAGTTCATGGAGATAACTGTATAACTTCGATCAGACGGAGGAACCTGAATTCCAGTTCATCCCAGGCGCTGTATCGACAGCACCCACAGTAGCAGTCCCATGGTGGAAGAGAAAAATCGGTGAGATTCTTTCACGCAGACTTCAGTTAGAAGTTCTGACACGCTAGCCCCTGCTGTGCCCTGCCGGATTGCATTTCCAACTTGTTTCCGTCGATAGAACATCATTGCAGGAGGCCCTCCTTGACCTTTCACTCATACCACAATCAAAATAGGAGGAAGGCCAGTCTGCAATCTTCTGATTCGCAGACGAATATTGATCTCATGGGCTCGCAGGAAGAAAACTCCAGGATCTTCACCAACTGACTAGAAACATCAGCCAGATGCCCACGGTATGGGAGAATTCGCACGGAGGGGAGGCAAGATCCTAGTGACCAGTGCCACACCGACCTCTCCCACCAGCATCAAGATGATTGGCCGAGACACTAGAGGAGGTTATAAGAAACTTTCACGGACAGTACCAATGACTATGCGCTACGGTCATCCCCAAAGAAGGGTACGAGCACACAAGAGAGAAGATCAACCTTGCTGTGGTGCACTCTCTCTCCCTAGA
>CM054138.1:29808410-29820910 GCA_028751875.1 Rapana venosa
AAAAAACCCCCAAAACCAAAACCTTCAAAGGGAAATCCGAAGCCCCTTAAAAACGCAAAACGAATTTGTACATTTAAAACCCGCCCCGATTTGGAAGAGTAGGCCAATGTGTGCCGGTAGGAACCGATAAAATTTAAAAACCCAGCATGCACACAGGTGTCAGACACTATCCCCGAAGTCGGAATGCGGCTACCTACAAAAACTGTCGCAAACGCATAAATGGTGAACCTATTGAGCTCATCTAGCAGAGGCACAAAAAAACCAAAAAAAAAAAAGTTATTCCGAAAAATACAAAGCTGCCTTGCCTGATTCCGTGTTTTAATTCAGTGGGGGCTACTTTCATGGTGGCGCCAAAACATGGCCGCATACGCTTTCGAAATCTCACCCTTGGTGAACCTGGGAGCTCTAGTTGAGGAACGAAAATGAACGATTAAGATTGGCCCATACATAACGGGGGGTTGCCGAACTGCTTAGTATTTTAGTGGGAAAATAAGGAAGCACACAAACCCCCCCAAATGTTATTGTATAGCCACAACCACCACAATAAAAATCAGTTACAAAAAAATGTTACTTAAGAAACCAAGATGTCTCTTATTCTAAAGGCTTTACACAAATATAAAGCAAGGCTGCGCACAGTAGAAGAGAGAGAGAGAGAAAGAGAAGAGAGAGAGAGAGAGAAGAGAGAGAGAATGCTCAGAAAACTCAGAATTGTAATTACAACTTGGCCACAAATCATAGATTGGATTATGTGAGGGTATTGCTTGAGAAACGAAATAAACATTTATGTCGAAATGGAATCCAAGGTGGCAAATCCATGTATGGCTATTATACTAAGCATTGCTAGAGAGAGAGAGAGAGAGAGTAGAGAGAGAGAGAGAGAGAGGAGAGAGAGAGAAGAGAGAGAGAGAGAGTTTAAGAAAGACAAAGACAAATTCTTTTTATTTCGAGGATAATGAATAAGCGCCATGTGCTTTTTTACTTCCAGTCCCCGCCCTTACGGATATATATATATATATATATATATATATATATATATATATTACATAAGAGGAGAGAGAGAGAGAGAGAGAGAGAGAGTGGGTGTGGGTGTGTTGGGGTGGAATTGAACCTAAGACTGTTCGAGTTTTTTTTAAGAGAGAGTAGAGAGAGAAAGAGAGAGAGAGTAAACAACTTACTTAGTCATACAGTTTGACATTGCAGTGAACAATGGAATCATTATATTATGAAAGTGGCACGAATTCAACCAGTTGAAAAGCGAGAAGAAGACCCGAAGGCTTGTATGACTGCCTCAAGCAATCTATTTTTAGAAACCGGGAAGTGCTGTCAGGGGAGACAAAGAGCCACCTTTCTTTTCTCGTTGTAAAAGAGTTAATTTTTTGTGTGGTTGTGTAAAAAAAAAAAAGAGTCTTGTTTAAAAACACTTTGGGGTAAACTTTGTTAAGAACACCACCACCCCTCCCTCTGAAATAAAACACACACACACACACACAAGCATGTACGCTTCTTAAGATATAGGTAGGCCTACATAAAAAAAAATCTTGATGTCTTAGCAACAGTTCCAAGATAACCGAAGTTGTATGTGACGAAAGCACACACACACACACACACACACACACGCACAAAATACAGGAAATGCTGCGGATTAACATTTCTGCATGAAAGGCTTATTGTTCTTTGCATTATGTTCTTTTTCCAGTTTTTTCTGGCTTTTTCTTGGTTTGGGTGTGCGTCACTTTTGTATGTAGGTCAGTGGCTTTGCATCAAAATTGTTGTGTCTCTGTCTGTCTCTGTCTGTCTGTCCCTGTCTGTCTCTGTCTGTGTGTCCCTGTCTGTCTCTGTCTGTCTGTCTCGCTGTGCCTTGTTTGCTTTTTGCTTGTCTTTTCCCATCCTAGGGCTGGATGTAAAACAATGTTATGCTTGTTCTGTAACCCTCTATAAACAAATTTGTTCTTTGCTCTTTGTTCATTGCTGTCTGTCTGTCTGTCTGTCCTTCTTTTCTTTTTTTTGTTTGGGTATTTTTTGGGGGTGTGGTGGTTTTTGTGTGTGGGGTTTCTTTATTTGTTTGTTTGTTGTTGTTTTTGTGTGTGTTTTTAAAAAAAAGGTTTTTCCCCTTTGTTTCTACTGTGTGAGAGTATAAGTATTGGGTTATTATTAAGATGTATCCCTACGGGGCGGGGACTGGATGTAAAAAAGCACATGAGTGCTTATTCATTATCCTCGAAATAAAAGAATTTGTCATTGTCATTGTCTCTCTTGCGCACATGTTAAAACCCCTTCCGCTTTTCGGAAGAGTAGGCCACTGTGTGCGGGTGGGAACGGATGACAAAAACTGACAAAAGTGCATACACATGGGGACCTGGATGTAAAAAAAAAGTACACGAGTGCTTATTCCATTATCCTCGACATAAAAGAATAATTATTTTAAAAAAATCCTCGAAATAAAAGAAATTAAATAAAATAAAATAAAGTTGGGTTGGATGCCCAGTGGCTGGTCTTTGCCTATGCTTATGCTTGTAACTCTACAGGAGGTCTGCCCGCTGTTCTCACCTGACACAGCCCCACATTCATTTTTTCTTTGTACAGGCGTCAAATGTCACCAGGCAGGCCCTTGACTGGAACCCACAAGAGAATCGGAAAGTTGGTCGACCAAAACAGACCTGGCGCAGAAGTGTTGACGAAGAAACGAAGGCAGCCGGAATGACATGGGCCGAGCTGAAGAGGATCTCCCAAAGCCGAGTTCGTTGGAGGGGTGTTGTTGCAGCCCTATGTTCCCCAAGGAAACAAGAGGCATAAGTCAAGTAAGTAAGTCACAGGTGAGAAGGGTTGGTTGCAAGAAAGTTAAGAAGGCATATTTTTCTTCTTCTTTTTCGCTATTACAAACAAACAACATGTTTGAAAAGGGAATAGTTTGTAATAAGATCAGATTGAAAGTCTCGATTAGTTTTTAGTACTCATTAGAACAGAAAGAGTGGACATGAGTAAATGTGACAACATTTAAAAAAATGTACATAAACCCCCAACAAGATGAGAATTTAGATACTGGTAGGGAGATGTCAAGAATGACGTTGCTACCCCGGGTGAATGTGATAGATACCCAAGATACATTGATCAGTTTACTCGGATGGTGAAACACCGGAGAACAGATACCCCAAGAAGTGTTACTCAGTTATATTTATTTGTTTTATTTATTTATTTCGAAGATAATGGAATAAGCACTTGTAGGCTTAAAAAAAATCCATTCAGTCCCTGTGTGTGTGCAGTTTTGTAAATTTTGTCATCCATTCCAATCGGCACACAATGACCTACTGTTCTAAAAGGCGGAACAGATTTTAACGTCTATTATGTTACGCAAGCATGATCATGTGGGCGGAAGAAACAGGGTAACTCATGTAAGATCTATCTATCTATCTATCTATCTATCTATCTATCTATCTATCTATCTATCTATCTATCTATCCTCCATCCATCATCCTCATCCACATCCATCCATCCATCCATCCATCCACCACCACCCACCCATCCATCCATCCATCCACCATCCAAACCCACCCACCCACCCATCCATCCATCCATCCTCTATCCAATTTTCTATCCATCTATCCCATCTATCATCTATTTCTATTCCCATCATCTATCTTCTTCAAACCTAAACCACCATCTAAAACTACTACTATCCCCCATCCCTTCCCCTCCATACCATCCATCCATCCATCCTCCCCCCCACCCACCAAACCCCCCCCCCCCCACCCCCCATCCATCCCTCCATCCCACCCACCCACCCCCACCCCCCCCCATATCCATCCATCCATCACTATCTCTATCATCATCTTCTATCTATCTTCTATCTACTATCTATCTATCTACTATCATCCCCCCACCCCCATCCATCCATCCCTCCCTCCATCCTCCCTCCCCCACCCACCCCCCCACCCCCCCACCCACCCCCCCATCCATCCATCCATCCATCCCTACCCACCCACCCCCCCCTCCATCCATCCTCCCTCCCCCTCTTCCCTTATCTATCTATCTATCTATCTTCTATCTATCTATTTCTACTATCTATAGAGAAGGGGGGGCAAGGGAAGGCCAAAAAGGTAAGGCATGGCATGGGACTGCAAAGCAAGGTCAGACAAAGCAAGGCAAGGCAAGGAAAAGGATGAAAAACAGCAAATGCATTGCTTATTCAATGTACCATCTGGAAATAAAAATTTGACTTGACTTGACTTGACTTGAAAGGCAAGGCAAACCCAAAGCAAAGCAAAGCAAAGCAAGTCAAGGGACGGTTTGGCAAGGTCAGACAAGGCAAGGCAAAGCACGGCAAAGCAAGGCAAGGCAAGGCAAGGCAAGGCAAGGCAAAGCATGGCAAAGCAAGGCAAGGCAAAGCATGGCAAAGCAAGGCAAGACAAGGCAAAGCAAAGCATGGCAAAGCAAGGCAAGGTTAGGCAAAGCAAAGCAAAGAAAAGCATAGCGAGAGAGAGAGAGAGAGAGAAGAGTAGAGAGGAGAGAGAGAGAGGAGAGGGAGGGAGAGATTCAGGTTGACACCACTTGTAAATGTAGGCGACAGAGTTAATTAAAGAGTTGTTTGTCTCAGAGGAAGTCTCAGAGTGACGTCAGGGGGAGCAGGGGGTGATGCCCTGTATGTAAATCAAGCTCCCCACCCCCACCCACCTCTCTCCCACCCCCACCCCTCCCATAGAAACTTTTAAAAACAATAGGATGGAAAACAAAGCAAAACTTTAAAGCTTTTGTTGTTTCAAAAAGCCTGTAGCTTATTGTCATGCAAGCATGCGCGCGTGCAAGCACACACACATGCACAGACGCACGCGCATGTATACAGCCACAGCCACAGAGATACACACGCACACACATGCATAGACGCACGCACATACAAACAGACACAGTACACACAGACACAGAAAACACACATACACTGACACATAACACACACAGACACAGACACACACACAAGAGTCACAGACACAAATAAAACAACACAACAGACACAGACACACAGACACAGACACAGACACACGACACACACTGAGCAAAAGAAAGCAAATTCAACACACAGAAACACAACCGGGAATTTTTTTCATTTATCTATGAATCCATTCAATCCATCATTCAATCCATCATTCATTCATTCATTCATTCATTTTCTCCTAATGAAGGCATTCATTGTCCAGAATTGTAACGTAGATTTATATGGCTATTCATTCATTCATTCATTCATTCATTCATTCATTCATTCGTTCGTTCGTTCAGTCATTCATTCATTTTATTTCCTCCTAATGAAGTAATAAATTGTCTAGAATCGTAACATCGTGCGCGAGGTGTGTGTGTGTGTGTGTGTGTGTGTGTGTGGTGTGTGTGTGTGTGTGGTGTGTGTGTGTGTGTGAGTTTGATACTTTTTATTTTATTTTTTAAAAAGTTATTTTGGAACGTTCATACCGATTTGAAATGTAGCTTTCCTGTGTCTTTCGAGATAATTATACATATCAATATGCCTGTCAGAATTGTAATTATACATATCAATATGCCTGTCAGTATCGTAATTATACATATCAATATGCCTGTCAGAATTGTAATTATACATATCAATATGCCTGTCAGTATTGTAATTGCCCATATAAATCTGCCTGTCAGAATTGTAATTGCCCTTCGTGGGATGAATAAAGTGGTTTTTGATTTGACATGGCTAGATTTACAATGACCATTAATCATTCTGAGATCATGCATTATCTTATAGAAGACGGATAGAGGAGACACGAACAACATGGAGCCACTCCTACCATCTTGTCTCACAGATCATAAAATTAAGATCGTCCTCCCCCCCCTTACACCCACCCACCCACCGATACTCCCCCCCCCACCCCCACCCCAAACAGTAATCTATCACACCAACGTTTTCTAGCATATGTGTTTGTTTCTTTGTTTTTTTGGTGAAGAAACGATGTTTCTGTCACCCTGATGATTACAAATAATGGGTCATCAGATCACAGACATGCAAAACAAGTAAGTAACACATGTGACAAACAAGGATGGGTTAGGTGACCAAACAGGTGTGGGATGTGAAAATAATGTGTAACCTACCCACTTCCCCCCAACTGAAATTTTGCACCGGCAGGGTAAAAAATGCCAAGATCGGACCTGACGCTTATGACCAATGGCCAGGGACAGTAGGCCGTTTTGGCGTGGACGAAACTAATGATAGAGGTCTCAGACTTTTGGAATTCGCAAGCAGCCACAATCTTACTGTCGCCAACACCTTATACCCCCACAAGACATCAAGAAGAACGACGTGGCACTCACCAAACGGAAAGACACATAACCGTTGACTCATCTTGGCCCCCAAACAGATTTAAGTCGAGCATCCAACAAAGCCAGACAAGAAGTTTCCCTGGCGCTGATATTGGTAGTGACCACGAATGGTACTCATGACCCTACAGATCAACTGAAGACCAAGAACCAGAAGAGAAATCCCCGTTTGCGGTTCAACATGGAAAAGCTGAAGGACCCCGAAGTCGCTGAAATCTTTAAAGCTGAGATAGGGGGCAGATTTGCAGCATTGAATTTCCTCCAAGATGACATCAACAACCTCACTGAGACCTTCAGCAAGACCATTCAGAAGACAGCGCTGGAGATCCTTGGGAAAGAAAGGAAAAAGAACCAACCGTGGGTTACCAACGATATCCTGGACCTGTGCGACCAACGTAGGGAGCTAAAGCCAGTGAAGAACAAAAACCCAGAAACGGCCGAAGAGTATAGAACAGTCAACAGGTCAATCAAGAAGAAGATGACTGAGGCCATGGGGAACTGGATGTCAGAAAAATGCTCCAAGGTTGAGAAGGCAATGGCGAAAGGAGACAGCAAAGAGGCGTACCAGACCATCAAGGTACTAACCAAGTCCCAGCAGCCAAAGACCTCCGTTATTGAAGACAAAGAGGGGTCAGTCCTTACAGAGAGCGCCACTATCATGAAGAGATGGACAGAATATTGCAGAGACCTGTACAACTACAAGCTGAAGGCTGATCCGAACAAACTTCACGAGCAAGATCCCAGACCATCAAATCCTGAAAGCACACAGGTGCTGGAGGAAGAGGTAGAAGAAGCAGTAAGATCCCTGAAAGGAGGCAAGTCACCAGGGATTGACAACATCCCGGCTGAGCTCATCAAGAACGGAGGCCCAGAGATGATCAAGGCATTTAACAATCATCTGCCAACGCATCTGGACCAGCAAAGAGTGGCCTGAACAGTGGACCCAATCCATCATAGTTCCACTTCCAAAGAAGGGAGACCTGAAGAAGTGCCAAAATTACAGAACAAATCATTTCTGATAAGCCATCCAAGCAAAGTTATGCTACGCATTGCCTTGAACAGACTGAAACCACAAGCAGAAGAAAATCCTATCAGAAGAACAGGCAGGATTTCAGACCAGGTCGAAGCACTGTCGAACAGATCTTCAACATCAGAATGCTCATAGAGAAGCATCTCCAACATCAGCTACAGCTCTACAACAACTTCATTGACTTCAAGAAGGCCTTCGATCGAGTGTGGCAAGAAGCTCTGTGGCAAGTCATGAGAGGACTATAGCTTCGACGAGGACCTGATTCAAGTCATCCAGGCGCTGTATGACAGCTCCCTCAGTGCAGTCCTTATGGGGTGGAGAAATCGGGGAGTTCTTCCGGACTTCAGTTGGAGTTTCGACAAGGCTGCCCGCTATCCCCCGTTCTTTTCAACGTGTTCCTGGAGAACATCATGCAGGAGGCCCTCCTTGGCTTCAAGACCACAATCACAATAGGAGGAAGGCCAGTCTGCAATCTTCGATTCGCAGACGATATTGATCTCATGGGCCGCAGTGAAGAAGAACTCCAGGATCTCACCACCAGACTGGAAACATCAGCCAATGCCCACGGTATGGAGATCAGCACGGAAAAGAGCAAGATCCTAGTGAACAGTACCACACCGACCACTCCCACCAGCATCAAGATGAGTGGCGAGACCAGAGGAGGTGGAAACTTTCAAGTACCTTGGAGCCAGTCATCACCAAAGAAGGCACGAGCACACAAGAGGTGAAGATCAGACTTGCTGTGGCACTCTCCTCCATGACTAAGCTGGCGAAAGTGTGGAGAAACCACAACATCAGAACCCACACTAAGGTCAGACTCTACAAGGCACTCGTCACATCCATTGCCTTGTACAGCTGTGAAGCATGGACACTTAAATGCCGATTTAGAACGTCGCATTCAAGCCTTTGAGATGGAGTGCCTCAGGCGGATCCTGAACATCACCTACAGAGACCGCAAAACCAATGACTACGTCTGGCAGCAGTTTGAGGCACTGGCTGGCAAACAAGAACCATTGCTAGGTACAGTCAAACGGAGGAAACTGAAGTGGTTTGGCCACACAACAAGGCATAACAGCCTGTCAAAGACAGTCCTGCAGGGAATGGTGGAAGGAGCAAGGAGGCAGGGACGACCACGCAAAAGCTGGATATCCAACATCAAGGAGTGGACCGGCCTCACTGTACCAAGCCTCCTGAAAACAGCCCAGGACAGAACCATTTGGCGGTCCACTTGCAGCGTCCGTGCGGGTACCCCAACGGTTGTCCCGACCAAGGGATGAGTGAGTGAGTGAGGGTAAAAAAAAAAAAGGGTAGCATTATGTATATATAGACTAAACAAGATCTTATAGAATGGTGGTAGTAGTAGTAAGGACAGTTTTGATTTGTGTTTGTTTGGGCTTTTTGTGTTATTATATAAGGCAAGGCAAGGGACGCCAATGCAAGGTAAAGCAAGGCAAGACAAGGCAAGATAAATCAAAGTACGGAAAGGCAAGGCAATGCAAGGCAAAGCGAAGCAAGGCAATGCAAGGCAAGGCAAGGCAAGGCAAAGCAAGGCAAGATAAGGCAAAGTACGGAAAGGCAAGGCAAAGCGAGGCAATGCAAAGCAAAGCGAGGCAAAGCGAGGCAAGTCAAGGCAAAGCAAGGCAAGGCAAGGCAAGGCAAGGCAAGGCAAGGCAAGGCAAGGCATTGCAAGGCAAAGCGAGGCAATGCGAGGCAAAGCGAGGCAAGGCAAGGCAAGGCAAGGCAAAGCAAGATAAAACAAGGCAATGCAAAGGCAAAGCGAGGCAAGGCAAGGCAATGCAAGGCAAAGCGAGGCAAGGCAAGGCAAGGCAAGGCAATGCAAGGCAAAGCGAGGCAATGCAATGCAAGGCAATGCAAGGCAAGGCAAGGCAAGGCAAGGCAAGGCAAGGCAAAGCGAGGCAAGGCAAGGCAAGGCAAGGCAAAGCGAGGCAAGGCAAGACAATGCAAGGCAAAGCGAGGCAAGGCAAGGCAATGCAAGGCAAAGCGAGGCAAGGCAAGGCAATGTAAGGCAAAGCGAAGCAAGGCAATGCAAGGTAAAGCAAGGCAAAGTAAGGCAATGCAAGGCAAGGCAAGGCAAAGCATGGAAAAGCAAGGCAAAGCGAGGCAAGGCAAGGCAAAGCGAGGCAAATCAATGCAAGGCAATGCAAGGCAATGCAAGGCAAAGCAAGGCAATGCAATGCAAGGCAATGCAATGCAATGCAAAATGCAATGCAAGGCAATGCAAGGCAAGGCAAGGCAAGGCAATGCAAGGCAAGGCAAGGCAAAGCAAGACAAGGCAAGGCAAGGCAATGCAAGGCAATGCAAGGCAAGGCAATGCAAGGCAAGGCAATGCAAGATACGGCAAGGCAATGCAAGGCAAGGCAAGATAAGGCAAGGCAAGATACGGCAAGGCAAGGCAAGGCAATACAAGGCAAGATAAAGCAAGGCAAAGCGAGGCAAAGCAAGGCAAGGCAAGGCAATGCAAGGCAAAGCAAGGCAAGGCAAGGCAATACAAGGCAAAGCGAGGCAAGGCAAGGCAAGGCAAGGCAAAGCGAGGCAAGGCAAGACAATGCAAGGCAAAGCAAGGCAAAGCAATGCAAGGCAAAGCGAGGCAAGGCAAGGCAAGGCAAAGCGAGGCAAGGCAAAGCAAAGCAAGGCAAGGCAAGGCAAGGCAAGACAAAGCGAGGCAATGCAAGGCAAAGCAAGGAAAGGCAAGGCAAAGCGAGGCAAAGCAAGGCAAGGCAAGACAAGGCAAGGCAATGCAAGGCAAAGCAAGGCTATACAAGGTAAAGCAAGGCAAAGCGAGGCAAATCAAGGCAATGCAAGGCAAGGCAAAGCAAGGTAAGGCAAAGCGAGGCAAAGCAAGGCAAGGCAAAGCAAGGCAAGGCAAGGCAATACAAGGCAAAGCGAGGCAAGGCAAGGCAAGGCAAAGTGAGGCAAGGCAAGGCAATGCAAGGCAAAGCGAGGCAAAGCAATGCAAGACAAAGCGAGGCCAGGCAAGGCAATGCAAGACAAGACAAGGCAAGGCAAGGCAAAGCAATGCAAGGCAAGGCAAAGCGAGGCAAAACAAGGCAAAGCAATGCAAGGCAAGGCAAGATAAGGCAATGCAAGGCAAGGCAAGATGAAGCAAAGTACGGAAAGGCAAGGCAAAGCGAGGCAAGGCAAGGCAAGATAAAGGAAGGCGTGCAAGGCAAGGCAATACAAGCCAAAGCAAGGCAAGGCAAGATAAGGCAAAATACGGAAAGGCAATGCAAGGCAAAGCAAGGCAAGGCAAGACAAGGCAAAATACGGAAAGGCAAGGTAATTTATTTATTTGTCTATTTATTTATTCCTTTATATCGAGGATAATGGGAAAAGCACTCATGTGCTTTTTTTTAACATCCAGTCCCCGTGTGTATGCGGTTTTGTAAATTTTGTCATCTGTTCCCACCGGCACACAATGGCCTAGTTGAGTAGTTGCGTTTAAAGCCTGCTTGAAATTCACCTGTAATATTATTTGCTTCTATCCATTCTTGAAGTCTGTAATTAATAATAGTACTGTAAATTTTACTGCTAGCATCACACAGGGATATACCTCTATAGTTGTTTGGATTATTCACATCTCCTTTTTTGTAAAGAGGCAGAATGATAGATTCAGTCCAGTTGTCAGGAAAGAGACCTCTATCGAACAATGAGTTGAAAAAACTAACATAAAAATCCAAAATAGACTCTATTCCAGCTGCATATTTCAGCTGCTCCCCAATGATACCATCTGGCCCTGCAGCTTTGTTATTTTTCATTTTCCTTAAAGCAAACAAAACTTCTTCCTTTGAGATAGGGCAATTGAAATAATGCCCTTCTTCTTCTTCTTCCTGTTGCAGTGTGTGAAACAGAACCCGTTTCTTTTGTCAAAAGTACCTTAAAGTGACTAAACCAAGTATCCACAGAAATTTGATTAATTGGTGGCTTCTTTTTCATTGAGAGTTTATGTACATTATTCCAGAATTCTTTCTGATCTTTTACAGCTTTTGTCAATTCTGTCAACAACGCATTATCAAATTGAGAGAGTGAGAGGGTGTGTGTGTGTATGTGTGTGTGTGTGTGTGTGTGTGTGTGTGTGTGTGTGTGTGTGTGTGTGTGTGTGTGTGTGTGTGTGAGTGAGTGTGTGTGTGAGTGTGAGAGAGAGAGTGAGAAGGTGTGTGTGTGTAGTGAGTGTGTGTGTGTGTGTGTTTGTGTGAGTGTGTGTGTAACTAATATCGGCAATGTAAAATTCCATGTATTCGTGTTATTTTTGCAATCCAAACAAAATCTCAACCCAAAGACAAAACAAAAACAAACAAAAAACTACAACAAAACAACTCTCCCAAATAAGAATACCCAAACCCAACCACTAAACAAAAAAGCAAGCAAAATATCCCCACCAAAAACAAAAAACAAAAAACACCTAAGAAACAATTCCCTTTAAACAACAACAAAGTCCCCCCCAAAAAAAAACCAAACAAACAAACAAAACAAAACAAAACCCAACAACAAACCAACGACAAAATAACAGCAAATTCAGAGAGAGAGAGAGGAGAAAGAGAGAGAGAGAGAGAGAGAGAGAGAGAGAGAGAGAGAGAGAGAGAGAGAGATAGAGAGATAATGACAATAACAATGAGAAATTCTTTTGTTTCGGGGATAAAGAATAAGCACCCATGTGCTATTTTTTATTATTTTACATTCAGTCCCCGCCCTAAGGGGAGAAAGAGAGAGAGAGAGACGAGAGAGAGAGAGAGAGAGAGAGAGAGAGAGAGAGAGAGAGAGAGATTTAATGTCCAGGGATCCAAACACGAGTGGAGGGTGGGCAACTTTCAGAGCCTAGCACCGGCAGAAGGTATGTAGCCCAACCTGAAAACACGTTGGCGCTAGTTCTTAACATAATAAATAAGGGTGTCACATGAGCATCAACCATCCATTTGTCTCTGCACTTTATTCCGGACCTTCTCTCTGGTTTAAAAGCCCCCCCAAACCTCTTTATTTTTCGCGAAGTTTCCAAGGTGCCAAAGGTACCTGATACCGTCTGTATACGGTAAAACTATCTAAGAACAAGATACAAATTTTTTTAGTAATTAGTCTATTCAGTAACTTTGTCTCTAAAATATCAACCAAGGGAGAAACCATCTCGAAAGTAAAAAAC
>CM054138.1:29825910-29838410 GCA_028751875.1 Rapana venosa
CTTATATATTTTATATAAAAATACTCATCCATAGACAAATATTTCGTCTCGAAGGAGCAATATCTCTTTACCTCTTTGATTAAAAAAAAAGAAGATATTCATCCATAGAGAAATATTTTGTCTCGAAGGAGCAATATCTCGTCAATTTTTTTATAAAGACATTCATCAGCTATTCTCTGAAACAATTGCTTTTGGGTGGGTATACCTAGAACCAATTCTTCAACCAACGGGTCTCTGCCAAAAAAACAACAACACCACCGAAGAAAAGTGTGTGAGATGGCTAAGTGGTTGCTGGTGTTCCTCTACCTCCTTGTCTCCCAATCATCATCACGGACTCACGCATCCTATATCCCTACCTCTCACCCCGCTGCCGCAGCCGCCGCCGTTCTATTCCCCACCAGCGACGACCCCGCCCTGGGTGGCGGAGTCCAGGAAGCGTGAAGACCATTCTTGAAGACGCTGAAGAAACCGCCCAAGAGCTTGCTGAGGACGACGACAGCATGGTCCTGAATCCTGAAGACCTTGAAGACATTCTGGAGGAGGTGGACACCGACGATGAAGAAGATGGTCCCACACTGGACAGCGGTTTTGTGGACGATCTCTTAGAGCCTGATGTTCCTGCTGGTGGTGGTGATGATGATGATGGTGATGGTGGTGATGAGGCCACGCAGGCTGGTGGGGTTGAGGACGGTCCAGAGACTGCGCAAGGAGCTTTGGGAAATCTGGGTGGTGGTGGTGATGGTGATGGTGGCGGAGGTGGTGGTGATGACAACGCGGCCATGGTGAACACGGGTGGGATTGTGTTTGGAGGGGATTTTGACTTTTTTGCCGAGGGCTAGAGCCTGGTGGTGACTTGGGATCTGCGCAGAAGTGTTCTTTTATATGAGCTGACTTTCTTTCTTTTTTATTTTTTTGGGTACAGAGGAGAATTTGCATCATTTTTTTTAAAACCTCATTGTTGGATGGCTGGGCTTGGGAGAATGATTGATTAGGACTGCTGTGATTTTGAAACTGTTTTAATCCCCGAAGGCGCAACACGGCTACCTTCATGGTGGGTAAAAAAACGGTCACGTACGCAAAACTCTCACCATTAGTAAACCTAAGACCTCTTGCCGAAAAACGACAAAAAAAAACCCAAACAAAAAAATTCAACCACTAAACTGTTTTATTGTAAAAAACCCACCCCTCATTGTTCAAGGATTTTTTTGTTGCTTATAGAGGACTTTGAAAATCGGTCTGTATGACAAAACCTGGTTTTTAAGGTTTTCATCTTTCTCTCATCATTTCGAAACTGGAAATTGTGATGTTGTTGTCTACGCTCAACGCTAGGCCTAGGTATTGATTGTGAAAAGTTCTGGGAAATGAAGCAGAATCTGCTTGGATTAGGTGAGAAAACCGTTGGCTGTTTTTACTACTACTGTTCTTGTGGTGGTTTAGTTCCTTTGTTTTGATCATTCCTTTGTTTGTTTGTTTTTTGTTTGGTCTGGTTTTTTTGTGGTTAAAGCGACGAACTGGTTGTTTCTTACTTCTCTTTTCTTTTAAGTGGACTTTGTTGTTCTCTGACGCTCTTTATCTCTTGTGCTCTTCTCTTTCGTTTTTGTTTGTCTCTGTGTTGTGTCTGCCCCTGTTTCATTATCTGTGTCTTTGTAACTCAGGTGTCTGTCTAATTTTTGTTTGTCTCTGTGTCTGTCCCTGTTTCATTATTTCTGTCTTTGTAACTCAGTGTCTATCTAATTTTCGTTTGTCTCTATGTCTGTCTTTGTCCATGTTTCATAATCTCTTTGTACTTGTTGTCGGTCACTCAGAATCTATCTATCTATCTATCTATCTATCTATCTATCTATCTATCTATCTATCTATCTATCTATCTATCTATCTATCTATCTATCTATCTATCTATCTATCTATCTATCTATCTATCTATCTTCTATCTATCTATCTATCTATCTATCTATCTATCTATCTATCTATCTATCTATCTATCTATCTATCTATCTATCTGTCTGTCTGTCTGTCTGTCTGTCTGTCTGTAAGTCTGTCTGTCAGTCTGACTGTCTGTCTACCTGCCTGCCTACCTGCCTAGCTGCCTGTCTGTCTGTCTGTCTGTGTTTGTATCTTCTCCTTTGCGAACATGTTCGTGTACATAAATGCCACGCATGCATATAGTTACGGGTCTGTCTGCCTGCCTGTCTGTCTGTCTGAGTTATTTTTCTGTCTGTCTGTCTATCTGTCTGTCTGTCTGTCTTAGTAATCTGTCTGTCTGTCTAACTGTCTGTATGTCTATCTTATCTCTCTGCCTGTCTATCTGTCTGTCTGTCTTAGTTATCTGTCTGCCTGTCTGTCTGTCTGTCTATCTATAGGGCCCATGTAAAAAAACAAAACTTATTCAGTTATTGATGGAAGCAACGCGGTGAGGCCTACATTACAATATTGTCATGCTTTAAAGTGTTATGTTGAGATTGTCTTCAGCCATGACAAGATATTATCAACAATAACGTGCACTCTCTCTCTCTCTCTCTCTCTCTCTCTCTCTCTCTCTCTCTCTCTCTCCTCTCTCTTAAAGGCAATAAAAACCCCTCTTAAGTCGGAGTATGGCTGCCTATGTGGCGAAGTACTTTAAAAATAGTAGGCCATTGTGTGCCGGTGGAAACAGATGACAAAATTTACAAAACCGCATACACACGGGGACTAGATGTTAAAAAAGCACATGCGTGCTTATTCCATTATCCTCGATATAAAAGAATAAATAATAACAAAAAAAGAGTTATACACGCAAACTTCCCATCCAGTCTATCATTATCTCTTCTCACAGTCTTCATTCATTCATTCATTCTTCTCACAGAGATTTCCAGGTGGGATGAGTAAGTCAAGAGTGCATAATATTATTGTGGATGAGCCCCCAGGGTGTTAAGCTGAGGAATGTCTAACAATAACGATAGCCAGTGGAGACACAAACAACTTGCCGATTGTTTTAAAAGTACGACACGTACCATATATTGATAATAAAGAAAAGTTTACATCCAGGCCTTTCAATATCATACAGGTTGCATGCTCTTCATTGATATATCTTTTTCTTCAAGATCGTATTTGACTCCCTCAAGCACTTTTGCCAACTTCCTTCCTTCCTTCCTTCCTTCCTTCCTTCCTTCCTTCCTTCCTTCCTTCCTTCCTTCCTTCCTTCCTTTCTTTCTTTCCTTCCTTCCTTCCTTCCTTCCTTCCTTCCTTCCTTCCTGTTTTCTCCTTTCTTTCAACACATTCAAAATCTTTTGATGCTCTCTATTTTCATTCATTCATTCATTCATTCATTCATTCATTCATTCATTCATTCATTCATTCATTTTTTTCAGTTTTTCTTGATTCATTCTAAATCATTCATTCATTCATTCATTCATTCATTCATTCATTCATTCATTCATTCATTCATTCATTCATTCATTCATTCATTCATGTTGTTCTTTCTCGTTTTTCTTTTCTTCTTCCTCGGTTCTTTCTTCTTCCATTCTTTTCAGCTAATGTCTTGACACTTTATGTTTCAGATACGCAGGATGTCTACTCAACGCATGGCCTCGGCAATCAGCTAATCAGTTAAACACCCTTCAAAAAAAACAAAAACAAACTTACTCAACTGATTTCAACCGTTGGCAGATAATGGCCCGTTCATCTTCATTCATCTAGAGACGATACCAGCGATTGAGAGGAAGCACCATGTGAATGAATTAATTAAAAAAACCCAACAAAAACAAAACTACGTTCAAGATAAACAATACAAACTATTCGAAGGATGTATGTGAGTAATAAAAAACAACAACCTGCCCCCCAACACCCCCCAAAAAACCCCAACAACAACAACAACAACACAAAGCAACCCCAACAACCAAACAAAACAAAAACAAAACTGCATTCAAGACAAACATTACAGACTATTCAAAAGATGTATATATAGAAATAAAGAAAAAATAAAACTGCTTTCAAGATAAACAATTGAAACCATTCGAAGGATGTGTCATGTGAAAAAATGAAAAAAACAACAACAAAAACAAAAACTGTTTTCAAGAAAAACAATTGAAACCATTCGAAGGATGTGTCATGCGAATAAATAAAAAATCAACAACAACAACAAAAACAAAACTGCTTTCAAGATAACCAATACAAACCATTCGAAAGATACATCATGTGACTACTGCAGAAAAATTAACAAAAAAAAGCAACCCCCTTCCTCTGCTTTTTCAAGATATCAGTGTCGAGAAGAAGTCTGCTTCAGAACTGACCACTCACTCCACAGTTTGACCAGTCAAAAACTAAGAGAGCTTGACCACAACCAGCACCACACTGGTGATGAGGATGACCCAGCCTCCTCACTGTCTATTCGCAGGACCATCAGAGGACAGCTGCTTATGAGGTGGACAATGGCCAGCATCTTCTGTGTTAAAATAGCAAACCAGTGACCAAGACTTTGAGCTGACCCTGTTGAAGTGGCGATTCTTTCTTTCTTTCTTTCTTTCTTTCTTTTTTATTAATATTATTTTTTAAAAACTGTTAGCGTTCTTTTGCTACAAAGTGACTGAAAGTTTATCGCTTTTTGAACCAGGAAGAAAAATGGCTAAATTTGAATGTGAATGGGTCCATAATACTCATTTGAGGATGGTGAAATTTTATTTAATGGTTTTAGATTTTACAGAAGAACAGTTTAGAGTAAACGACAAAAATTATGAGTAATTGTTGTATTTTTTGTTGTTGCTGTTGCCTTCTTTAATCTTAAGTCATGCAGTTATCTATTTGCTACGTGTTTGAAAATTGCATTAAAAACTGTCTCAAAAAGCTAGCGTGCCTTATGTTACTGGAAGCGACAAAGTTTATTTTCTACACACACACACACACACACACACAACACACACACACACACACACACACACACACACACACACACACACACCTCCCTTAACCACACACACACACACACACACACACAGACACACACACACACACACCTCCCTTAACCCCACGCACACACACATACACACACACGTACCCTAACCACCACGCACACACACACAAATACACATACAAACACCCTAAAACACACACACACACACACATACACACACACCTCCCTTAACCACACGCACGCACACACACACAACACCCCTAAAACACACACACATACACACACACCTCCCTTAACCACACGCTCACACAAATACAACACCCTAACACACACACACACACACACCACACACACACACACACACACACACACACACACACACACACACACACACACACACACACACACACACACAAGCAACTCCTCTCTCCCTAAACGCACACACACAGACACAGACACACAGACACACACACACACACACACACAACCACACAAGCAAACTGCCTTAAACACCCACCCATCCACCCAACCACCCATCCACCCAACCACACATCCACCCACACAAGCTACGCCGCCAAAACACATTTAGCCATACCTAATAGCTGGCTGAACAAATCTCTCTCTGTGTTCTTTTTCAATCACTGGGGTTGGGTTGCTACAAGTCCTTTAAATAGGCGCCTGCTCGTGACATGAAAACACTCTCTGGCTAGCTTTTTGTTTGTGGTGACAGTCGCCATTTATTACCCACCTCCCACCCCTATTGATCACCATCACCCTTTGATCACCATCAACCACCCATGGATTACCCCGTCCCCCCTCCCCACCAACCACCCATTTCAGAGTGTAATCAATTGAAGCGTAGTTAGTTGCTGTCTGGTTACACTGATCCTGTCTGCCGATCCAGGATTGGGCTCTACAGCCACAGTCGGCGCTGCAGTTCCACCACTGACTGACTGACCCACGGCGCATTCTCCATTGTCTCCCGAGACAGACGGATGCCAACAACACTGATCAAAGATACTGCAGGAAAGTGTTTCCATGTTATTGAGACACACAGACAGACAGAGAGACAAGAGTCAGGTACGGTTAGTGTTCTGCTTCATTTCAGGGAACAAAATGAAAGAGCCAATGAATCAGGAATTTTTCTTCCCTTTCTCTTATTAATTAAAGGGAAAGGTAAAAAGCGTGAACAATAACAAGCTCTTGTTGTTGTTGTTGTTGTTTTAGTTTGTGTTGTGTTGCATTGTAAGCCCTTTGAGGAAAGGAAAAAAATCGAGTAACATTAAAGAATATAAGATTAATAATTATAAAAAAGTTAAGGAAACGGGGGAAGAATATTACAGCCAGTATTCTACTCAGATTGGATACAAAATAATCTGAGAAAATCAGGTTTGATCTTACAAATATCTATCTATCTATCTATCCATCCATCCATCCATCCATCCATCCATCCATCCATCCATCCATCCATCCATCCATCCTCATCCATCTATCTAATCTATCTATCTAATCTATCTATCTATCATCCATCCACACACACACACACACACACACACACACACACACACACACACACACACACACACATATAATATATATCTAAAATATATATAATATATATATATATATATATATATATTCGGGCTGCTCTCCCCGGGGAGAACGCGTCATCACAAGAGCAGCGCCACCTTTTTTTTTTTTTTCCTGTCTGCAACTGTATTATGTTTCTCTATCAGAGTGGCTTTTTTCTACAGAATTTTGCCAGGGACAACTCTCTTGTTGCCGTAGGTTATTTTAAGAGCGCTAAACAGTTTTGTGTAACACACGGGACCTCGGTTTATCGACTCATCCGAAAGACTAGCACCCAGACCACCACTCATGGTCTAATGGATGGGGGAAAAGTTTCGGGTTCAAACGGGATTCGAACCACTGCACACTTCCGACCCGGACTTTTCGCTTTCTAGACAGGCGCGTTACCTCTAGACCACCGATCCATCATCACGAAAAGCGTCTTAATGGTGGGGAAAAACCCCAATCCATACACAAAATCTCACTATTACTGAACCCCGGAGCTCTAGCCGAGGAACGAGAAAAATAAAAAACAAACAAACAAAAGAACAAGCACGCACACACACACACACACACACACACACACACACCACACACACACACACACACACACACACACACACACACACACACACACACACACAACACACACCACACACACCACACACCAACACACAGAGTGCAATTTTGACATGTACACAATAATCGAAAAGACCATAAACTAGGACAAGCATGAATTCAAAACAAAGAACAACATCCTCCTCTCCCATCTCCAAACACTAACAACATTAAGTTAAAAAGGAGGTAAAAAACCCCAACAACAACAGTACAAGACACACACAATGTACTTTTTATCACACTAAAAGAATTTGGCCCAGGCCAAAAGCTGTGTCAGTTATTGATGTCAGCTAATTGCCGAGGCCGACACTATAACGTTGTAATGTTGTAAAATGTTGTGTTGAGATTGACTCCAGCCGTGACAAGCTCTTAACATAACAACCTGCACTCTCCTTTAAAGGAGACAAATCCATCTGAAGTCGGAGTATGGCTGCCTATATGGCGAGGTACTTAAAACAGTCATACACGCAAACTTCTCATTCAGTGTGCAATTTCAATCTCACGGTGATTCATTCCCATGTGGGATGAGTTGAGTCAGAGTGCACATTCTGGGTGACCCCTAGAGTGTTAAGCTGGGGAACGCACAACAAAAACAACAACACTAAAAGAATAGCTACACTTCAAGCACTCTCTTAAGTCACGAAAAGAACCCCACCCAAAAAATGGAGAGGTCGTTACTAGGGAAATAAAAGAACGTAGACACAGGTAACCACAACCAACACAAAAAAGAGTAATCCTTAACTACACAAGACACTTCGCAGGAAAACATGCACGTTACATTCGTGTCATTATTCGGTAGGTTACAGAAACACAAATGTGCCCAGCATGCACTTTCGACCTGGAAAGGAATGAGCTCGACCTGGTTCAATTTGCTCAAGAGACATGGCCTGAAAAATTCCTAATGTACCCCAAGAACTATTCAGAGAGAGAGAGAGAGAGAGAGAGGCTTTGGGGCTTTGACAAATACAATGTCATTGCCCAATGTGGCCTATTGACAAGGGGGATGACACATGGCATTCTTTTTGTGAACACAAATTGATACAAAAGAAATTACAAGGATGCATTGAACGTATTGAAAAGATAAAGAGCTCTTTAAAGATGGCTTACAACTATAAATTCTGGCGTTTGATCAAAACCATCCTAACCACTATATAAAATGAAATGTTCGCACCGAGCTCTTAAAACTGTTGCATCCCTTATTAAAGGCAGATCACTCCCCACAGGAGAGAGAGAGAGAGAGAGAGAGAGAGAGAGAGAGAAGTTTTTTGTGATAAGCTTTTAAGCCAATTCACATGGTGGGGAGGGGCCTGGACACAAAACACATTCAACAACTAAGGAAAGAAACAAAAAATCAACTAAAGCCCAAATAATATCGTCACGGCATGGATTTTTACGTCATGGTAAAGCGATTTGAATTGAGATTCAGATAAATCATTGCGTAAAACGTTCACCCATTGCAAATGGAGGAGTGTGTGTGTGTGTGTGTTTGGGGAAGGGGTACAAGAAGCTTTTAACGGGATTTTACATTGTTACAATCGGAGAGCGAGAGCAGAGAGAGAGAGAGAGAGAGAGAGAGAGAGAACAATGAACAAAATTTATTCTTCAGGCCTCCAGCCCCTAGAATGGGGTCAAACAAAGCGTAGCTAAACAAAGCCAAAACAAAACATGACTAATATGGCAACTGCCAAAACATGACTGATGTGAATAATATTGGACCACCTAAAAAGGAGACAATATAATCTACTTTAAACGGTTGTGGAAAATACAATTATGTTGAGTACTTGACTTACCACAAACTCTCCTTATGATGTCCTTGAGAAGGGCATTTGCACTGAAGATTTCTGGCATTGTGTGTAAGGCCGAACTGGACTTGGCAGCGCCAACTTCTCGTCAAGTCATTGTGTACATGCTGGGTATGGTCGTGTCATACATCTCATAGGCCAGAACTGGCTTACTCATTCTACAAAAGGCATTTTCCCCCCTGGAATTACCACCAGTGGCGACTCCACTCCTCCCAAAAGTCCTTCGGATGAGACTAAAAACCGAGGTCCCGTGTGCGAACGCACTAACATCTTGCCCACACGTTAAATCCTGTTCCGCTTTTCGTAACAGTAGGCCATCGTGTGCCGGTGGGAACTGATGACAATTTACAAAACCGCATGCACACGGGGACTGCATGTAAAAAGACACAAAAGTGCTTATTCCATTATCCTCGATATAAAAGAATAAAAAAAAGAAAACAAAAGGCATTTTACCCCTGGAATTAACATCAGTGGCATCTCCACTCCTCCCAAAAGTCCTTCGGATGAGACTAAAAACCGAGGTCCTGTGTGCGAACGCACGCAGCAGAACATCTTGCATACACGTTAGAACCTGTTCCGCTTTTCGGAAGAGTACGCCATTGTATACCAGTGGGAACGGATTGAAAATTTTTACAAAATCCGCATACACACAGGGACAGGATGTAAAAAAAAAGCACATGAGTGCTTACTCCATTATTCTCCCCCCAAAAAAAAAGAAAAAAAAGAGAGAGCGAAAGAACAAAAGATTTGTGGACCTTAAGGAGCGCATAATGTTCTGCATGCATTCACACACAAATATTTCTGTTTCTGTTCACATCCAAAGAAAATAAAAACGGGTGGGGGTGGGGGTGGGGGTAGGATGGAGCCAGTAAAAAAATGTTAACTTCAAGGAAAAAAATCTCCCCCTCCCCCCCTTTTTTTTTGGGGGGGGGGGTTCTTTTTCGTTCCTCGGCTAAGAGCTCCAGGAAAAGCAATGGTAATATATATATTTTTGCATATGCCACCGTTTTTGCCCACCATTAACGAAGTCGCCCACGATTAAGGGGACAGTATAGCCAGGCACTCGCTTTCCCCCAGCCATAGTTAAGCAGCGTCGAGCGTGCGTGGTTACCACTTGGATGGGTGACCGTTTGCGCGCCTTGGCTTCAGTACAATCCCCCAGTTCAGCCAGCTGTAAATGGGTAGCCTACCTTCCCTCTTTAGGGTCAGGGAAGGTAAAGCAGCGAGGGAGAGAGGCGATGGGTGCCGCCCTAAATATGCTGGTCCCTGGAGAAGCTGAGGTCTGTGATGCCTCGCTTCCCTACGTTAAAACCCGTTCCGCTTTTCAGAAGAGTAGGCCATTGTGTGCTGGTGGGGAACGGATGACAAAATTGACAAAACTGCAGACACACGGGGACTAGATGTAAAAAAGCACACGAGTGCTTATTCCATTATCCTCGAAACAAAAGAATATGAAGAAAAGAATATAAACACCCCACACACACACCACCCCACACACACACAACACACACACACACACACACACACACACACACACACACACACACACAACACACACACACACACACACGCACACGCAAGACACACATTGCACCACGCATGCACGCATATGTTACACTACATTACACTACACTACACTACGCACACACACTACATACACACCACACACACTACACTACTACACTATACACACTACACATACAAACTACACAAACACACACACACACTACACAACACACTATACACACTAACACTACACTACACTACACTAAACATTACACTACACACACACATACACAAACACACACTACACTACACTACACACACACACACCCACACTACACTACACACACTACACACACCTACACTACACTACACACACACTACATACACACACTACACTACACTACACACACACTACACTACACTACACAGACACTACACTACACTACACACACACACACACACAACACAAACACACACACCACACTACAATACACTACACACACACTACACTACACTACACTACACCACACACACACACATACGCACACACACTACATTACACTACACTACACACTACACTACACTACACTACACTACACTACACTACACTACACACACACACACACACACACTACACTACATTACACACACACATACTACACTACACTACACTACACTACACTACACTACACTACACTACACACACACACACACACACACACACACACACACACACACACCACACACACCACAACACACAAACACACACACACAACACACACACACACACACACACACACACACACACACAACACCACACACACACAAACACATCCTTCGGATGAGACTATAAGCCGAGGCCTCGTGTTCGAACGCATGCAGAACATCTTGCGCACACGTTAAATCCTGTTTCGCTTTTCGGAAGAGTAGACAGTTGTGTGCCGATGGAAACAGATGACAAAATTTACAAAACCGCATACACACGGGGACTAGATGTAAAAAAGCACATGAGTGCTTATTTCATTATCCTCGATATAAAAGAATAAATAAAATAATAAATAAACACACACACTCAATACACACACACACACACACACACACACACACACACACACACACACACACACACACACACACACACATACACACACCATCTCTAGTCCTACAAAATCCATTACAATGACAAACCTTGGATTGTCACAACACCGGAAATGAAGAAGCGAGCAAAACGGAAACGCAGCCATGTTGCTGACGTCACCGCTGCTTGGAAAATATGGGAAAAGACTCATTGATTGATCACTATGATAAATGGAGTGATTCTTTTTTTTCTTTTCTTTTGTTGTTTTGGGAGATCTAATGTCGAAGGAAATTGCAGTCTATTGCTACAGAAAACTCGCATCTGCAGAAACCTAAATCTGTTTTTTACCTCTCCATCTTTAACATTAGGTGAATACGTCTTGTCAGTACAAACAAGTAATAACATCAGCGACACAATCTCATTTTTCATGTGGGTGTGAATGGATGAAGTTTTGAAAAATGGGTACAAAGTTTTTGTTAATGCTTTTTAAAAGTTTTTAGTTCCTTTCATCCAAAACCCCACCAACACCACCCCTCCCCCCAGCATTATCTTCATTTTTTTGATGCTTTAGGTTGTTTCTTCATACTTTGAAATTCGAGCTTTATTTTATTATCATTTTATTTTCGAGGATAATGGAATAAGCACTCATGTGCTTTTCTTTTACATCCAGTCCCCGTGTGTATACAGTTTTGTAAATTTTGTCATTCCCACCGGCACATAATGGCCTACTTTTCCGAAAAGCGGAACGGGTTTTAACGTGTGCGCAAGATGTTCTGCATACGTTCGCACACGGAACCTCGGTTTATAGAAGTCTCATCCGAAGGACTCTTGTGGAGAATGGAGTCGGCACTGATGTTAGCTCCTGAGGAAAAATCCTCTTGAACGAGATTCGAACCCGGGTCAATAGATCACGAATACATCACTCTAACCATCAGGCTTTCCCGTCCCCAATTTTGAAAAAGAAAATTAACAACCTGGTATTTATTTTGTCTATTTTTCTTGGGGCAGGGGTGGGTGGGTGGGTGGGAGGGAAACAAAGGAG
>CM054138.1:29843410-29848410 GCA_028751875.1 Rapana venosa
CGATCCTTAAATAGGAGACTGAATATGTGAGAATAGAGAAAGAGAGAGAGAGAGAGAGAGAGGAGAGAGAGAGAGAGAGAGAGAGAGAAGAGAGAGAGAGAGAGAGAATCTACTCTTTGTGTGTGAGTGTGCGTGGGCGTCCCTACATGCATGCGCTCGTGTGTGTAATAAATAGTAATAACAAAGGAAATAGTATTCTTAACATGAACAAATCAAGACAGAAATTAAAATTAAAAAATTGAAATTAAAAATAACTACAATAACTACAATAAATGCCCTATAGGACTTAACAATAAACCCTTAGCAATATCAATTGTTAACTTAACATTGTTCAAAATTTCTTCAAGGGAAATTCTCAGAAAAGGCAGGGAGATAAGGTTTTAGCTTCTCACATTCAAGTATGATATGAGTATTTGAAATATAATCACCACATAAGCATTTAACATCCTTGCTGAATTTTGTTGTAAATGCATTTAATCTTATCCTAAAAAATAATGCCTTGAGTTGTCTTTCTTTTACAGCATTTGTATGAATCTCTAAGTCTTCAATGTATTCAACTACACTATTCACACTCAGAGTTGAATGTGAAAGCCGATTGTTTGGCTGATACTTCTCTATATTTTTTTTAAAGGATGATTCTTCTAACAACCGATAACCCTCTGCAATGGATAGAGGGACATGCAGTACTATAGACCCCTTTTCATTACGTGCACCTTTCTTTGCAGCCCTATCAGCCCACTCATTAGAAAACAATCCTATATGTGAAGGAATCCAGCAAAAGGAAATATGAATTCCTCTTAAACGCAGAAGATTTATGAAGTATTTGACGTCAAGTATAAGTTTAGCTGATTGCTTATAAGTTATAGACTTTAAGGCATATAATACTGATTTTGAATCCACACAAAGTAATATATGAAAGAAAGAGTATGGATGATCTAAAATGAAATTCAAAGCCATGAGAATAGCGATCAGTTCAGCTGTAAAAACAGATCGAATTTTTACCAACATGATATGACTTTTCTATTTTTAGTGCCGGTATGACGAATGCTGAACCTGCTTGATGGTTATCTAAAAGTGAGCCATCTGTATAAATTTTAAGACAATGACAGTAATTTTGTTGTAAATGTGCATGAACATTAACTGCCATTATATTTGGATTTTCATTCTTTTTCATGTTGATATAGTCAACATCAAAGTGAGCTTGCTTCATTTCCCAAACAGGACAAACTGGAATTGCCCTTTGTGGGTCCACATCATATTTTAAAATGTTAGAACGCTCATAGAGATCTGATGTGTAGGTACTTATAGTCATCAAAGAGCTTATGTTTCGGGCTCTTTTGGGAAAATCTGTTTCAGACCTCATTTTTATTTCTTCTGAAGCAAAGTTTTCAGATGTTGAACTTCTAAGAATATATTTGGCACATACAAGTTGTCGGTACTCATCAAGTGGTAACATTCCAATTTCTTTATATGTATCAAGTGCAGAGGCATGAAATGGTACACCTAGAGCGAGTCTATATGCTTGCAGTCTACACTTTGAAGCTTCTTTAGTAAGTATTTAGGTGCACTAAAATAAACTTCTTGTCCATACGATAATTTAGATCTAATTAGAGAGGTAACAGATGTTTCAGAACTGTAATGTCTTGTCCCCAATACTGCTTTCGTACAACTTTAAGCAGATTTAAACATTTTCTTCCTTTAGTTAAGATATATTCAATATGGGCATTCCAAGTTAACTTTGAGGAAAGAAAAACACCTAAAAACTTTACTAAGTGCTTATATTCAATTATCTCATTTTCAATTTTGAACACAGGCAAGTTTTCTGGATTACTACCATTATTAAAAAGCATCATATGCGCTTTTTCTGTAGATAACTTTAGGCCATTTTCATTTATGTACTTATTTAAATTATCAAGGTCTTTTTGGTATAGTTTTTTAATATAGTTTAAAGACCTTTTCGTTGTGTTTTGTTTCATGGTAACATTCATCCACATGCAAATGTCATCTGCATATTGTACTAGGACAACGTTCTGAGACAAATGTTTGGGAAGATCATGTAACAGGATATTAAATAGAACTGGTGCTATAACGGAGCCTTGTGGTAAGCCCATGTCAAGATATCTGGGATCTGAGTATTTATTTTCTACCTTTACTTGAATAGATCTATTGCTAAGAAAGCTCTTGATGTAATAATAAATGTTTCCGGAAAGGCCAATTGTCTTCAACTTTCTTAATAACTTTGCATGCCAAACTTGATCATAGGCTTTATTATGTCAAAAAAATGTTGCAAAGACATTTTTTATGTGCAAATTGTTGTTTTACACATGTTGTAAGTTTAACTAGGTTATCTATAGCAGATCTACCTTGCTGAAAGCCTTCTTGGTTGCTTGCAATAATGTTATTTTTCTGGCAATAGTATAATAACCTCCCAAGAACAACTCTCTCCATGAGCTTACATGTATGTGAGGTCAATGCTATAGGCCTGTAACTGGCCTTATCTGTCTTGGGCTTTCCTTGCTTGTGGATTGGTACTACAATGGACTGTTTCCATTGTACTGGAATGACACCCTGGACCCAGCATTTACAAAAAAGTTTATGAAGTACTATAATGAAGTTTTCTGGTAAGTTTTTGATCATATCATTGGAAATCGCATCAGCGCCAACAGATGTTTTCTTACTAGGAAGTGATAGAATTGCATCTTTTACTTCCTGGAGTGTAATTGGAGCATTAATATAAAGAGTGGTATCAGACACTGGGTCTACATATTCATTTTTGACTTCTTCTTCACTTCTAAATGTTCTATGTTTAGCCGATAGACCCTCCTTACGCATGGTATTTGAAAACATCGTGGCAAATGCATCAGCCTTTTCTGAACTAGATGGAAACTCTTTGTTTTTTAGAATGATTGGACATGATGGTAAGTTAATACCTTTTGTCATTTCATTAAATTTTTTCCATACTTCCTGAATATCTTTATGATTTGAAATTTCACTTCTACAAAAAGATGACCAATACTGTTTTTTAGCTTGTGCTATGACCATGTTACAGTAGTTCTTGGCTTTTTTCTGCTCATCATGGTTACTAGAGGATTTATCTTTTAGAAAAGCTTTATGCATTAAATGTTTTTTATGTACAGCCGCTTCACATGCTTGTGTCCACCAGACATTTCCAAAATGTTTAATAGATTTTCCTGAGTGGCATTTAGGAATAGATATATTGGCAGCTTGTAGTATAATACTTGTTATGGCAGAATACATTTGATCTATGTCCTGTGTATCTATGCACTCTGTATTGTAAGAAGCAAGAATATGTTGAAACTTTTTCCAGTCAGCACGCTTATAATTATATTTTGGAACTTTGTCCTTTGTAATATCACACTGGCATAATTGGTTATTAAAAGTTATAATGATAGGTAAATGATCACTGCCTAGAGTATCTTTATGGGTTGACCAATCGCAATCAGAAACAAGTGTTGGTGACACTAAAGTTAGATCTATTGCCGAGGTGTGTGTGTGTGTGTGTGTGTGTGTTGTGTGTGTGTGTGTGTGTGTGTGTGTGTGTGTGTGCGTGTGTGTGTGTATGTGTGTGTGTGTTTGTGTGTGTGTTGTGTGTGAGTTTGTGTGTGTGTGTGTGTGTGTGCGTATGTGTGTGTGTGTTTGTGTGTGTGTGTGTGTGCGTATGTGTGTGTGTGTGTGTGTGTGTGTGTGTATGTGTGTGTATGTGTATGGTGTGTGTTGTGTGTGTGTGTTGTGTGTATATGTGTGTGTATGTGTGTGTATACGTGTGTGTGTTTGTGTGTGTGTGTGTGTGTCGTATGTGTGTGTGTGCTGTGTGTGTGTATGTGTGTGTATGTGTATGTGTGTGTGTGTGTTGTGTGTATATGTGTGTGTATGTGTGTGTATACGTGTGTGTGTTTGTGTGTGTGTGTGTGTATGTGTGTGTATGTGTATGTGTGTGTGTTGTGTGTATATGTGTGTGTGTATGTGTGTGTATACGTGTGTGTGTTTGTGTGTGTGTGTGTGTATGTGTGTGTATGTGTATGTGTGTGTGTGTTGTGTGTATATGTGTGTGTATATGTGTGTATACGTGTTGTGTGTGTGTGTGTGTGTGTGTGTGTGTGTGCGTGCGTGTGCGTGCCTGCGTGCGTGTGTGTGTGAGAGAGATTGTATTCTTTTATTTCGAGGACAATGGAATAAACAGTCATGTGTTTAGAATTAAAAAAAAATCAAATCCTAGTGTGCATGCGGTTTTGTAAATATTATCATCTGTTCCCACCGGCATACAATGGCCTAATCTTCGGAAAAGCGGAATAGAGTTTCATGAGTAAGTGTGTTGTTGTTGTTGTCTTCAATTTAACGTCTGTTCACTCTAAGTGATATTAGACGAGGGAAGTAGAAAGTGTAAAGGAGTTTAAAGAAGGGAGAAGAAGGAGTGGAAGGAGAAAGGATTAAGAAATAGCATCCGTGTTGGGTGTTTGTTTGTTTGTTTGGTTGGTTGGTTGGTTTTTAGAAAAAAGAAATAATAATAATAATAACAACAACAACAAAACCCAACAACACACCTAGAAAGGTAATGATAATACTCTTGAACAGGAGCAAAACTTAAAACTCAACAACGTAGACAAATGAAATAACAATGTAATGTAACTACAATAAATAATCGAGTGGACTATGCAATAAACATCTAGCAATGGCAAGGGCTAACTTTGAATTTTCAAATATATTTTCCAGACACTGTTCAGAAAATGTAGGTAAAAATGGTTTTACAATAGGGCACTCAAATATGATATGAGTATTGGAAATATGATCTCCACATAGACATCTGACATGTTTACAAAATTTTGTAAGGAATGCATTTAACTTCATTCTAAAATATAGTGAATGAACCCTTCTCACAGTTATAAAACGCGAATCTATTTGAGAAGGAGTCATATAACCAAAAATATGGGAAGTGGACCGCCAATTTTTTAAATATCGTTCCTTGAATTGACCAGATTCTT
>CM054138.1:29853410-29890910 GCA_028751875.1 Rapana venosa
GTCCCGTGTGTTACACAAAATTTTCAGCGCACGTAAAAGAACCCACGGCAACAAGAGAGTTGTCCCTGGCAAAATTCTTAGAAAAAAAGCCACTGTGATAGGAAAACAAATACAGTTGCAGACCAAAAAAAAAAGAAAAAAGAAACAAAGGGTGGCGCTGCACTTGTGGCGACGCGCTCTCCCCGGGGAGAGCAGCCCGAATTTCACGCAGAGAAATCTAGCGTGACAAAGTGGTATGAATAAATAAATAAATATTTCTCCCCCTCCCATCCCCTCCTCACACAACATCTACACGAATAACTACTGCAGCATTTGAAGTCGACATCGTCGCATGGCCAAGCCCAAAACAGTATTTGTATACAACTTTAAGTCACGGCAGATTTCTCTATATGAAATTCGGGCTGCTCTCCTCGGGGAGAGTGCGCGTCGTCGCCACAAGAGCAGCGCCACCCCTTATTTTTGTTTTCTTTTTCCTGTCTGCTTATGTATTCGTTTCCCTATCATAGTGGGGTTTTTTTCTACAGAATTTTTTTTACCAGTGACGACTGCCTTGTTGCATTGAATGATTAGATGACCGACGCCAGTATGTCAAATTTACAGTGATCCCCGAAGCCGAAAGGCGGCTACCTTAATGGTGGGTTAAAAACGGTCGCATACGCAAAATCTTAGCATTGGTGAACCTGGGAGTTCTAGCCGAGGAACAGAAAAAAAAAGATATTGACGGATTGGAAGAAAATATCTTCAAATTGTAATACATCTAGCTAAAGCAGATTGCAAGAATCAAAGGGCAGCAGTCTGAACTGAACGAAAGCAAAATGGCAGAGCCCAGAAGTGTGCCTTGCCTTCCCGAAATGCACCAGTAGTCTGCGCATGCGCAGAGGATGCGGAAACGTAGGCCTAAATGACCTAAAATGAAAAGGAAAAGAAACGATTACGGCCATTTGGGGGGGGGGGGGGGGGGGGGGCTAGCACTCACTGTTGGGCTGTTAGAATGTTTGTAAGCCATTACTCTCTCGTGTGCCGTTCTGCACTTGGCAATCAAATTTGCTGGTACTACTGCATGTTTCTTTTCGTGAGTGCCGTGATAAGAATAGCCAAATCCTAGATCGGTTATGGGGACTTTCCAGCATGCAAAAAAACCCCCAAACGATTTTCATAGGAATTCATAACTTGTGAACAATTTGATAAGAAAACTCCTTATTTTCTGTGTAAATCAAATTGCAACCGCAAGATATCTAATGCTTCTAATTCAGTTTTAGTGATTTGACCTCTAAAAGCAAGTTTTCAGTAATTTTTATGATGACTAATTTTTGAGTTTAAACGATCAATGGCTGATTGACTTCGTCCTATGGAGATTTTAAAAATATCATAATGAAACAAATGTAATGGGGATATGATTTGTCAAATCTAGGTTTCAGAATTCAAATAGCCGTCTTAAAAAGTTATAATGTCAAAGCTTAAAAGTTATAGTGTCAAAGCTGTCTGGAACGCATACAATGAGATAGACAAAATGACATGAAAAGTGGCAACACTTGGACCGGACAAGAGCTATCCGAATCACACGTACACACATCCGTTCATTTATGTTCATAACCCAGTCACCAGATAAAACTTTCCACAGAATTGAAAAAAAGAGAAAGAAACAAGCGCTAGAAAAGGAAGGTAGGAAAGTAGGAAGGAAGGAAGGAAGGAAGAAGCGATAATGATATACAGATGAATGGAAATAAAGGAAGAATAAGCTAAAAAATAACCAACAAAACAAACCCAACAACAATAACAAATAAAGGAGGGAGGTGGGGGATACACGAAAAAACTTGAAACTTCAGAATAATTATGTATAAATTGTGAACCTTTTTCATAGGGCAAACAGAAACAGTCAGACAAATCTGATGACGACAGTTCTCCAAGCCAAAGTTGAAGGCAGAAGGAAAAAAAGGCAGACCACCAACATCCTACATTTCCAACATCACTGAGATCAGTGGTCTGGGAAAGCTTGCAGGAGATGGTAGAACTCAGCAGAGACGGAGAAAGATGGCGAACCCTGGTGGCATTGTGTGGATCTTTTACCGACAATAGCGGCAATGGAGACAGTTGAGTTGACATAATAATAATAATAATAATAATAATAATAACAACAAATGAATTTATATAGCGCTATATCTTGCAAAAAGAAATCAAAGCGCTTGCATTTAACACACACATACACACAACCAATAACAATTAACAAGAGTTAACAAATTCAAATGTATACACACACACACACACACACACACACAGATTATACACTTTGGCAGGGTGGTGGGATTTTGGCTGTTTTAGGCAGGGATAGATTTGAGGGGGGGGGGGGGGGGGGCAAAGAGCAACAGGGGAAGGGGGTGGGGATTCAAGATTCAAGATTTAATTCCTTTCACCCTTTTTGGGGTATGGAGGATTACAAACAAATTGAACAGGAGAAGAATAAACCTAACAGCAACATACCCAAGAATGACATGAATACTAACAGTAATTGAAAAGCAAGAGTTGATCGCATAATGATAAGCAAACAGTATTAATGACTCAATACTATTTTTAAGTATACACATTTCTTTTAAAAGACGTAATCTACACATATGAAAGACAACTGAAATCTCAAGAAGTACCTGCAAATCTTATGAGTTTTGAGAGCGACAGGCGAACTTTTCGAGATTTGCATTTCATTAGCTTACAAAAATTATAACTGGACATGGGTTGAAGAAAATGTCGGGGAATAAAATACTTCCACCATAATCATGTAAGCACGGAGAAGGAGGAGGAGGAGGAGGGGGAGGAGCTCACAGCACACAAATCTTTTCCTCTGAAGTTGGAGTATGGCTGCCTATGTGACGAGGTACTTGAAAAGAGTCATACACGCAAACTTCTCACCCGGTGTACTTCCTATCTCACAGTGATTCCCAGGTGGGATGAGTGAGTCAGAGTGCGGCATGCTCTGGGTGACCCCCAGGGTGTAAAGCTGGGGAACGCACAACAACAACAACAGCACACAAATCCAGCATAACTCAAGTCACGGACACAGGGTCCGGTGCTAAAATTAGCGCGCCCCCATCCTTTTCTTTAATTTTTACCAAGTCCAAGTGTCGGTCAGTTCCTGCTACAATTAACACCAGCTCTGCCAGGATGGGGGTACAATGGATAACCGCTGAGTGGTGCTGGAAGTGGGGGAAACTGACAGCTGTGGGAGAGGTGTAGGGAGCATAATACCAGTGATTATGTCCAGAACCGCTGAGAACTGAATGTCAAAGTCCTTCGGATGAGACTATAAACCGAGGCCCCGTGTTCGAACACATGCAGAACATCTTGCGCACACGTTAACTTCTGTTCCGCTTTTCGGAAGAGTAGGCCATTGTGTGCCGGTGGAAACAGATGACAAAATTTACAAAACCGCATACACACGGGGACTGGATGTAAAAAAGCACATGAGTGCCTATTCCATTATCCTCGATATAAAAGAATAAATATAAATAATAAAATAATAAAACCGGATTAGGAATCTCATGGCCTTTCAAGAACATCTTCCATGACCACTGTTGAAGAGATGAAAAGTTGTTGTGGGGGATGAGATCTGACACCACACAACAAGACTCAACAACCTTTCCAGGAGGTGTTGTAAGGCACATGGGAGACACTACAAAATGTGGTCTGTAAACACCGAAGCTGGTAAAAAGATCGTCATTTGTGTATCTCCTGACCACAGCTACAGGTATGTATGTTTGTCCGTCGTGTCCGACGATGACCTCCAAAACAGCAGAGGAGGCAGCTGCTGTTTTGGAAACTGGGCAGAAATTTGATTATAGTGGATATGCCTTGCTCACAGTACATCCCCACTCTCTCGGCCAAGGGGGCATAAGGACAGTCAGCGTTGGAGATGTTTTCCAAAGGCCAACCAGCCCCCAGGGCTGCAGCACATAAAGGACTGTGCGAGTCAAGCCTCCTAGTCAGAGAGTCATAGTCGATCACTAAAGACTAAGCTGTAAAGTGGAATTCCATGAGTGGGAAAGATAGCCACTGGTCATACAGCCTCTCACCTTGCTGTTGCCCCCAGCGTCAATGGTTTAATCAAGAACTGTGATAAAGCTCAGGCGCTGACGGCTACAGGTGGAAGCGTCTGGAGAGGACAGTTCTGCTTCTGCAGCACTCAGGCACCCCTTGTATTGTATTGTATAGCATTACGTTGTATTGTATTGCATTGCGTTGTATTGTATTGCATTGCGTTGTATTGTATTGCATTGCATTGTATTGTATTGCATTGCGTTGTATTGCATTGCATTGTGTTGTATTGCATTGCATTGTGTTGTATTGTATTGTATTGCGTTGTATTGTATTGTATTGCATTGCGTTGTATTGTATTGCATTGCGTTGTATTGTATTGCATTGCGTTGTATTGTATTGTATTGCGTTGTATTGCATTGCATTGTGTTGTATTGTATTGCGTTATGTTGTATTGTATTGCGTTGTATTGTATTGTATTGCATTGCGTTGTATTGTATTGCATTGTATTGTATTGCATTGCATTGCATTGCATTGTATTGCGTTGTATTGTATTGTATTGCGTTGCGTTGTGTTGTATTGTATTGTGTTGTATTGTATTGTGTTGTATTGCGTTGTATTGTATTGCATTGCGTTGTATTGTATTGCATTGCGTTGTATTGTATTGCATTGCGTTGTATTTTATTGCATTGCATTGTATTGTATTGTATTGCATTGCGTTGTATTGCATTGTATTGCGTTGTATTGCATTGTATTGTATACCACTTTAACTCACGGCAGATTTCTCTGTGCATGAAATTCGGGCTGCCCTCCCTGGGGGAGAGCGCGTCGCCACAACAGCAGCGCCACCCATTTAAAAAAAAATTTCCTGTCTGTTTATTTTGTATTTGGCTTCCTATCAGAGTGGCTTCTATCTGAAGAATTTTACAAGGAACGTCTCTCTTGTTGCCGTGGGTTCTTTTACATGCACTTAATGAGTTATTGCGCACAGGACAGTTATCATCTCATCCAAAAGACCAGCACCCAGACCGCCACTCCTGACTAGTGGATGGGGGAACAATTTCGGGCATAAACGGGGATCGAACCACCACACACTTGAAATCAGGACTTTTCGCTTTCTAGGCAGGTGCGTTACCTCTAGACCACCGATCCATCACTATCAGAGTCAAGAGACTAACGATGATGTGCGCACAGATATGTGTGTGTATATATATAAATATATATATATATATATATATTTATATTATATTAAAAAAAAAATTCTTTTTCATTGAACGTTCAGACACCATCTACTGTTGTTTGTCACATGAGTCCTTCGAATGAGACTATAAACCGAGGCCCCGTGTGCGAACGCATGCAGAACATCTTGCGCACACGTTAAATCCTGTTCTGCTTTTCGAAAGAGTAGGCCATTGTGTGCCGGTGGGAACAGATGACAAAATTAAAAAAACCGCATACACATGGGGACTGGATGTAAAAAAGCACATGAGTGCTTATTCCATTATCCTCGATAAAAGAAAAGTCATCTGAGCGCTTTGATTTGTTGCTTTACAAGATTCAGCGCTATATAAATTCCATACATTATTATTATTATTATTATTATCATTATTATTATTATTATTATTATATGAGCAAAAAAATGCATTGCGCTGCCGTTAAGCGCCTGACAAAATAAGGTCCAGCGCATACGACATCAAGAGAGAGAGAGAGAGAGAGAGAGAGAGAGAGAGAGAGAGAGAGAGAGAGAGAGAGAGAGAGAGAGAGAGAGAGAGAGAGAGAGAGAGAGAGAAGAATTGTTATCTTTAAAGCCTTCCTGGAAAAACGGGCTGGAGAATAGAACCAAAGAAGGTAGAAAACAGACAAGAGGGAGGTGACAGGAAGGAAAGGAACAAGGCAGATACAAAAGAGAAGGATAGAAAAGAGGGAATTCATAGCACAGAATTTCCAGAAGGCGGGAATGCTGTTTATACTGACAGTCTTCTGACGTCCTCACGAGGAACGTTTATTATTTTTAGTAAGTTATTATATCATATCTCTCAGCAAGAAGTTGTAACGGTAATTAGGTTGAGCATGAGCTATTTACCACTTAACTTTCTTGTTTTAGCCATACCCAAAGTGACTTCTTTTGAATACAGTTTTTAATCTAAAGTTTCATAAGATAAAACTCTGTAACCCTATTTGCTTCCCCCCCCCCCCCCCCCTCAATGTAAACTCGTTGTGTGTGTGTGTGTGTGTGTTTGTGTGTGTGTGTTTGTGTGTGTGTGTGCGTGTGTGTGTGTGCGTGCGTGCGTGCGTGCGTGCGTGTGTGTGTGTGTGTGTGTGTTTGCCCCTATAATTCAATATCAATGACGTATTTGCTTAAGTGCATTTTAGTTCAGCCAGCTTTGAACAGCTCTAGATCAACATTTTGTAATAAAAAAAGATTGAGAATCAAAACGAAAAACATCCATTAGGGGGGTGGGGAGGTGGGGGGTGGATAAAAAAACCCAGAAAAAAACCCTGTTGCCTTTCACATGCGTGGGCAAGTTTTTTGCCACCAGCAGGAGCTTTTAGCCACAGGTCAAAGCAAAATAACAAGAGAGGGAGACAACTCTCGCTGGATTACGGTTCTTTCGCACGAGAGACGGGACGCGCGTTTTGATTGGACGAGCGAGCGGGGCAGTGGTCGCTTCAATTCGCGGCAAATCACAGGGCTGGGAGTCTGATTGGTGGAGACAACTTCCTCAGTATCGCGTGTGCTGCAGCAGTCTTCGTGTTGATCTGCTGCAGGAGCTGCTGCACGTCTCTCTTTCCCCTTGCTGATTCCAGTCATGGTGGGCGGACAGTGAGAGTGAAAGAGACAGAGAGAGAGATACAGAGAGAAAGAGAGAGAGAGAGAGAGAGAGAGAGAGAGGAGAGAGAGAGAGAGAGAGAGAGAGAGTGAGTGAGAGAGAGAGAGAGAGGATACAGAGAGAAAGAGAGAGAGAGAGAGAGAGAGAGAGAGAGAGAGAGGGGAGAGAGAGTGATGAGAGAGAGAGAGAGAGAGACAGAGAGAGAGAGAGGGAGAGAGACAGAGAAAGAGAGAGAGAGAGAGAGAGAGAGAGAGAGAGAGGGATAGAGAGAGAGAGACAGAGAAAGAGAGAGATTTTATTTATTTATTTTTTATATCGAGGATGATGGAATAAGCAATCATACTTCCTTCAGAGGAGACTATAAACCGAGGTCCCGTGTGCGAACGCATGCAGAACATCTTGCGCACACGTTAAATCCTGTTCCGCTTTTCGGAAGAGTAGGCCAATGTGTGCCGGTGGGAACAGATGACAAAATTTACAAAACCGCATACACACAGGGACTGGATGTAAAAAAGCACATAAGTGCTTATTCCATTATCTTCGATATAAAAGAATAAATAAATAAATGTGCTTTTTTTTTTACATCCATTCCCCGTGTGTGTGCGATTTTGTAAATTGTCATCGGTTCCCACCAGCACTCAATGGCCTACTTTTACAAAAAGCGGAACAGGATTTAACGTGTGCGCAAGATGTTCTGCGTACGTTTGCACACGGGGCCTCGGTTTAAAGTCTCATGGGAAGGACTTTTGGGGAGAGTGGAGTCTGCACTGACGGTAACTCCATGGGAAAAAATTTCCTTGAACAACGGGATTCGAACCCGGAACGTCAGATTGCGAGTGCAATGTTCTAACCACTAGGCTATCCCGTCCCCTCTTGTGTGCATGTGTGTGTATGTGTGTGTATGTGTGTGCATGTGTATGTGTATGTGTGTGCATGTGTATGTGTGTGTATGTGTGTGTGTATGTGTGTGTATGTGTGTGTGTGTGTTTGTATGTGTGTGTATGTGTGTATGTGTGTGTATGTGTGTGTATGTGTGTGTATGTGTGTGTGTGTGTGTGTGTGTGTGTGTGTGTGTGTGTGTGTCCCTTCCTGCTACTCTCAGAATGATATTCTGATCTGCCAGAAGTCAAATCCTAGTTTATGACCACCTATCTTCCCAACGTTCAGTGCTAGGTGATCTCATGCAGGTGTGCGTGTGTGTGTGTGTTGTGTGTGTGTGTGTGTGTGTGTGTGTTGTGTGTGTGTGTTTATGTGTGTGTGTGTTTTGTGTGTGTGTGTGTGTTTTGTGTGTGTGTGTGTGTGTTGTGCTGAGTGTGCGTATGTGTGTTGTATGTGCAGTGTGTGCGCGCGTACTTGCTTATGTGTATGTATGTGAGACAATGAATTAATAACAAAGGCTACTATGCTTTGCACAAATAACTCAGTATTATTCTTCCTTTTGTTCATGTTACCGTGTACAAAAGCCACCCAGCTCTCACAGCCATACAAACTGTCCGTAGACATTATCGATGTTGTACTGAAATAATCATGAACAGCGTGAAACAACACCCAACCTCGGTCCATTTCAGTCCGAATGCATATTGTATTATATCACATAACCACTACAGTATTAAAAACATCCAAAAAAGAATAAATAAAACATACGAACAAACCAACGGAGAGCATGGATGAACAAATCACGTTGTCAGTTCAATGACGTTCCAAAGAAGTGTCCCCCGGGCGCTCCCATTGATGAATGTTCACTAGATTTTCCCGTCTATAACAGTTGCCTGTCAAAGCCAGCTGGGTCTCTGTAAATGGATTCTGTCCCCCCACAGTTTCCCCCCCCCCCCCCACAACCCCCCCCTCCCACCGGGAAAAAATGAGAAAGAAGGAAGACCAAAAGCAACGTGGGGAGGACTGTAGAAAGTGAGATGAAGGCCATGCAGTGGATCGGTGGTCTAGAGGTAACGCGCCTGTCTAGAAAGCGAAAAGTCCGGGTCGGAAGTGTGCGGTGGTTCGAATCCCGTTTGGGCCCGAAACTGTTCTCTCCCACCCCTTTAAAGACCAGGAGTGGTTGTCTAGGCGCTAGTCTTTCGGATGAGACGATAAAACGAGGTCCTGTGTTACACAAAATTTTCGGGCGCACGTAAAGAACCCACGGCAACAAGAGAGTTGTCCCTGGCAAAATTCTTAGAAAAAAAGCCACTGTGATAGGAAAACAAATACAGTTGCAGACCAAAAAAAAAAAGAAAAAAGAAACAAAGGGTGGCGTTTGCACTTGTGGCGACGCGCTCTCCCCGGGGAGAGCAGCCCGAATTTCACGCAGAGAAATCTAGCGTGACAAAGTGGTATGAATAAATAAATAAATATTTTCTCCCCTCCCATCCCCTCCTCACCAACATCTACACGAATAACTACTGCAGCATTTGAAGTCGACATCGTCGCATGGCCAAGCCCAAAACAGTATTTGTATACAACTTTAAGTCCACGGCAGATTTCTCTATATGAAATTCGGGCTGCTCTCCTCGGGGAGAGTGCGCGTCGTCGCCACAAGAGCAGCGCCACCCTTATTTTTTGTTTCTTTTTCCTGTCGCTTATGTATTCGTTTCCCTATCTAGTGGGGTTTTTTTCTACAGAATTTTTTTTCCCAGGGGACGACGGGCCTTGTTGCATTGAATGATTAGATGACCGACGCCAGTATGTCAAATTTACAGTGATCCCCGAAGCGAAAGGCGGCTACCTTAATGGTGGGTTAAAAACGGTCTGCATACGCAAAATTTTAGCATTGGTGAACCTGGGAGTTCTAGCCGAGGAACAGAAAAAAAAAGATATTGACGGATTGGAAGAAAATATCTTCAAATTGTATCATCTAGCTAAAGCGATTGCAAGAATCAAAGGGCAGCAGTCTGAACTGAACGAAAGCAAAATGGCAGAGCCCAGAGTTTTGCCTTGCCTTCCAAAATGCACCAGTAGTCTGCGCATTGCGCAGAGGATGCGGAAACGTAGCCTAAATGACCTAAAATGAAAAGGAAAAGAAACGATTACGGCCATTTGGGGGGGGGGGGGGGGGGGGGGGGGGGGGGGGGGGGGCTAGCATCACTGTTGGCTGTTAGAATGTTTGTAAGCCATTACTCTCTCGTGTCCCGTTCGCACTTGGCAATCAAATTTGCTGGTATTTACTGCATGTTTCTTTTCGTGGTGCCGTGATAAGAATAGCCAATCCTAGATCGGTTATGGGGACTTTCCAGCATGCAAAAAAAACCCCCAAACGATTTTCATAGGAATTCATAACTTGTGAACAATTTGATAAGAAACTCCTTATTTTCTGTGTAAATAAAATTTTGCAACCGCAAGATATCTAATGCTTCTAATTCAGTTTTAGTGATTTGACCTCTAAAAGCAAGTTTTCAGTAATTTTTATGATGACTAATTTTTGAGTTTAAACGTCAATGGCTGATTGACTTCGTCCTATGGAGATTTTAAAAATATCATAATGAAACAAATGTAATGGGGATATGATTTGTCAAATCTAGGTTTCAGAATTCAAATAGCCGTCTTAAAAAGTTATAATGCAAAGCTTAAAAGTTATAGTGTCAAAGCTGTCTGGAACGCTTTACAATGAGATAGACAAAATGACATGAAAAGTGGCAACACTTGGACCGGACAAGAGCTATCCGAATCACCGTACACACATCCGTTCATTTTATGTTCATAACCCAGTCCCCAGATAAAACTTTCCACAGAATTGAAAAAAAGAGAAAGAAAACAAGCGCTAGAAAAGGAAGGTAGGAAAGTAGGAAGGAAGGAAGGAAGGAAGAAGCGATAATGATATACAGATGAATGGAAATAAGGAAGAAAAAGCTAAAAAAAAACCAACCAAAACAAACCCAACAACAAAAAACAAAAAAAGGGAGGGAGGTGGGGGATACACGAAAAAACTTGAAACTTCAGAATAATTATGTATAAATTGTGAAACCTTTTTCATAGGGCAAACAAAACAGTCAGACAAATCTGATGACGACAGTTCTCCAAGCCAAAGTTGAAGGCAAAAGGGAAAAAAAGGCAGACCACCAACATCCTACATTTCCAACATCACGAGATCGTGGTCGGGGGAAAGCTTGCAGGGATGGTAGAACTCAGCAGAGACGGAGAAAGATGGCGAACCCTGGTGGCATTGTGTGGATCTTTTACCGACAATAGCGGCAATGGAGACAGTTGAGTTGACATAATAATAATAATAATAACAACAAATGAATTTATATAGCGCTATATCTTGCAAAAAGAAATCAAAGCGCTTGCATTTAACACACACATACACACAACCAATAACAATTAACAAGAGTTAACAAATTCAAATGAAATATACACGCACACACAACACACACACAACAACACACACAACACACACACACACACACCCCACACACACACAGATTATACACTTTGGGCAGGGTGGTGGGATTTTGGCTGTTTTAGGCAGGATAGATTTGAGGGGGGAGGGGGGGGGGGGGGGGGGGCAAAGAGCAACAGGGGAAGGGGGTGGGATTCAAGATTCAAGATTTAATTCCTTTCACCCTTTTTGGGTATGGAGGATTACAAACAAATTGAAAGGAGAAGAATAAACCTAACAGCAACATACCCAAGAATGACATAAATATAACAGTAATTGAAAAGCAAGAGTTGATCGCAAAAATGATAAGCAAACAGTATTAATGACTCAATACTATTTTTAAGTATACACATTTCTTTTAAAAGACGTAATCTACACATATGAAAGACAACTGAAATCTCAAGAAGTACCTGCAAATCTTATGAGTTTTGAGAGCGCCCAGGCGAACTTTTCGAGTTTTGCATTATTAGCTTACAAAAATTATAACTGGACATGGGTTGAAGAAAATGTGGGGGGAAATAAAATATTTCCCACCATAATCATGTAAGCACGGAGAAGGAGGAGGAGGAGGAGGGGGAGGAGCTCACAGCACACAAATCTTTTCCTCTGAAGTTGGAGTATGGCTGCCTATGTGACGAGGTACTTGAAAAGAGTCATACACGCAAACTTCTCCCCCGGTGTACTTCCTATCTCACAGTGATTCCCAGGTGGGATAAAGTGAGTCAGAGTGCGGCATGCTCTGGGTGACCCCCAGGGTGTAAAGCTGGGGAACGCACAACAACAACAACAGCACACAAATCCAGCAAAAAACTAAAAGTCCGGACACAGGGTCCGGTGCAAAAATTAGCGCGCCCCCATCCTTTTCTTTAATTTTTACCAAGTCCAAGTGTCGGTCAGTTCCTGCTACAATTAACACCAGCTCTGCCAGGATGGGGGTACAATGGATAACCGCTGAGTGGTGCTGGAAGTGGGGGAACTGACAGCTGTGGGAGAGGTGTAGGGAGCATAATACCAGTGATTATGTCCAGAACCGCTGAGAACTGAATGTCAAAGTCCTTCGGATGAGACTATAAACCGAGGCCGTGTTCGAACAATGCAGAACATCTTGCGCACACTTTAACTTCTGTTCCGCTTTTCGAAGAGTAGGGCCATTGTGTGCCGGTGGAAACAGATGACAAAATTTACAAAACCGCATACACACGGGGACTTGGATGTAAAAAGCACATGGAGTGCCTATTCCATTATCCTCGATATAAAAAAAATAAATATAAATAATAAAATAATAAAACCGGATTAGGAATCTCATGGCCTTTCAAGAACATCTTCCATGACCACTGTTGAAGAGATGAAAAGTTGTTGTGGGGGATGAGATCTGACACCACACAACAAAGACTCAACAACCTTTCCAGGAGGTGTTGTAAGGCACATGGGAGACACTACAAAATGTGGTCTGTAAACACCAAAGTGGTAAAAAGATCGTCATTTGTATCTCCTGACCACAGCTACAGGTATGTATGTTTGTCCGTCGTGTCCGACGATGCCTCCAAAACGGGCAGAGGAGGCAGCTGCTGTTTTGGAAACTGGGCAGAAATTTGATTATAGGGGATATCCCTTTGCTCACAGTACATCCCCACTCTCTCGGCCAAGGGGGCATAAGGACAGTCAGCGTTGGAGATGTTTTCCAAAGGCCAACCAGCCCCAGGCTGCAGCACATAAAGGACTGTGCGAGTCAAGCCTCCTAGTCAGAGAGTCATAGTCGATCACTAAAGACTAAGCGGGTAAAGTGGAATTCCATGAGTGGGAAAGATAGCCACTGGTCTTTACAGCCTCTCACCTTGCTGTTGCCCCCAGCGTCAATGGTTTAATCAAGAACTGTGATAAAGCTCAGGCGCTGAGGGGCTACAGGTGGAAGCGTCTGGAGAGGACAGTTCTGCTTCTGCAGCACTCAGGACCCCTTGTATTGTATTGTATAGCATTACGTTGTATTGTATTGCATTGCGTTGTATTGTATTGCATTGCGTTGTATTGTATTGCATTGCTTTGTATTGTATTGCATTGCGTTGTATTGCATTGCATTGTGTTGTTTTTGCATTGCATTGTGTTGTTTTTGTATTGTATTGCGTTGTATTGTATTGTATTGCATTGCGTTGTATTGTATTGATTGCGTTGTATTGTATTGCATTGCGTTGTATTGTATTGTATTGCGTTGTATTGATTGATTGTGTTGTATTGTATTGCGTTATGTTGTATTGTATTGCGTTGTATTGTATTGTATTGCATTGGTTGTATTGTATTGCATTGTATTGTATTCCCATTGCATTGCATTGCATTGTATTGCGTTGTATTGTTTTGGGTATTGCGTTGCGTTGTGTTGTATTGTATTGTGTTGTATTGTATTGTGTTGTATTGCGTTGTATTGTATTGCTTGCGTTGTTGTATTGCATTGCGTTGTATTGTATTGCATTGCGTTGTATTTTATTGCATTGCATTGTATTGTATTGTATTGCATTGCGTTGTATTGCATTGTATTGCTTTTGTATTGCTTTGTATTGTATACCATTTAACTCACGGCAGATTTCTCTGTGCATGAAATTCGGGCTGCCCTCCCTGGGGGAGAGGCGCGTCGCCACAACAGCAGCGCCCCCCCATTTAAAAAAAAATTTCCTGTCTGTTTATTTTGTTTTGGCTTCCTATCAGAGTGGCTTCTATCTGAAGAATTTTCAAGGAACGTCTCTTTGTTCCCGTGGGTTCTTTTACATGCACTTAATGAGTTATTGCGCACAGGACAGTTATCATCTCACCCAAAAGACCAGCACCCAGACCGCCACTCCTGACTAGTGGATGGGGAACAATTTCGGGCATAAACGGGGATCGAACCACCACACACTTGAAATCAGGACTTTTCGCTTTCTAGGCAGGTGGTTACCTCTAGACCACCGATCCATCACTATCAGAGTCAAGAGACTAACGATGATGTGCGCACAGATATGTGGGGTGTATATATATAAATATATATATATATATATATATTTATATTATATTAAAAAAAAATTCTTTTTCATTGAACGTTCAGACACCATTACTTTTTGTTTGTCACATGAGTCCTTCGAATGAGACTATAAACCGAGGCCCCGTGTGCGAACGCATGCAGAACATCTTGGCACACGTTAAATCCTGTTCTGCTTTTCGAAAGAGTTGGCCATTGTGTGCCGGTGGGAACAGATGACAAAAATTAAAAAACCGCATACACATGGGGACTGGATGTAAAAAAGCACATGAGTGCTTATTCCATTATCCTCGATAAAAGAAAAGTCATCTGAGCGCTTTGATTTGTTGCTTACAAGATTCAGCGCTATATAAATTCCATACATTATTATTATTATTATTATTACCCATTATTATTATTATTTTATTATTATGAGAAAAAAAAATGCATTGCGCTGCCGTTAAGCGCCTGACAAAATAAGGTCCAGCGCATACGACATCAGAGAGAGAGAGAGGGGAGAGGAGAGAGGGGGAGGGGAGAGAGAGAGGAGAGAGGGGGAAGAGAGAGAGAGAGAGGGAGGAGAGAAGAGAGAGAGGAAGAGAGAGAGAGGAGGGGAAAATTGTTATTTTTTAAAGCCTTCCGGGAAAAACGGGCTGGAGAATAGAACCAAAGAAGGTAGAAACAGACAAGAGGGAGGTGACAGGAAGGAAAGGAACAAGGCAGATACAAAAGAGAAGGATAGAAAAGAGGGAATTCATAGCACAGAATTTCCAGAAGGGGGGAAATTTGTGTTTTATACTGACAGTCTTCTGACGTCCTCACGAGGAACGTTTATTTTTTTAGTAAGTTATTATATCATATCTCTCAGCAAGAAGTTGTAACGGTAATTAGGTTGAGCATGAGCTATTTCCCACTTAACTTTCTTGTTTTAGCCATACCCAAAGTGACTTCTTTTGAATACAGTTTTTAATCTAAAGTTTCAATAAGATAAAACTCTGTAACCTATTTGCTTCCCCCCCCCCCCCCCCCCCCCCCCCTCAATGTAAACTCGTTGTGTGTGTGTGTGTGTGTGTTTGTGTGTGTGTGTTTGTGTGTGTTTTGTGGTGTGTGTGTGTTGCGTGCGTGCGTGCGTGCGTGCTTTGTGTGTGTGTGTGTGTGTGTTTGCCCCTATAATTCAATATTCAATGACGTTTTGCTTAAGTGCATTTTAGTTCAGCCAGCTTTGAACAGCTCTAGATCAAACATTTTGTAATATAAAAAGATTGAGAATCAAAACGAAAAAAATCCATTAGGGGGGTGGGGAGGTGGGGGGTGGATAAAAAAACCCCGAAAAAAACCCTGTTGCCCTTTTACATGCGTGGGCAAGTTTTTTGCCACCAGCAGGAGCCTTTTAGCCCAGGTCCCAAAACAAAATAACAAGAGAGGGAGACAACTCTCGCTGGATTACGGTTCTTTCGCACGAGAGACGGGACGCGCGTTTTGATTGGACGAGCGAGCGGGGGCAAATGGTCGCTTCAAATTTGCGGCAAATCACAGGGCTGGGGGTCTGATTGGTGGAGACAACTTCCTCAGTATCGCGTGTGCTGCAGCAGATCTTCGTGTTGATCTGCTGCAGGAGCGCTGCACGTCTCTCTTTCCCCTTGCTGATTCCAGTCATGGTGGGCGGACAGTGAGAGTGAAAGAGACAGAGAGAGAGATACAGAGAGAAAGAGAGAGAGGAGAGAGAGAGAGAGAGAGTGAGAGGAGAAAAGAGAGAGAGAGAGAGAGGGGGAGTGAGAGAGAGAGAGAGAGATACAGAGAGAAAGAGATGAGAGAGAGAGAGAGAGGGGAGAGAAGGAGGAAGGGGAGAAGTGAGTGAGAGAGAGAGAGAGAGAGACAGAGAGAGAGAGAGGGAGAGAGACAGAGAAAGAGAGAGAGAGAGAAGGGGAGAGAGAGAGAGAGGGGATAGAGAGAGAGAGACAGAGAAAGAGAGAGATTTTATTTATTATTTTTTATATCGAGGATGATGGAATAAGCAATCATACTTCCTTCAGAGGAGACTATAAACCGAGGTCCCGTGTGCGAACGCATGCAGAACATCTTGCGCAAAACGTTTAAAACCTGTTCCGCTTTTTGGAAGAGTAGGCCAATGTGTGCCGGTGGGAACAGATGACAAAATTTACAAAACCGCTTTCACCCCAGGGACTGGATGTAAAAAAGCACATAAGTGCTTATTCCATTATCTTCGATATAAAAGAATAATAAATAAAATGTGCTTTTTTTTTTACATCCATTCCCCGTGTGTGTTTCGATTTTGTAAAATTGTCATCGGTTCCCACCAGCACTCAATGGCCTACTTTTACAAAAGCGGAAAAGGATTTTAACGTGTGCGCAAGATGTTCTGCGTACGTTTGCACACGGGGCCTCGGTTAAAGTCTCATGGGAAGGACTTTTGGGGAGAGGGGTCTGCACTGACGGTAACTCCATGGGAAAAAAATTTCCTTGAACAACGGGATTCGAACCCGGAACGTCAGATTGCGGTTTCAATGTTCTAACCACTAGGCTATCCCGTCCCCTCTTGTGTGCATGTGTGTGTATGTGTGTGTATGTGTGTGCATGGTTTTGTGTATGGTGTGTGATGTGTATGTGTGTGTATGTGTGTGTGTATGTGTGTGTATGTGTTGTGTGTGTTTGTATGTGTGTGTATGTGTGTATGTGTGTGTATGTGTGTGATTGTGTGTGTATGTGTTTTGTTGTGTGTGTGTGTGTGTTTTGTGTGTGGTGTGGTGTCCCTTCCTGCTACTCTCGAATGATTTTTTGATCTGCAGAAGTTCAAATCCTAGTTTATGCCCCCTATTTCCCAGTTCAGTGCCTAGTGATTTTCATGCAGGGGGTATGTGTGTTTTTGTGTTGTGTGTGTTGTGGTGTGGTGTGTGTTGGTGTGTGTGGGTTTTTGTGTGTGTGTGTTTTGTGTGTGTGTGTGTGTTTTGTGTGGGGTGTGTGTGTTGTGCTGAGTGTGCGTTGTGTGTTGTTGTGCGTGTGTGCGCGCGTACTTGCTTATGTGTATGTATGTGAGACAATGAATTAATAAAAAGGCTATATGCTTTGCACAATACTCAGTATTATTCTTCCTTTTGTTCATGTTACCGTGTACAAAAGCCACCCAGCTCTCACAGCCATACAAACTGTCCGTAGACATTATCGATGTTTTTACTGAAATAATCATGAACCGCGTGAAACAACACCCAACCTCGGTCCATTTCAGTCCGAATGCATATTGTATTATATCACATAACCACTACAGTATTAAAAACATCCAAAAAAGAATAAATAAAACATACGAACAAACCAACGGAGAGCATGGATGAACAAATCACGTTGTCAGTTCAATGACGTTATGTTCAACTCCCCCAAGTCAGGTTTAGTGTGAGGTCATCGGAAACAAAATCTCCATTTTCTTTTTTTTTGGGTGGGAAAATGTATACAGTTAAAAAAAAATCTTTCCACTGTAAAGGTTACACACATTAAGTCTACTACGTGGTTACCTGAGCTATAGTCAGCTTTTCCCGTGGACTAGGGGATAATGCTTTTTATTTATATTTATTTATTTATTCTTTTATATCGAGGATAATGGAATATTGCACTCATGTGCTTTTTTTTTACATCCAGTTCCCGTGTGTGTATGCGGTTTTGTAAATTATGTCATCTGTTCCCACCGGCACACAATGGCCTACTCTTACGAAAAGCGGAACAGGATTTAACGTGTGCGTAAGATGTTCTCCGTGCGTTCGCACACGGGACCTCATCCGAAGGACTTTTTGGGGGAGTGTGGAGTCTGCACTGATGTTAACTCCAGGGGGAAAATTCTCTTGAAGGGGAAATTCTTCTGTTCATTCGTTTTCTACCACTGAAACAGGGACACGAGGACTGGGGGAATATGGCAGAAATCGACAGATGGAAAACACCGTTCATATCTATAGCGTTGTGATTTGTTTTTGGGGTTTTAGCCTATTGCTTAGAGCAGATTTTTGGAGGAGGTGGGTTGTGGTGTGTGGTGTGTGTGTTGTGGGGGAATTGTGTGTGTGGTGTGATGTGTGTTTGGTGGGGGGGGGGGGGGGGTTGGGGTGTTGGTGGTGGGAGGTGGGGTGGTGGTGGTTTTTTTTTGAAAGAGTTGAGATTTTTGTGTTCAGCTTTTCTTGCTTAGATGTAAGAATTTGGGGTGTGTGAGTGTGTGTGTGTGTGTGTGTGTGTGTGTGGTTTGTGAAAGATTTGTGATTATTATGATCAACCTTATGAGTGTTTAGATGTAAGATTCTTTTTTTGGGAGGGGGGAGGTTGAAAGACTTGTGACTTTTGTGATCAGCCTTATCTGTGTTTAGATGTAAGAACTTTTTTTTCTGGGGTGGGTGGGGGGTTAAAAGAGTTTTGTTTTTGTTGTATTAAAAAAATGGCTTTAGAAGTATCACCAAAGCGTAGGTCAAGGTCGGTTTTTTTGTTTTGTTTGTTTCATCCCTCTACTCTTTCTCTTTCTCAGCATCAAGATCGAAATAGATGATAAAAAAATCTATTATTGAAGAATGCTCAAGTATCAGAGCTGTTCACAACGATTTTAGCACAAAAGGTGGACAGATCAGATAGAAAAAATAATACAAAAAACACAAACAAAAACAAGAGATATAGGGTAAAAAAAAAATCAGTGGCAACAACAAAACAGGAAGAGAGGAAAGAGAAAATTGTACGCAAATTATATCCTCAAAGTTGGGAAGTTTATTTGCACTGAAAGAACTCAAAGTATTCTAGAGTGAAGATGGTAGGGGTGGGGGATGGAGAGGAAGGGGTGGGGGATGGAGAGGCAGGAAAAGTGTGGAGGGGTAAAATGGTTGTCTTAAGGTAGGCAGACCATTCTTAAAGGTCAGTGTACGAATGTTTTGTGCAAGTTCATTACAATCATCAGGGTTTTAAAAAAATGTTTGTTTTTAAAAAGAGCATAAATAGAGAGAACGTTCACAGAATCATGTTTGACAAATAATAAAAAAAACACTGTAGTCGGCTGACAGATTTCTTTAAAAATTTGTTGTTGTTGAATTTTTGTTGTTAAAGACCCTAGGCACGGAAAGAGATTTGTGTATTACCCGTTTATCGAAACCAGCCATTTGCTTCTAGCCTTTTATTTCTTTATTCATTTAAAAAAAAAATGAACGGCAGGACATGGTTGTCCCCCGCTCTCATCATAAACCAGGGGCAGATGATAAGGGGACAGAACTCTCGCGCTAGAATAGAATGATGCCCTTTGCACACGCATAATTGCGTTTTGGCTGCACGATGTGTGTGTGTGTGTGGTGGTGGGTGGGTTTGGGAGAGGAGGGATGGGGGGGGGGGAGGGGGGTGGGGGGTGGGGGATTGGGGGGGGGTGGGATCGCTGGTTTAGGATGAATTAATAAACTACGTTGTTTAGGCATCGTTCATGGGAACGCTTCCTCACATTGCGTTCGCTGAATGAAGCAGTTTCTGCGTTCATGTGTGTGGTGTGTTCATGTTGCATCTGGACACTTGTAATTCCTTGCAGAGGGTGGAAGGGAAGGGTCCAGCGGTTAGAGTGTCGTTTCACTGGTGATATGGCGGTAACTGAGAGTGCAGGGTCAAGCCTTCACTGGTGTGTCCGTTTGAAGGAGTCCCCACCATTCTCACGGTTCCAGAAGTATTTACTCTGTTCTTACCTGACCCTGAAGTTTGGACTATAAAAAGGGGGCTCGTACAAGCCCCCATGGCCGCAGTGGTTTGCCTTGGGTTACGGATGGAAGTCGCGGTTCGAATTTTCCCTAAAAGTCATAGGGATTTTTCGGCCCGGGTAGCTCCTAACCCAAATAGGTGCTGTGGGCAGGGGAAGACTCCACACAGGGGGAAAAGAATGCGCCTCTTTGGGGGAACCACTCATCTGGCTCTGGACTGACTGACCTATTACGTCTTGTAGGGGTTAGAGGTGATGTCCCGCTGTGTTAGCTAGAAAGGCAACCACTGAACATCACAAAAATACCCCCGGTGCAGGGCCATGTACTGGGCTCCTACAGGCCTGACATAATTGCGCTCCTATGGACTTCCAAACCCGGGGTTTCAAATCGGAATTGGTCCTGTGGCGGGGATTGGGACAACCCCACAGGAAAGTTTAGCTGGGAAACGAATGAGGTCACAAGCCAGAGCAAAAGCGGCCGCCTCGGACAATTTTCTTTTATTGCACGATGTTATTTGTAATGGGATGGTCATGATGCTGGTATGGAGGGATGTGCTTTGAGATACTTGCAGGGTTTGTGCTCTCGGCTTCTACCCCTAATATATTGTCCTTGAAAAAGTAGTTCTCAAAAAGTCAACAACCACCTTCTCTCCAACAATCTTTTCTGGTTTAGTTGCTACCGCTGTCAAACCCCAGCATGAAACCACCCAGTAAATTTAACGCTTCTACAGTTTTACAGGGTCTCCTTTTACTTCTCACTTTTCAGAGCCTTTCATATATTTGACCACTCATTCTTTCTCCGGTCTTCAAAAAACGTTCGGGTTATGGCACAACCTCCCTGGTTTAAGTCATTACCTACTGAGCGATTTTGGCCATTTAGTAAACAAGACATCAACCTGCCAAACTGAACTGCAGCCCACAGGGGTCATTTCTGGCCTGTTTTGTTTACTCTTTAACTGCCCCACTGTTCAATTAAAAAAACGTCATCAAATCAACCATAATTTTAGCGAGATCCCCCAGATCAAAGCACCTTCTTCCTAAAATCTGCCTTCTCTCCTGGCAAATATGGCCAAAATGCCCTTTGAAAATTTCAATTGGGACCAGAAAAATTACAGCTAAATGCAGATAAACGAAAACCATGCTTGTAGGTACCAAACACAACTCTCTTCCATTACAACAGCTTCAATAAAAACTTGGCAATGCTCAGTCCCTCTATCCACTGCTGTGAAGTACTAGGTGTTTTATCGACAACACATCTCTATGCAAAATTCATCACCCAGACTGTCAGGTCGTGCTAAATACAGTTACGGCGTATTAGTGCAATTCGAAAGTACCTGTCGACCGATGCAACAGCCAAACTTGTCACTTCTCTTATTCTTTCACGTCTGGACTATTGCAATTCTCTTTTGTCTGGTCTGCCAGCATCATCTATCCACTCCCTTCAACGTATACAAAACTTCGCAGCTCGACTAGTTCTCAGAGAGAAAAATTCGGAGCACATTACCCCCCTCTTGCGATCTCTCCACTGGCTGCCTGTGCCACAGAGAGTGGAATATAAGATCAGTACCCTCTGTTACAAATGTCTCCACAAAACTGCACCCTCCTACCTCTGTGAATGTTTTAACCTGTACACTCCTTCACGTTCCCTCCGCTCTACTGCAGATACCTTGTGCCTACAAATACCTAGATTCAACCAATCCACTGTTGGCCGCCGCTCTTTCTCTATTTCGGGTCCATCGACCTGGAATGAGCTCCCTCTCTCTCTTCGCCAGAAGCCTAGCTATGACACTTTTAAAATCAAGCCTCAAGACATATTTATTTCAAACCTAAGATTTCCCCCCTCCTGTCTCATATCAGAACTATCCCACCCTTCACTAACCCATGTCCTATCACCCTGCTAAAGTATATGACCTGTGTGTGTGTGTGTGTGTGTGCTTTTGAAAAGCATTTGACTATTGCAATTTTATTTCATAGATTTGGTCTGCAGCGTACCATGTTTGTAATATCTGTTTGAACTATTGATTATTTATCATTGGTTGTATGACTGTGTAAGATTAGGTCGAATGCATGCGCTTTGATTTGTCTTTGCAAGATATAGCGCTATATAAGTTCCATTTATTATTATTATTATCATAATATATCCCGGTGTCAACCGGCCCGAGAGATACAGACCAGCACAAGTAATTTGAGCAACACTCTCAACATCGCATCCGTGAAGTGGATGAAGCTCGACTGTGTGGTTCCAGTCTTCCCACTGAGCCCACAGCACGCTCACTATGGGTAGGAGCCATTGGGTGTCTGAAAAATTTCCTATGCCTCTTATGGGATTTGCACCCTCGATCTTCCAGTCCGTAACCCAAAGCGCTAACCACTCCGCCTTGGTGGCTCGTAGACTGTTTCATATTATTTCACACATGAAGTAGTCTTGAGAACCCAAAGCCTGTATCCACATAGTTTTATATGAAGAATGCTTCATGATGTAGTTTTATATGAAGAATGGTTCATGATGTAGTTTTTATATGAAGAATGCTTCATGATGTAGTTTTATATGAAGAATGCTTCATGATGTAGTTTTATATGAAGAATGCTTCATGATGTAGTTTTATATGAAGAATGCTTCATGATGTAGTTTTATATGAAGAATGTTTCATGATGTAGGTTTATATGAAGAATGCTTCATGATGTAGTTTCATATGAAGAATGCTTCATGATACAGTTTTATATGAAGAATGCTTCATGATACAGTTTTTATGAAGAATGCTTCATGATGTAGTTTTATATTAAGAATGCTTCATGATGTAGTTTTATATGAAGAATGCTTCATGATGTAGTTTTATATGAAGAATGCTTCATGATGTATTTTATATGAAGAATGCTTCATGATGTAGTTTTTATATGAAGAATGCTTTATGATACAGTTTTATATGAAGAATGCTTCATGATGTAGTTTTATATGAAGAATGCTTCATGATACAGTTTTGATATGAAGAATGCTTCATGATGTAGTTTTATATGAAGAAGGCTTCACGATGTAGTTTTTATATGAAGACTGCTTCATGATACAGTTTTATATGAAGAATGCTTCATGATACAGTTTTTATGAAGAATGCTTCATGATATAGTTTTATATGAAGAATGCTTCATGACGGTTTGAAAACAAACTGCAACACTGCGTTGTTCGCAATCCATAGACTCCTATCTAGCATCAGCTCAAAGAGAGAGAGAGAGTGCGTTCTTGTGTTTTTACCTCCACGTGTGTTTTCAAGAAGGCATGAGAGAATAGCCTCTAGGAATCGATGTCAAGATTCTATCTCCTTTTCTCCTACCCCCCACTCCTTCTCACCCCTCCTGTGACAATGACAATGACAATGACAGATTCTTTTATTTCGAGGATAATGAATAAGCACCCATGCGCTTTTTTACATCTCTTACAGATATATGAGAAGAGAGGGGGAGAGAAGAGAGAGAGAGAGAGAGAGAGAGAGAAGAGAGAGAGAGAGAAGAGTGTGTTGTGTGTGTGTTGGGGTAGAATTGAACCTAAGACTGTTCGTGTTTTTTATCCACCTGCTGGTTGTTACGGATTATGTGGCTACACATCGTTACAGACACGTTTGTGAGACCAGACAAAGGAACACTAGGCTGAAGAAAAGTATTGTGCTCCAAACTGTCAGATGATACGGATTTAACTGAATCTTTGATAAATCATTTTCAAAGTGATTGAGAAGTTGTAATTGGTTACCGGCACTTGTTTTTCATCCACTACTATATCCTGATTAATGATAGGGATTTAACGGATATTATAAGAATCAAAAGACATTGTTCATGAAGCGCAACTTGGATTCAGATCCCCCCGAAAACAACAACAACAACAGCGACAAAACCAAACCAAAACAATGCCCCCCCAAAAAACAACAACCAAACAACAAAAACAAAAACCCAACTACCAAAACATACAACGAAAAACGACCAAACCAAACCAAACCAAACCAACCAACCAAAACAAAACAAATAAAAACCAACAATGCCCCCCCCAAAAACCCCCCCCCAAAAAAACCCCCCCCAAAACCCAAACAACAAAAAACCCCCAACAAAACACAACAAACCCCCAACAAACCAAACCAAACAACAAAAAACCCAACAAAGAACAACCCCCCCAACAAAAAAACGAAAGAAAGCAACAAACCCAAACTATAAATCTTCTGGTAGGCGAAATAGTGGGAAAAGAATCTGCTAAGGAAAGAGTGTGTTATACTGGGCAATGCCAGAAACGCTACACTGATTCACAACGCCCAACACGCTCACACCCCAGCTTTTCGTAAGAGTAGGCCATTGTGTGCCGGTGGGAACGGATGACAAAATTTACAAAACCGCATACACACGGGGACTGGATGTAAAAAAGCACATTTGTGCTTATTCCATTATCCTCGATATAAAAGAATTAAAAAACAAAAGTAGTAGCTTTGCATCTTACTTCATGCTTCACGCTTCACGCGGACCTCTTCAGTTTTATTTGCGGCTGTCGTTGTTATTGTTATTGTTGTTGTTGTTGTTGTTGTTGTTGTTGCGAGTTACCCAATTTAACACTCCAGGGAAGAGGTCACACCCCCCACCACCCCCGCCGAAATACATAATAATTATACACATATCTCACAAGGTATGAACGACAGCAATACCCATAAAAGCACACACGCACAGGTTGAGTAAATTTACGAGCATGAATGAATCTCGCCATATATTATGTAGGCAGCCATACACCGACTTCAGAGGATTTTTTCCCTCTCTCCCCCAGTCTATAAATGAGATACAGTGGAGACTGCTATTATGCTAAGAGCTTGTCATGGTTCAAGGCACCTAAAGCAGAGCAAATTGGATAGGTCTAGCTCTATGCAGCGAAGAAACTTTAGCTCCAAGTGTGTGTACTCCGCACAAAAGCATGTCAACTCCAATTCAAGTCATCCAGCTAAAACAACCAGGAAGAGACTGGAGGGCAACACAAAGATCACCACAGAATCAAACCTTCATCAACAGTGCCAGACGAATCCTCCAGATCCACTGGCCCAACACCATCCCAACGCAACCTTGGAAACGTAAACAGATGCTCCCCGAAATACCATCGCCAGGAGATGGGGATGATCGTGCCATAACCCTGAGACAAGCCAGCAGAACTATCACAAGGCCAGCACTATCATGGGAACCCCCATTCAAAAAAGGGAAAAAGAACTCCAATACACCCTGGCGACCCTCCGACCTTGAGGCAGAACAGTACCATGACACCTGGAGACAGCTGGAGAATAGTCCCAGGACCCGTGTGCACCTTGCGACTGTTGTCGCGCTTAATGCTCCGCTTGGGGAGGTGGTGCTAAGTAAGTAATAGATGCATAATGACCCATTAAACATCACGGCAAGTTTGATGATAAACCACGGTTTTAGCCTCTCCAGTATCTATGAAGCAAAGTTTAAGCCACGGTCCATTATGGGATGTGCTGCCCCATAAGAGCCCGAGGGGCGTGAAGGACAATTTTGACAAGGGGCTGTCCAAGAGGCGAAAGTCACCAAGGAAGGTAGATAACAGCGCGAATGACAGCCTAGAACTCAACAAAACCCCGAGAAAGGCATAACAGAGAGGAATGGAGGGAAACTGGTTGTTGATGTTTTTGAGGGTGCCCCCACGGTTCGTCACACTGCGGGACAGATAGATAATTTAACTCTTTCCCCAACCCTCTGTCCAAGTAAAGGTAAAGTAAACGTGTTCCCATAACCTATGCAAGTCGTTGGGGGGCGAGATGTCAAAGGCCTCATCAGCTTCTCTAGGGAGCCAGCATATTGAGGACGGGGCGGCGCCCATCTCCTCTCTCCCTCGCTGCTTTACCTTCCCTGACCCTAAAGAGGGCAGGTACCCATTTTACAGCTGGGTGAAGTCCTTCGGATGAGACTATAAACCGAGGTCCCGTGTGCGAACGCACGCAGAACATCTTGCGCAACGCGTTAAATCCTGTTACGCTTTTCGTAAGAGTAGGCCATTGTGTGCCGGTGGGAACAGATGACAGAATTTACAAAACCGCATGCACACGGGGACTGGATGTAAAAAAGCACATAAGTGCGTATTCCATTATCCTCGATATAAAAGAATAAAAAAAGATGGGGGGACTGTGCTGAAGCCAAAGTGCGCAAACGGTCACCCATCCGCTTGGTAACCACGCTCGATGCTGCTTAACTTTGGCTGGGGGAAAGCGAGTGCTCCGACCACTGTAGCTGTTACTGCTGGATGACTCAGTCTGAAAGGTAATATCCTTTCGTTGTTGTTTTGTTTGTTTTTTGTGTGGTTTTTGGTTGTTTTGTGTGGCTGTTATATATATATATTTATACCACTTTAAGTCACGCTAGATTTCTCTGCGTGAAATTCGGGCTGCTCTCTCCCCGGGGAAAGCGCGTCGCCACAAGAGCAGCGCCACCTTTTTTTTCCTGTCTGCAACTGTATCCGCTTCACTATCAGAGTGGATTTTTTCTACAGAATTTTGCCAGGGACAACTCTCTTGTTGCTGTGGGTTCTTTTACGTGCGCTAAATCATTATGTGTAACACACGGGACCACGATTTATCGTCTCATCCGAAAGACTAGCCCCGCCAGACCACCACTCATGGTCTAATGGATGGGGGGGGAAAAGTTTCGGGTCCAAACGGGATTCGAACCACCGCACACTTCCGACCGGACTTTTCACTTTCTAGACAGGCTCGTTACCTCAAGACCCCCGATCCGATGACAGATTTATTTTATTATTTTATAATTTATATTTTATATATATATATATATATATATATATATATATATATATATATATATATATATATATAATATATATATATATATATATATATATATATATATTGTATATATGTATGACTGACTCTATGAGCGCATGACTCGTACAAGCTGAAATACATGTATACGTCTTATACTTGTGTTCACCTCTTCCCTCCCCCCTTTCCCCCCCAAAGTTTTCTATCTCTATTATGATATAAACCCATTCGAGCGTTGTTGTTTTTACGTTACATTGGTTTGCGTAAATTACTTGAATTTTTTTTAGAATAGAAGAAAAGAAAAAAAACCCTTTTCTGATCAGAAGACAGAACAGAATACGCTGACAGACAGACAGACAGACAGACAGTGACACGTCCTTTATTTGGTTCTGCCCTGTCACTCCAAAGACTGGTCATAATTAATAGCCCGGGGTGGTTTCCGTGTTAAGTTTATCGCGTTTTTTGATGCCTCGTTCGGTCGCGACCATCATACAAAAAAAATAAAAAATAAAAAAAATAATCAAATTTATGCTTTTTGTGACGCGCGTTGCTGAATGGTTTGTAATTTTAAAACAGCAAGTCACTGCCTTTATACATCCTGCCTTTCTTGCATTCTTTTTCTTCTCCCTTCCATCCTTCTTTTTTTCCCCCTTTCATCCATCCCTTTCCCCCCTCCTTCTTCTTCTTCTTCCTCCACCCCCCTCTTTCCTCTTTTCATCTTTCCTTCGTTCCTTCTTTCATTCCTTTCTCCCTTCGACTCTATCCTTCCCATCTTCCTGCTGTCATTCCTTTTTTCTTCCTTCCTACTTCTTCCTTCCTTTATTCCCTTCCCTCCCTTTTCTTCCTTTCCTTCCCCGCTCCCTTCTTCTTTCCTTCCCTCCCTTTCTTTCCTTCCCTCCCTTCTTTCCTTCCCTCCCTTTCTTTCCTTTTTCCCTTCCTTATATGTCTTCCTTCCCTTCCCCTTCCTTTCTCACTTCCCTCCTTTCCCTCCCAACTTCCTTCTTTCCCTTCCTCTCTTCCTTCCTTATTTTCCTCCCTCTTCTCTCCCTTCCCTCCTTCCTTCTCTCCCTTCGTCCCCCCTCTCTTCCTTCCATCCTTCTTTCCCTCCCTCCTCTCCTTCTTTACCTCCTTCTTTCTTTCCTTCTTTTCCCTCCTCTCTTCCTTCCTTCCTTCCTTCTCCCTTCTTTCTGTTTTTACTTCCCTCCTTCCTTTTTTCCTTTCCTTCTATCCTTCCTTCTTTCCGTCCCTCCTTCCTTCCTTTATTCATTTTTTGTTTCTTTGTTTGTTTCTTTCTCTGTGTGTGTGTGTGTGTGTGTGTGTGTGTGTGTACGTGTGCGTGCATGCGCGCGCGCGCGCGCACGTGTGTGTGTAAATTTATATTCTGCTCCACATCACAGCAAAATAAAAAAAAGTGTAATCAACCGACTGTTTCCAGTCTCTGTGATCAAAAGTGTGTTGTTGATAAGTCTCTCCTGCAATATTGAAAGCTTGGTGATAGAAACTATTTAAAATTCATAGCGCAAGCAGAACTTAATAGGAAACAGAAAAATGCAGGTGATTTTGCTATCCATCTTTGATGTCTATTAAACAACGAAATCCATTATTATTATTGTGTGTGTGTGAAAGCAAGAAGAGAGAGAGAGAGAGAGAGAGAGAGAGAGAGAGAGAGAGAGAGAGAGAGAGAGAGAGAGAGAGAGAGAGAGAGAGAGAGAGAGAGAGAGAGAGAGAGAGAGAAGAGAGAGAGAAAGAGAAAGAGAGAAGAGAGAGAGAAAGAGAGAGAAAGAAAGAAAGGGAAGAGAGAGAGAGACACACACACATTCAAACATACATACACACACACACACTTACACACTTAAACACACTTACACACAAACATACTTACACACACACAGGCGCGCGCGCTCACACACTTACACACACACACACACACACACACAACTACACACACACACACCACCCCACACACACACACAACACACACACACACACCACACACACAACACACACACACACACACACACCACACTTACACACACACACACACACACACACACACACACGATTACACACACACACCCACACTCACACACACACACACACACACACTTACACACACACACTTACACACACACACAACACACACACACACACACACAACACACACACACACACACACACTTACACACACACACACACACACACACACACACACACACACACACACACACACACACACACACAACACACCACACCACACACACACACTGCATAACACATGCATTACACAACTTTAGGGCATCAATAAACTATGCTGTGCTTGTCTGCGTGCATCCAAGCATGCACACAGTTTGCATGTGTTCGCCCAATTCAAGACATGCTCAGAGAGACGAAAAAACCAACACCAACAAAACAAAAAAATACAAACAAATCCCAAACAAACACGAACACTATGAACCTGTGCCTTTGTTGTTGTTGTTGTTGTTGTTGTTGTATTGTTTTTGATATTGTAACGCTTGTATGTGATAGACATTGGTCATGTGAGATGTTTGACCGAGGAATAAAACGATAAAATAAAATACTGATAAAAAAAATGATAATGACGATAATGATAGCAACCATAACACATATTAATTTAAGTTTCAATAATAATAATAATAAATAATAAAGGGTTTATATGGCGCTTATCTTGCAAGACATAATCAAGGCGCTTGCACTTAACCATCTTTTTACACATCATGCATGCAACAATGGGCAATATAATACTACTAAAAGTCCGAAAATTGAAAATGTGACGGAACTGTGATCACTTTTGTTTTTATGAATTTCGACATTAACTGACCATAATATGACATAACCACTTAATAACATGAGTATTGGAGAATAATTAAAAAACAAAAATGGGAGATTCTAATTTATTATTGCTACGAAATCATTGCAACCGATGATCAATAATTATTATGCTACTAGAAAATTCCAAAAATATGGAAAATTGACGGAGACTGTAATTCTATTTTGTTATGGAAAATTCCTGGGAGATTTTATGTATGAATATTTCCTGGGATTCCATAATTATTACCATGGGGGATATTGGAAGATTAAAAAAATTTAACAAATATCTGAGGAGATTCTAAATTTATTATTGCTACTGGGGAAATATTTCCTAGGAGATTCTAGATTTATTATTGCTACTGGGGAAATATTTCCCGGAGATTCTAAATTTATTATTGCTACTGGGGAAATATTTCCTGGAGATTCTATATTTATTATTGGTACTGGGGAAATATTTCGAGGAGATTCTAGATTTATTATTGGTACTGGGGAAATATTTCCCGGAGATTCTAAATTTATTTTTGCTACTGGGGAAATATTTCCTGGAGATTCTATATTTATTTTTTGGTACGGGGGAAATTTTGGGGAGATTCTAGATTTTTATTGGTAGGGGAAATTTTTCCCGGGATTTTTTTGATTTATTATTGGTTTGGGGAAATTTTTTGTGGAGATTCTAGATTTATTTTTTGGTTGGGGAAATTTTTCCTGGGATTTAGATTTATTTTTGGTATGGGGAAAAATTTTTCCCTGGGTTTTGATTTATTTTGGGGTAGGGGGAAATATTTCCTGGGATTTAGTTTATTTTGGAGGGGGGAAAATATTTCCTGGAGATTCTAGTTTATATTGGTATGGGGAAATTTTTCCCTGGGACTAGATTTATTTTTGGTATGGGGAAATATTTCCTGGAATTCTTATTTTTTTTGCTTTTGGGGGAAAAATTTTTCCCTGGAGATTCTCGATTTATTTTAGTACTGGGGAAATATTTCCTTTTAAAGGATAAAAAAAACAAAACCTCCCATCAACAGTTTTGTGAAAGGGAAACTAAAAATAAGATACAAGGTAAACAAATATAATATTGTCTAGAAATAAAAAGCAGCTGCATTCGAGGAAAGGGTTTCCATGAAAACAAATCTTACTGAAAAAGGGAAAAACATCCCACTCAATGAGAAATGGTGACTGAAGTTAACTCATGGGGGGGGGTCTTAAATTAGCACAATGCTTTATTTTAAGGGCCTTCGGATGGATTTAAAAACCGGGTCCATGTGCAAACGCAGCGAGATCTTGCGCTTATTTTAAAATCCTTTCCGGGTTTTTTTGGTGGCCTGTGTCCCGGTAGGGAACGATGACGGGAATTTAAAAAAAAGCTACCCCGGGGGATAGTTTAAAAAAGCACTGAGTGTTATTCTTTCCTCAAAAATAAAAGAAAAAAAATTGTTAATTGTTTTTTTTCCCCCCACTGCAATTTGTGATAATTGTTAAAAAATAGTATACAGCACTATGATTGAATTGGGAAATGGTGGTAATGTAGGGGGGAGAGAGAGAGAGGAGAGGAAGGAGAGGAGAAGAGAGAGAGAGGGGAGGAGAGAGGAGAGGAAAGGGAGGAAGGGGGGCAAGAAATTTACTAAACGAAATTCAAAATTTATATCTCTGGGGGGGGGTGTGGGGGGGGGGGGGGGGGGGGGGGAGGGGAAAAACCTGGAAGTTTAGAACCCTTCCCTTGTATCGAGGGCCCCAAGAATCAAACACAAAGAACAATTTCTGGGGGATGTTAACCTCGGTTTACACAGTACGACCCCCCCCCCCTAAAAGTCCTTCGGATGAATTACAACAGAAGTAGGAGTGCAAACGCACGCAGAACAGAACGTTGCACCATGTTCATTAAAAACCCTTTTCCCCTTTTGGAGGAGAGTTTGGCCTTATTTTTCCAGTGGAAAGTGACGAAATAAAAAAAACAAACCATACTGCACGTGGTTCTTAAAATTTGTTTTCACGATTCGGAAAAGCTGCCCCTCTATGGGGGGCAACAAAGGTCGTACGCAAAGACTCCAAATTGCGTTAAAAAAACTTAAAAAAAATTCCATTCCTGATATTTTATTATAAAATGCGAATGCTTTTTTTTTTCAAAGTGGAACTTAAGAAAAAAAGGAATAAAACATTTTTTGGCCCTTAACCAAGTTACAAAAATAAAAATACCCCCGTTTTTTTTTTGTACCCAAAACTAACCTTTAGTTACTGTCTGACTCGTTGAAATGGGAACAAGGGAAAACCCCCCCCCTTCCCCCCCCCCCCCCCCCAACAACCCTAAAACAAAACTTACCCCTTTAAAACAAATCGATTCAAAATCGTTTTTATTATATTGTTATCCCCCCCCCTCCCACAACGCAAACCTGATGTACAATCAATACAATTCAAATTTAACCATCGTTCTATTGCATTGTTACTTAATCCGCCCCCCCCCCCCACAATTACTCCCCAACACAAAAATAACCTTAACCAAATCGATTAAACATGTTTTATTTATTGTTCTCCAATTCCCACAACACAAACTTGTTACAAAACAATAAATAAAATCATAGAACCTGTTGTATTTCATTGTTACTTCTCGCCCCCCCCCCCACAACATTTCTCACAACCCCAAAAACCCAAAACCCTTTAACAAAAATTTAAATTTAAAACATCGTTGCATTAAAATTTTCTCCCAACCCTCCCAAAACACAAACCCCAACTACAAAACATCAATTTTAATACAAAAAATTATTGTATTGCCTTTTTTACTTCACCCCCCCTACCACATATAATCCCCCACCAAACTAAATTCAACACAAAACAATTTAAACATCGTTGTTTTATTGTCACTCCCCCCCCCCCCCCCCCCTCCACAAAGCAACCTCTCAAAACAATACTTCAAATTTCAACCAGATTTTTTGCTTGTTATTACACCCCCACAAACTCCCACAAAACCCAAACCCGTAGCCTCTATGGGTCTATAGTAGGGGGTAAGCTTGTTCCCTAAAAAAAGCATACAAATCAAAGACTTGCAAATTGCCCGTACTTAAAGCCCCTGGAGGAAAATGGATAGAGTGGGTTTTTTTTCATTTTTGTTTTACTTTTGCATGAAAAGAGCATTTCCTTCAGAGGGTGCACACACACACTATAAAACACATACAAAAAATACCACACACAACACACACCAAACAAACACACACAAAACACACAAAAACAAAAACACAACACAACAAACAACACACCACACACACACCACCCAGCAGGTGGACAATAAAAATCCAACAGTCTTAGGTCAATTTCCCCCCCAACACACAACACACTCTCTTCTTCTGTTCTCTCTTTCTTTATTATCCCCAGGGGGGGGGGTATTGTAAAAAAAACACCATGGGTGCTTTTTCATTTCCCCGAAAAAAAGAAATTGTCATTGTCTTGTTATTGTCAACACCAACCACAAAACACACACACACAAAAAACAACACAATCACACAAACACACACAACCAACATACACACAATACTTCAAAACAACACACACACAGCACACACACAGCACACACAGAACAGACAGACAACCAAAACCCACACACACACACACCACACACAAAACACCACACACACCCACACACACACAAACACACACACACAATTCCGAAAAATGTAGCCAGGCGTTGGTTGTATCCGATGTACAAGCAATTATCATTAGTAGTCATACTCTCTGCCACAGAGTAGTGGGAAGAAATCGGCTATGTTGGCCCAGGGGAAAGCAAATGTGTAGACACAAATAAACCAGCTAAAAAACATTTTTAAAAAGCTGAAATGGTTCAATACTTGGTCTGGCTTGAAAGAGTTCATACGCTTAAATACACCGTTTTAAGGGCAGTGGTATAAAGCATTCTGACAATAACGGAGAGAAAAAAAAACCCTCTTAAGAAATCAGGCAAACACAAAGATTTCAAAAATCTTTCCCTGCTTATTTATTATTCATTTATCCAATTTATTCTTTTATTTCAAGGATAATGGAAAAGCTCTTTTATCTATCTGTCTATCAATCTATCAATCTATCTATCTATCTATCTATCTATCTATCTATCTATCTATCTATCTATCTATCCATCCATCCATCCATCCATCCATCCATCCATCCATCCATCCATCCATCCATCCATCCATCCATCTATCTATCTATCTATCTATCTATCTATCTATCTATCTATCTATCTATCTATCTATCTATCTATCTATCTATCTATCTATCTATCTATCTATCTATCTGTCTGTCTATCTCTCTATCTCTCTGTCTGTCTGTCTGTCTGTCTGTCTGTCTGTCTGTCTGTCTATCTATCTATCTATCTATCTATCTATCTATCTATCTATCTATCTATCTATCTATCTATCTATCTATATCTCCAGTCCCTGTGTCTATGTGGTCTTGCAAGTTTGGTCATCCATTCCCACCAGCACACAATGGCCTACTCTTCCCAAAAGTTTCACCTATTCCAGCAAACGTTTTGACACAACGCTTTATTTTTGTGTTGTGGTTTTTTAAAAAAGAAAAATTAAACAGTTTTTAAGAATCGTTAAAATATTAAAAATTTTTTTTTAATTTTTGTGACACAAGGTTTTAAAGCTAAGAACATATTTTGAATAGTTGAGGACAGGATGAGTAGGAACCGCAAGAGAAGCTAAAAATGACTTCTCTAAAACCAAAGGGAATTCCCTCCGTGGGGATGCCCGGTGGAGCTTGTCAGTATAAATAGCATCCCCACCTTCAGGAAATCCTATGCTAGAAATTCCCTCTTCTCTATCCCTCTCTTTGTTTCTGATTTTGTCTTTTTCTTTATGTCACCTTCTTGTCTATCTCTTGTCTGCCTGGTCCATTATCCTGCCTTTCTTTGTTGTGTGTTGTTGTTGTTCCAGAAAGACTTAAAAGAATAATAAGTCTCTCCCATGCCGAAATCGGTTGGGCTGGGCGGGGCCGGGCCTGACTTGTCAGGCGCTTAACGGCAGCGCGACGCGTTTTCACTCATATGACAGACAACAATGGTTACTGTCTGAGCGTCTCTGTCTCTCTCTATGTGTCTCTGTCTCGCTCTATGTCTCTCTCTCTCTCTCGCTGTGTATGTGTGTCTATCTTTCTGTCTCTGTCTCTGTATGTCTCTGTCTCTCTATGTGTCTCTGTCTCGCTCTATTCTCTCTCTTCTCATGTGTGTGTTGTGTGTGTCGCTCTCTTTCTGTCTCGCTCTGTGTTTGTCTCTTGCTGTGTGTATATATGTGTGTCTGTGTCAGTCTGTCTCTGTCTCTGTTTCTCTCTCTCTCTCTGTCTCTGGCTGCCCCTCTCTGTCTCTGTCTGTCTGTCTGTCGTCTGTCAGTCTCTCTGTCTTGTCTCTTTCTTTCTCTCTCTCTCCCTCCCTCCCTCCACCCTCTCCTCCCATCCCTCTTTTCCTCTTTCTCTCTCTCTCTCTCCCTCTCTCTTCCTCTCTCTCTCCCTCCCTCCACCCTCTCCCTCTATCCCTCTCTTCCTCTTTCTCTCCCTCTCTAAAGGTGTAATCGAAATCTTAAAAACGTTTCGAAAGCTGAATTCAGTAGATTTTTCTTTATTTTGGAAATTGTTTGATGTTCAAATAGAACCTTTACTTACATATGCATCTGAAATATGGGGACTTACTGTTAATCCACAAATAGAAAAAATACATACATATGCTATCAAACGTTTCTTAAATGTCCCAATCCATTCGTCAAATACTGTACTATATGGAGAAACGGGAAGATATCCTTTAAAGATCAGAACGTCTGTTAAGTGTATTAAGTACTGGCTAAAACTACTGAAACTTCCAGGGTCACGTTTATGTAGGCAGTCTTATGACATGATGGTTATACAAATGGAGCTGGGTAAGAAGAATTGGGCATATCAAGTTAAAAAGCTTTTATCAGAACATGGTTTTGGAATCGTGTGGTTGTCTCAGGAAGTAGGTAGCGAGCATGGGTTTATTTCTGAATTGAAAGACAACAAAATTGGCACTCGGACATGGAAAGTAAAGATAAATACTGCTGGTTTTTTTCGTTTAAGTGTGCTTTTCAAGCTGAAAAGTATCTTCGAATAGTCACTGACAAATGGCATCGACTAATTTATGCAAGATTTCGACTAAGAACACTCGGCTTCAATGCAAACAAAAGATGATTTCAACCTGAGACGTCCACTCAGTTCCCATGCCCTATGTGTGGTCATATTCTTGATGATGAAGTGCATTTCCTGTTTCATTGTCAATCATATGTTTCCATACGTGAAAACTGTGGTGTTCTCAATCTAGAAGCTTTCCGAAGGCAAGATATTTTTTTTCTATCTTATCGTCCGATGATGATATTGTGATCAAATCGGTTGCAAAGTTTATTGCTGAAGCACTGAAATTAAGACAATTACAGCTAAGTTCCAATTAGCTTAACATTTGTGACTAAACTAAAGTAACATTTATATTATATAAACTCCAGCATTTTGTGACACACCTAAAGAAACATTTATAATTACGCTTTAGTCTCCAGCAAGAATATTTTTGGAAAATTTCACATACAATGTCAATGGATGGTCTAATATAGCATTCTAGAATGTTCTTTTCATTATTTTAGTTATTGCTTATTGGTTCCTATTGTTCATCCTTGTTATTACTTTGTGTTCAGTTTGAAACTGAGTTTACGTCAGAGCTTAAAAGTCGTATCCGTTCATAGACAGCTCATTTTTGGGTTTTTGTTTTCATTACGTTAAATGCATCATGTGATTTTTCTTGTATTTATTTGTATTTACAAAAGAAAGTCGTGTATAACCCCCCTTGTCAATAGGCCACTTGGGCAATGACAATAAATTGGTCAAAACGTTAAAGCGTCCCTCCACCCTCTCCCTCCATCCCTCTTTTCCTCTCTCTCTCTCTCTCTCTCTCTCTTCTCTCTCTCTCTCTCTCTCTCTCTCTCTCTCTCTCCTCTCTCTTCTCTCTCTCTCTACTGAGATTGAAGTTGCATATCATTTCTGCTCCACATCATAGCAAAACGTGTAATGAAGCGGCCATAAGCGACACGTAATGGGAAGCATCAAATGTCAGCCCTTCTGTAATCCCGTTTGGACGTTTTTCAAAATATAATATGTTAGTGCGTTCGTGCGTGCGTGCGTGTGTGCATGCGTGCATTCGTTTGTGCGTTCATGTGTGTGTGTGTGTGCGTGCGTGTGTGTGTGTGTGAGCTCGTGAGCGTGTGTGAGCGTGTGTGTGCGTGTGTGAGCGTGTGTGTGTGAGCGTGTGTGTGTGTGTGTGTGATGTCAATCTTAATACACATGTGTGCATTGCTCACACACGCACACACTCGGATGCTCATTACAGGCGTATATGCGTGTGGACACGCATACAAATGGATTCATGCACAGTTATAAACACGCACTCGCGTGTCTACTCACACATGCATGCATTCCCCACACGCACACACACACAAAACACACACACACACACCACACACACACACACACACACACACACACACACACACACAACACACACACACACACACACACATACACACACACACACACACACGCTCAAACACAACACGCTCACACAGGCTTATAAGAATATTAAAAGCGTCACACATTATCGATTTTTCGGTACAATTATGTTTCAACACGAAAAATCAATATTCGTTAATGGAAGTTTTCCATAAGGAAGACAACTTCATCATTGAGAAGAAAGGTGAGTTAGCGCTGAACTGAGCTGGTTGTTTTAAAGTCAATTCACTGCTAAGGACATCAGAGAAACCTGTAATGATTGATATTTTAAACTTTATTTTTAAAAATTATTTATGTATTCTATATATCAAGGATAATGGAACAAGCACTCATATACTTTTTTTACGTCCAGTCCCCGTGTGTATTGTAAATTTTGTCATCTGTTCCCGTCGGCTTACAATAGCCTACCT
>CM054138.1:29895910-29911902 GCA_028751875.1 Rapana venosa
GGCACGCAATGGCCTACTCTTTCGAAAAGCGGAACAGGATTTAAGGAAAAGTAATTGTTTTTCAGAACATATATCTTCTATTCCACCCAAGACTATTTTTTGTGTAATGTTAGACATCCTCCTCATGGAACATGCTTCCACCACCTGTTCATCAATCGTTCATTAAGAAAAAAGATCTCTCAAGTGCTCTTTAAAGAACCATCAACAGTGCTCTCCCCTAGCGTGAAAAATAAAATACCACACTCATCATCTAGCCTAAACTACCACACTCATCATCTATCGTAAAAATATCACACTCATCATCTATCCTAAACTAGAACACTCATCATCTATCCTAAAATACCACACTCATCATCTATCCGAAAATAGCACACTCATCATCTATCCCAAAATATCACACTCATCATCTATCCTAAAATATCACACTCATCATCTCTCATAAAATACCACACTCATCATCTATCCTAAAATATCACACTCATTATCTATCCTAAAATATCACACTCGTCATCTATCCTAAAATACCACACTCATCATCATATCTCCTAAAATATTACACTCATCATCTATCCTAAAATACCACACTCATCATCTATCCTAAAATACCACACTCATCATCTATCCAAAATACCACACTCATCATCTATCCTAAAAATCACACTCACCATCTATCCTAAACCACCACACTCATCATCTATCCATTCATTGACTGTACGTTCTTTTCTGACTGTTAAACCAGATCCCTTCTAGAACCCCTCTCCCCTGTGGGGTTGCCGGGGCCCTGTCAGTACAAAGAGCATCCCCACCTTCTGGAAATGATGTGCTAGGAATTTCCTCTTTTCTATCCCTCTCTTTCATTCTGCCATGTTCCTTTTCTTCCTGTCACCTTCCTTCTTTACGTTAATAGCAGGTTAGATGCTATTGCCACTTGCATAAACAGCTGGAGCAGTGTGTAGCATTTACTACAGGATTCAGACATATGGTTACTGTCATGGTTTCTTCTTCTTCGTCGAACGCTCACACAGCAACTATTGTTGTCTGTCACATGAGCGGAAATGCGTTACGCTGCCATTAAGCGCCTGACAAGTCAGGCCCAGCGCTTCGGCACGATGTCCTGGTTTTAACCCTGAAGGTTGGCTAGGGCATGGAGGAACGTGAAGAATGACTGAAAGGTAAGCTTTAATCTTGGTGTTTTATTTTGTAAACAGAGCACAGTTTCAACCTTAGATTTAACATTTTGCAAAGCCTTAATATTGTCACGGAGGTGATTTGATTGAATTCAGCCATTTTGGTATCAAAGAGTTAAAGGTAAAGGTGTTTCCCTAACCTATATCGTCGTTGGGAAGTGAGGTGTCAGAGACCTCAGCTTCTCCAGGGGCCAGCATATTGAAAGCAGAACCCATCTTCTCTCTCTTGCTGCTTTGCCCTAACTGTGCATGAAGAGAGCTGGTACCCATTTACAGCTGGATGAAATGGGGGAACTCTACTGAAGCCAAGGCGCGCAAACGGTCACCCGTCCAAGAGGTAACCACGCTCAATGTTGCGTAACCTTAGCTTTGGGAAAGTGAGAGCTCTGACTACTGAGCTATCAGGTCCCCTTGGTATCAAAATAGGCTACAAAATTTAAAATCATGAAATTGCTTAATTAACAATCAGATCACAAAAAATCCAAACCAAATAAATGAACTGCATTGAAATTTTTTGGGGGGTCACCATTGTCGTAATGCTTAAAGTAATCAGTCAACGATTTTGATTGTAGCACTGGAAACAGAACATTCAAGATATACCTGTCAAATACATTGTTGAACTGAAGAACACGTCTCTCTCTCTCTCTTTCTCACACTCTCTCTCTCTCTCTCAATCTCTCAATCTCTCTCTCTCTCTCTCTCTCTCTCTCTCTCTCTCTCTCTCTCTCTCTCTCTCTCTCTCTCTTTTGACAATGGCAATGGTTTATTGTGGTGAACTTAAGGACCCATTTATGAGGGAAAGTGGGAACGGTTGTGTGTGTGTGTGTGTGTGTGTGTGTGCGCGTTTGTGTGTGTTTTTGTGTGTGTGTGTGTGTGTGTGTGTGTGTGTGTGTGTGTGTCTGTGGCTGATGGGCACACAAAACATACATCTGGAATAAAAATTATTATAGAGAACATGATCACATCCCCATAATAAACATCCTGGCATGGATTTCATACCGAGGTTTGACTTAAAAAAATTTTATGATGTATTTTTTATTTATTTTATTCTTTTATATCGAGTATAATGGAATAAGCACTTATGTGCTTTTTTTTTTTTTTTACATCCAGCCCCTGTGTGTATGCGGTTTTGTAAATTTTGTCATCTGTTCCCACCGGCACACAATAGCCTACTCTTTCGAAAAGCGGAACTGGATTTAACGTGTGCACAAGATGTTCTGCACGCGTTCGCACACGACACGGGGCCTCGGTTTATAGTCTCATCCGAAGGACTTTTGGGGAGATTGGAGTCTGCGCTAATGTTAACTCCAGGGGAAAATATCCCCTTGAACGGGAATCGAACCCGGGTCGTCAGATTGCCAGCGCAATGTTCTAACCACTAGGCTATCCCGTCCCCTGAGATGCCTATGCCTCTCATCCCCCACACCTTGAGAACAGTTCCTGTGGTAGGCTGTGTCATGAACATAAGCTGATGTATAATTCCCCTGCAGCAATCCAGGGGGAGGCCTCTCAATACAAATACTATCCCAAACCTTCTGGAAATTCTGTGCTAGGGAATACCCTCTTTTCTATCCCACTCTCTGTTTCTGTCTGTTCTTCCTGTTACCTCCTTCTTGTCTATTTTCTTCCCTCTTAGGTTCCTTCTCCTGGCCTTTTTTTTGTTTCCCCAGAAAGACTTAAAAGATAACTGAATTCTCTCTTACGCCAAAGTCGGATGTGCTGGGGCTTACTTGTCAGGAGCTTAACGGCAGCACAACGCATTTTCACTTATATAACATACAACAGTTGCGTCTGAGCATTCGACGAGGAAGAAGAAGAAGAAGAAGAATGACAAGGAGGAGGATGAGGAGGAGGAGGAGGAGGAGGAGGAGGAGGAAGAGGAGGAGGAGAAGAAGAAGACAAAGAAGAGAGAAGAAGAGAAGAAGAAGAAGAAGAAGAAGAAGAAGAAGAAGAAGAAGAGGAGGAGGAGGAGGGGGGAGGAGGAGGAGGAGAAGGAGGAGGAGGAGGAGGAGGAGAAGAAGAAGAAGAAGAAGAAGAAGAAGAAGAAGAAGAAGAAGAAGAAGAAGAAGAAGAAGAAGAAAAAGAAGAAGAAGAAGAAGAAGAAGAGGAAGAAGAAGAAAAGAAGAAGGAGGAGGAGGGAGAGGAGGAGGAGGAGGAGGAGGAGGAGGAGAAGGAGGAGGAGGAGGAGGAGGAGAAGAAGAAGAAGAAGAAGAAGAAGATAAGAAAAAGAAGAAGAATTGCGAAGAAGAAGAAGAAGAATTGCGAAGAAGAAGAATTGCGAAGAAGAAGAAGAAGAAGAATTGCGAAGAAGAAGAAGAAGAAGAAGAAATTGCGAAGAAGAAGAAGAAGAAGAATTGCGAAGAAGAAGAAGAAGAATAAGAATTGCGAATTGCGAAGAAGAAGAAAGAGGAGGAGGAGGTGGTGGAGGAGGAGAAGATGATGACGATTATGACGAAAAAGAAGACGAAGACGACGACGACGAAGAAGAAGAAGCTGGATATACGATAGCCTTTAAAAAACCCCACCGAAATCACAAAGAATAAAACCAAGCCGTTTATCACGGGCATGAAAAGAGCGTTCCCATGTCAGCATGCTTACACAACAACACCAGACCAGCCTAGCCAGGAGCCTGGCTTTTTTATCCTGTGTAGGAGGAACTTAAGTCACGCTTTGGATACTGGAAGCATGGCGAAGTGATAATCAGTAGCGGGTCCATTCAAAAGCAACCGTACACAGTTCCGCGTGGGACGCAACAGGGAACAAACGAAGCTTACACACTTCAACACTTTGGCCGGCACTCTATTCATCCACAAAAATACCGGGAATATATAATAATAATAATAATAATAATAATAATAATAATAATAATAGCAGCGAGACAGTGGATTCAGAAACAAAAGCGGTCATAGGAACAAAAACCAAAACCAAGAAAACCATAAACAAAGAACAAAGCTTCCCCACAAAAAAACAACAACAACCATCCCTCACACAAAATCAATAACAGACAAACAAACAAACAAAAAAAACAAAACCCACAAGCCAAAAACAAAGCATACCTTTTAAACAAACGCAAAAGCCAAAAAGAAAAGATACTCTTCAAAAACAAACCAAAAAACCCCAAACAAAACGTACCCTTCAAAAACGAACCCCCAAACAAAACATACCCTTCAAAAACGAACCCCCCCAAACAAAACATACCCTTCAAAAATAAATCCAAAGCCAAAACTCAAAATATACCTTCAAAAACATACCCACCAGCCAAGAAAAACCATACCCTTCAAAAACAAACCCCAAAGCCAAAACAAAACATACCCTTCAAAAACAAAACCCACAGCCAAAATACACAACATACCCTTCAAAAACAAACCCACAGCCAAAAACAAAACAAACCCTTAAAAAATGAACCACACAACAAAACATACCCTTCAATGACGAACCCCAAAACAAAACATACCCTTCAAAAACAAACTCACAGCTAAAAACAAACAAAAACATACCTTCAAAAACACCCCCCCCCCAAACAAAACACACCCTTCAAAAACAAACCCCAAAAGCAAAACACAAAACATACCCTTCAAAAACAATCCCCACAAAAAAAAAACATGCCCTTCAAAAACGTACGCCCAAACAAAACATACCCTTCAAAAACGAACCCCCAAAACAAAACATACCCTTCAAAAACGAACCCCAAAACAAAACGTACCATTCAAAAATAAACCCAAAAGCCAAACTCAAAACATACCCTTCAAAAACGAACTCCCAAAACAAAACATAACCTTCAAAAACGAACCACACAACAAAAATACCTTCAAAAACGAACCACACAACAAAACATACCCTTCAAAAACGAACCACACAACAAAACATACCCTTCAAAAACGAACCCACAAAACAAGACATATCCTTCAAAAACGAACCCCCAAAACAAAACATACCCTTCAAAATCGAACCCACAAAACAAAACATATCCTTCAAAAACGAACCCCCAAAACAAAACATACCCTTCAAAAACGAACTCCAAAACAAAACATACCCTTCAAAAAACATACCCAAAGAAAACCATACCCTTCAAAATCAAACCCCAAAGCCAAAACTCAAAACATGCCCTTCAAAAACAAAAACCCACAGCCAAGACAAAAAATACCCTTCAAAAAACGAACCCCCAAAACAAAACAAACCCTTCAAAAACAAACCCACAAGCCAAAAAACAAAACATACCCTTAAAACAAAAACAAAAAACCTAACAAAAAAACAAAGAAACAAAGAAAAAGGAAAACAACACCAAACACCTCCCCCCCACTCCCCTGCCATAAACAATCCTACCCACATTTCACTTTCAAGGCTTCATAAACCTTTTATTTCTCAAGCCATTCCACGGCACTGCCAGCAGACGTTTTGAAAAGGACATCAAATAAATATTTGTTTGAGAAACATGGAGTGGCTTCAGACTGAATAAACAGAAACTGCAAAACCACTTTTCTATTCACACAAACACAGACACACACGACACACACACACACACACACACACACACACACACCCCTACCCCCCCCCACAAAAAAACAACAACAAAACAAAACAAAAGCAAACAAAACCCGCTGATGACATCATTTACCACTTTTTGACGTCGATAAACCACGTCGACTTTTTAAAGGGTCTGGAGATATATCCGTTCATGGTTTTTTCAATATAAGAATAACTATAGAAAGAGTCTCGTTCAACAAACAGTTATGACAAAAAAATGAACGTTTGATGCAATCTTCCACGAATTCATTGCAAAAAAAAATCTGAGGATATAGAACTGGACATCAGAAGAAGAAGAAGGAGAAGAAGAAGAAGAAGAAGAAGAAGAAGGAGGAGAAGAAGGAGAAGAAGAAAAAGAAGAAGAAGGAGAAGAAGGAGAAGAAGAAGAAGAAGGAGAAGAAGGAGAAGGAGGAGAAGGAGAAGAAGGAGAAGAAGGAGAAGGAGAAGAAGGAGAAGAAGAAGAAGAAGAAGAAGGAGAAGAAGGAGAAGAAGAAGAATTGCGAAGAAGAAGAAGGAGAAGAAGAAGGAGAAGTAGAAGGACAAGAAGAAGAAGAAGAAGAAGAAGAAGAAGAAGAAGAAGAAGGAGAAGAAGAAGAAGAAGAAGAAGAAGAAGAAGAAGAAGGATGAGGAGAAGAAGACGAAGAAGAAGAAGAAGAATTAAGGAGAAGAAGAAGGAGCAGAAGAAGTAGAAGAAGAAGAAGAAGAAGAAGAGAAGAAGAAGAAGAAGAAGAAGAAAAGAAGAAGAAGAAGAAGAAGAAGAATACGACGACGACGACGACGACGACGACGAAGAAGAAGAAGAATAAGAAGAAAAAGAAGAAGAAGAAGAAGAAAAAGAAGAAGAAGAAGAAGAAGAAGAAGAAGAAAAAGAAGAAGAAGAAGAAGAAGAAGAAGAAGAAGAAGAAGAAGAAGAAGAAGAAGAAGAAGAAGACGACGACGACGAAGAAGAAGAACCGTTTTTTGAGCAAGAGCTCACTCAGTCTGTACCTTTTTACACCCTAAAGGGCACCAGGCCACAGCCACACACCATTGTTGTTGGGCGTTTCTCAGCTTAACACAACCTGGCTAGATGTCATCCAGAGGGGACGGGATAGAAGAGGAAGCCGCCGCACAGACAGGTTCTGTCTTGTTTTGATTTTATTCGTCTGTTTTGTGTGTGCGTTTATTTGTCTTGTCTGCCTGCCTCTCTGTCTCTCTGCCTTTCTTTTTATTTGTATGCCTGCCTGCCTGCTTGTTTGCCTTCCTGCCTGCCTGCCTGTCTGCCTTCCTGCCTGTCTGTCTGTCTGTTTGCCATTCTTTTTGTTTGTCTGTCTGCCATTCTGTCTTCCTGCCTGCCTACCTGCATGCCTCTGTGTGTGTGTGTGTGTGTGTGTGTGTGTGTTGTTGTTGTTGTTGACTTCAATTTTACGTCTGTTCACTTCTAGTGATATTAGACGAGGGGGAACAAATGGAGGGGTGGATGTCTTATTTACAACAAAAAATAGATAAAAATTAAAAAAATAAAAATTAGCCCCCCCCCCCCAAAAAAAAACCAAACAAACAAACAAAAAAAACCAACCATGCTTTTACAAAAAAATCACATAAAGAAACTTGGCAATGCAACAGGAATTATAAAAACCTAAAAACATGTCATTAACATTAATGCAACTATAACAAATGTCCTAAGGGACTGCGATAAAGGCCTTTCACAATATCAAATGCCCGTTTTAAATTATTGAATATGCTGGTAAGGGATTTTCAGAAAATGGGGATGAAAGGTTTTACACTCTGGCAGTCAAAAAGTATATGAGTATTGGTGATATTCTCACCACATAGACATTTACCATTTTTGCTGAATTTGGTTATCAATGCATTTAATTTCATTCTATAAAATAAAGCAGTTATTCTTCTTGACGTAAAAACATTTACACAATCCTTTGAATGGTTCACGACTGTTAAATTATCGGTGTTAATTGCAGTTCTAGTTAAAGATCTATCATTTTGCTGATTAGTTTCGGTGACCTTTCTCCATGATTTTTTGTTCTAGTAAGCTGTACCCCTCTTTTAAGGATAGAGGCACATGCAATTCTATTGCATCCGTTCATGTTTTGCACCTTTTTTGGCAGCTCTATCCGCCCACTCATTTGGAAAGAATCCAGTGTGTGAAGGCACCCAACAAAAATTAACACTTATGCCCTTTAAGGTTAAGAGATGGATAACATGCTTAATTTCTAATATATTTTTGAAGGTTTCTTATAACATGGAGATTTTAAAGCATACAATACCGACTTAGAATCAACGCAAAGAAGGATTTGAAATATATACAATGGCAAATCAAGAATATAAGTAAGACCCATTAATATTGCTATTAGTTCTGCTGTAATATCGAGTGATATTTACCAACATGTATGATTTTTCAATTTCAACGCTGGTTAACAAAAGCAGAACCTGTTTCTTGATTATTAGCGTGATCCGTCTGTATAAATTTGTAATGGTCAAATTATTTATGATGAATGTGGGATCGGACATCAGAAACCATTATATTCAAATTGTCATTCTTGTTTACATTAGACACCTCTATGTCAAAGTGTGCTTTATTCATCTCCATGATGGACAAGTAAGATTGCTTCTCGTGTATCCTATGCTGTGTTGATTGACTTCAGAGTTTTGTACCAGATCAGCACATATGAAACTTATGGGCATTATAGAGGCAATATATTTCGCTCTTTTAGGAAAATCCAATTCTGATTGTATTCTATTTCTTCTGAAATAAAGTTTTCAGTCGTTTTGTTTCTAAGCACATATTTAGCACATGCCAGTTGACGGTAATCATCCAAAGGCAACATGCGACTTCGTTATATGTTCCCAGGGCTGAGGCATGATAAGGCACACCAAGAGCCATGCCTGTATGCTTTGCAGTCTATACTTTGTAACTTTTTATGTAAATACTTAGGAGCACTGAAAAATACCTCTTGGCCATACGATAATTTTGAACGAATAAGAGACGTAGCTAAATATTTCAGATTTAATATGTCTGGCCCCAGAACTGTTTACTTCCATCTTCAAAAAGTTTAAGCCTTTCTTTGCTTTAGTTAAATTGTGTTCAATATGTGCATTCCAAGTTAGCTTGGAGTGAGAATGAATAACACCCAAGAACTTTACAGTATCTTTATACTCAATAACGTCGGTCCCAATTCTAATGCTGGTAGCTCATCTGGATTTACTGCTATTGTTAAAAAAGCCAGTGTACGTTTTTTTTTCTGTGGATAAGTAAATTCCATTTCGAGCATATAGTTATCGATGTTGTTAAGTTGGTTCTGGTTACCTTTATAATGTAGTTTAACGCTTTTTTGGTGTGTTTCGTTTATAGAAACATTCATCCACATGATTTTCAATCTGCATATTGCACTAAGACGACTTCCTTTGACAATTTCACAGGGAGATCATGCAGAAAACATTAAACAAGAGAGGCGATTTTACAGAACCTTGGGTAGTCCATTATGAAGAGATCTAAAACTTGAATATGATTTAGCTACTCTAACCTGTATACTTCTGTTAGTCAAAAAAACCTTTAATATAGTGATAGAAATACCCAGAAAAACCAAGATGCTTAAGTTTATGTAGCAAACTTCGCATGCCAAACTTGATCATACGCCTTTGGGGTATATCAAAAATGTTGCAAGAACAGTTCTTTCTTCTTGCAACTGAATTTTTATATGCGTTATAGCTTACAAGTTATCTATGGCAGATCTATCTTTTTGAAAACCCGCTTGATTAACCGGGATTATTTATTTTTATCACAGAAGTACATAAGCCTTTTAATAATATTCTCTCCATCAACTTGCAAGTTGTGAGGTCAAGCAATTGGTCTGTAGCTAGATTTGTTGTTCTGGGCTTTCCTGTTTATGAATTGGAACGACAATGGACTGTTTCCACCTTACTGCATAACACCTTCAATCCAACATTTATTGAACAGTTTATGAAGTAGAAAAATGAAGTTTGCGGGTTTAGATGTTTTAACATGTATTAGAAACGCATCTAATCCAACGATGTTTTTTGTTAGAGAGAGAGAATATAAGCATCTCTAACTTCATCCACTGAAATTGGAGCATTAATGTATGAACTGTTGTCAGAGACTGGGTCGGCATATTCTGTTTTACTTTCCTCTTCTGTTCTATATTTTCTTACACTTAAGTGACAAGCCTTCAGACACATTGATTTTGAAAAAACATGTCTGCAAATGCCTCTGCCTTTTCTAAATTTGATGGAAAAATTCTTTGTTTTTCAGTCTCACTGGGACAAGTTGGTAAACTAACATCTTTTCATTTCATGAAATTTTTTCCCAAACCTTTTTAAGGTCCTTATGATTTGAAATTTCGGTTTGGTACAAAAAGAAGTCCAAATTGTCTCTTAGTGAGCTACAACAAGGTTACAATGAATTTTAGCTTGTTTCTGTTTTACATTATTTTCTGATGTTTTATCTTTTAAAATAAATTTTATACATTAAGCGTTTATTTTTAACTGCTTCCTCACAAGCTGGTGTCCACATATATTTCCTGATGTTTATTTGTTTTTAACGTATTTATTTTGGGGATAGATAAAGTGGCAGCATGAAGGATGGTCTCAGTAAAGTGGAATAGAAGTGGTAAATGTTGTCAGTGTCAAAGCCGTCAGTTTTTGTAAACTGCTAGGATGTCTTCAAACTTCTGCCAATCGGGCTTTTTTATAGTTAAATTTGGGGATTTTGTCTTCCTTAGTGTCACAGAAAGTTGTTGTTCCACCAAAAGTTGTGATAATAGGCATGGTGATCGCTGCCGGGTTGTCCTTATACGTTGACCACTCACACTCTGGAGCTAATGCAGGAGGACACAAATGATAGATCTAAGTGATGCTTTGTGACTAGCAATGTCTGGAATTCTGGGTGACACTGCCGTCATTTAGCAAGCATAGACAGAATCAACTATGTTTTCTACAAATCGTTTTATGAGATATTTTTCTACATTCTTTATCCCGAAGGGGGCATGTGCATTAAAATTCTCCTGCAATGAACCACTTTTCATTATCTTAAGGTTGTGTATCCACTCAGTATTCAGTTCATTTGGTCCCTTGGGAGAATATACGATACAGTATTTATTATTAAGTTTTTTCCAAACCTTACTCGTGCTGCACATGAAATGTATATCTGGGGTCGGGTTTAGGTATGGTGAGGGACACATGCAGTAATCTACCCTTCCTGAATGTATATGGCTGCACTGATTTTTGTTACAGCATCGACTTGCTGATAGACAGGTGGATAATAATAGCCAGGCAGTTTGGGCAGCTTACTTTTATTTACTTTGAGTGATTGTAACATCACTACTTGATAATGATTTTCAGCAAGATGCTGGGTTAAATAGGGCAGATTAGTGGAAATAGATCTAGCATTCCACTGCATGATGGAAAACGTGCTTGGTTGTTTGGTAGGCATACTAAAGTACAACGTTAAAAAACAAACCATAATAGATTAATAACAAAACAAACCCAACCCAGAAAAAGACTTTACCAAACAAACAATACAAAATACAAAGAAAAAAATAATAAACAATGTTAACTGACTAAAGAATTTTAAACTTAAGAAATAAATCATTCAAGAAAGTTCACACTGGATCAAGTAAAAACAGCGGGTACAGATGTGAGCAAAACGGAATAATACCATAGCTAGTGCACTGCAAGTTACTACACATAAATTACCAGTCAGTGTTTCTTAACACATTAACATGATTAGGTCTAGGCTGTCTCCACCATGGGTACTGGCAGTCCTGGAAAGTGAATGGCCACTGGCTAGATCTGTACACTGGTTGTTGAACGTAGTGGTCGTAGGTAGATCTATAGGAGGGTACCTGGCGTGGATTGTTGTAGAACCAGCGTCTTGGTTCCTCTTTGCTTTTCCCAGAGCAATGCGTGCACGTGTCGGCCGATGTTTCTGGCGAGGACACGTGACCCCTGAGCATTAGGGTGCAGCTGGTCTCTGAAATTACTATAGTGAGTGTTCAGGTTTTCATGGGATGAAAGAGACATTTTTCTGTTCAAACAATTCAGAACATGTTATAGCATTGAACACATCTCTTTTCCTCTGCAGATCAGCATTTTTGGTAGGAGTAATCTTGCTAATTACAACTTTGGTATCAGGGAAAGAGGTAATAACATTTTTCACATTCTGAACCATGTTCTTACTGGCTTCCTGTGGGTCTGTGTCTTTCAAATCATTAATTCCACAATGGATAATGACACCCTTGTGGTTTCTGGACATCAGGGCTTTGCTTTCACAGACTGGTTTAATCTCCCAATTTTCAGTGTTTTCACTTTGACAGCGTCAAAGCCATAGGAGTTACCCAGGCGCTTGCTGTTAATCCCGTGTAGAATGGAGTCGTGAACGATCACTACGGTAGGGAGACTAGAATTCTTTTCCATCAAAGTAGAATTTGACTTGACGTCATCATTCTTTTTCATCACTGGGGTCTTCTTTTGACGTAGGTTATCAGGCTTTTTAGCTTTCCTTTCTGATTTCTCAATTTCCACTGACCTCTTTGGTGTTGTGCCAGTGCTGGGTGAAGAGGGCAGAGGGCTGGGTGAAGAGGGCAGTCCTTTTGCTGCTTGAGCGTAGGTGGTGGCTGGCAGGGGGGAGGAGCGTGGTGCCGAAGAACAGTCGGTCTGAGTTCCTCTGGTCACCATGCTGGAGGTTCTCCTCACCGGTGTTTCGGTGTCCGTAGCAGTAGCGCTGATGGTGACCAGGAGGCGTCCCTGGTCCGCCACGGTCCTCTCCAGAGCCGTGATCTTTTCGCTCAAAGACAAGATCATCTGCCTCAGTTCAGGAAGGATGGATTGGGAATGGTCTGGAAGATCTGGATCGTTAGGCCTAGCAGCGTTGCCATTGGTAGAAGTGTTCGGCAGAACAGCTGCTTTTCCGTTTGTGGTTTTGGCCGTAGCATCTTCTAGGTTTTCTTGATCAGCCTTTTTCCTTGATGTGTGTACATCTAAGTAACTAGCGGCTGACCGTTGACGTCGTGTTTTCGTCATTTTTTTATGCAATAACAAGCCTGTGCACTAGGCTGATTTTAGTGGCTGCTTACTGTCGCCATGTTGTGACGTCATGTGTGTGTGTGTGTGTGTGTGTGTGTATTTGTCCGTCTGCCTGCCTATCTGAGTGTTTGTCTTCCTGCCTGCCTGTCTGCTTGTCTTCCTGCCTGCCTGTCTGTCTGTCTGCTTGTTTGTCTGTCTGTCTGCTTGTCTGTCTGTCTGCTTGTCTGTCTGTCGCTCTAGTGTTCAGACTATGCCAGGCCCTTGTTCTTTTTCTGGATCTTGTTCTTGTTGTTCATGTTGTTCATGTTCTTGTTGTTCATGTTCTTGTCGTTCACGTTCTTGTTGTTTATGTTCTCGTTGTTCATGTTCTTATTGTTTATGTTCTTGTTGTTCATGTTATCTCTGTTCATGTTCCCGCTGTTCATGTTCTCGACGTTCATGTTCTCGGTGTTCATGTTATAGCTGTTCATGTTATAGCTGTTCCTGCCCTTGTTGTTCACTTTCTTGGTGTTCCTGTCCTTGTTGTTCTTGTTGTTCATGTTCTTGTTGTCCTTGTTGTTCATGTCCTTGTTGTTCTTGTTCTTGTTGTGTTGTTCTTGTTGTTCCTGTCCTTGTTGTCCTTGTTGTTCATGTTCTTGATGTTCATGTTCTTGTTGTTCTTGTTGTTAATGTTCTTGTTGTTCATGTTCTTGTTGTTCTTGTTGTTCATGTTCTTTTTTGTTCATGTTGTTGTTGTTCTTGTTCTTGTTGTTCATGTTATCGTTGTTCCTGTTCTTGTTGTTCCTGCTCTTGTTGTCCCTGTCCATGGTGTTCCTGTTCTTGTTGTTCCTGTTCTTGTTGTTCATGTTTAGTTGTTCTTGGGTTTTTCATGTTCTTGGTTTTCCTTGTTCTTGTTGTTCATGTTCTTGGTGTCCTTGTTCTTGTTCATGTTCTTGTTGTTCCTGTCCTTGGTGTTCCTGTTCTTGTTGTTCATGTTTATGTTCTTGTTGTTCTGTTCTTCCTGTCCTTGGTGTTCCTGCTCTTGTTGTTCATGTTCTTCGTGTTCCTGTTCTTGTTGTTCTTGTTGTTCCTGTTCTTGTTGGTCCCGTTCTTGTTGCTCATGTTCTTGTTGTTAATGTTCTTGTTGTTCACGTTCTTGGTGTTCCTGTTCTTGTTGTTCATGTTCTTGTCGTTCCTGTTCTTGTTGTTCATGTTATTGGTGTTTCTGTTCTTGTTGTTCTTGTTGTTCATGTTCTTGTTGTTCATGTTTTTGGTGTTCCTGTTCTTGTTGTTCTTGTTGTTCATGTTCTTGGTGTTCTTGCTCTTGTTGTCCCTGCTCTTGTTGTTCCTGTCCTTGGTGTCCCTGTTCTTGTTGTTCCTGTTTTGTTGTTCATGTTCTTGGTGTTCCTGTTCTTGTTGTTCTTGGCGTTCCCGTTCTTGTTGTTCTTGTTGTTCATGTTCTTGGTGTTCTTGTTGTTAATGTTCTGTTGTTCATGTTCTTGGTGTTCCTGTTCTTGTTGTTCTTTTTGTTCATGTTCTTGGTGTTCTTGTTGTTCATGTTCTTGTTGTTCATGTTCTTGGTGTTCTTGTTGTTCATGTTCTTGTTGTTCATGTTCTTGGTGTTCTTGTTGTTCATGTCCTTGTTGTTCATGTTCTTGGTGTTCTTGTTGTTAATGTTCTTGTTTTTCATGTTCTTGTTGTTCTTGTTGTTCATGTCCTTGTCGTTCATGTTCTTGGTGTTCCTGTTCTTGTTGTTAATGTCCTTGTTGTTCTTGTTGTTCATGCTCTTGTTGTTCACGTTCTTGTCGTTCATGCTCTTGATGTTCACGTTCTTGTTGTTAATGTTCTTGTTGTTCTTGTTCTTGTTGTTCCTGTCCTTGTCGTTCATGTTCTTGGTGTTCTTGTTGTTCATGGGTTGTTGTTCATGTTCTTGGTGTTCTTGCTCTTGTTGTCCTGCTCTTGTTGTTCCTGTCCTTGGTGTCCCTGTTCTTGTTGTTCCTGTCCTTGGTGTCCCTGTTCTTGTTGTTCTGTCCTTGGTGTCCCTGTTCTTGTTGTTCCTCTCCTTGGTGTCCCTGTTCTTGTTGTTCTGTCCTTGTCGTTCATGTTCTTGGTGTCCCTGTTCTTGTTGTTCCTGTCCTTGGTGTCCCTGTTCTTGTTGTTCCTGTCCTTGGTGTCCCTGTTCTTGTTGTTCCTGTCCTTGTCGTTCATGTTCTTGGTGTTTCCCCGTTCTTGTTGTTCCTGTCCTTGGTGTCCTGTTCTTGTTGTTCCTGTTCTTGTTGTTCCTGTCCTTGTCGTTCATGTTCTTGGTGTCCCTGTTCTTGTTGTTCCTGTCCTTGTCGTTCATGTTCTTGGTGTTCCTGTTCTTGTTGTTAAGTCCTTGTTGTTCTTGTTGTTCACGTTCTTGGTGTTCATGCTCTTGTTGTTCATATTCTTGGTCCTGTCCATGATCTTGTTGTTCATGTTCTTGTTCATGTTCATGGTTTTTGTTGTTCATGTTCTTGTTATGTTCATTGGTCTTGTTGTTCATGGTATTGCTGTTCATGTTCTTGTTCGTATTCTTGCTTTCGTTATTGCTCTTGTTGTTACTTTCGACGTTGCTCGTGTTCTTCCATCTTGTTGTTGTTGTTGTTGTTGTTGTTGTTGTTGTTGTTGTTGTTGTTGTTGTTGTTGTTGTTGTTTCTTCTTCTTCTTCTTCTTCTTCTTCTTCTTTCTTCTTCTCTTCCCCTCCTCCTTTTTCTTCTTCTTTTCACACAGACAGAAACTCCCACTCCAAAAGTTCTGACGAATACTACAGCCATACGGCTTGTGTCACACACACAACATTGAACACAGATCCTCAAAGTAGGTACTCTGTATTGACGATATCAGCCGTGACTCTTTTTACTACACCCTTCTTACAGATGACACCACCTCAGAACACGTCAGATTACTTGATTTAACTCCCGAAGAAGGAATGCGGATGCCTTAATGGTGGGCAAAAACCCCCAAACTGCCGGTGGCATACGCAAAACTCTCACTGTTGGTGAACGTCGAAGCTCTAGCCTAAAAAAAAATGATAAAAAAAGGAGAGAAAAGAATTAACAGGGGAACAGACACAGACACACACACACACATACACATACACATGCATGTAAACACACACACACACACACACAACACACAACACACACACCACACACACACGCACACACACCACAAACCATACACATACACCACACACCCCACCACACACACACACCACACAACACACCCCAAAAACACACA
>CM054138.1:29912402-29922402 GCA_028751875.1 Rapana venosa
ACGGTGTTTTCAAGAAGGCAGAGGAATACCCTCTAGGAATCGATGTCAAGATTCTATCTCCTTTTCTCCTACCCCCCATCCTTCTCACCCCTCCTGTGACAATGAAATGGACAATGACAGATTTTTTATTTCGAGGATAATGAATAAGCACCCATGCGCTTTTTTACATCTCTTACAGATTTTATGAGAGGAGAGAGAGAGAAAAGGGGAGAAAAGGGGAGAGAGAGAGAGAGAGAGGAGAGAGAGAGGGAGAGGAGAGAGGAGAGAGAGAGAGGGGAGAGAGTGTGTGTGTGTTTGGGGGGGAAATTTTGAACCTAAGACTGTTCGTGTTTTTTATCCACCTGCTGGTTTTTTACGGATTATGTGGCTACACATCGTTACAGACACGTTGTGAGACCAGACAAAGGAACACTAGGCTGAAGAAAAGTATTGTGCTCCAAACTGTCAGATGATACGGATTTAACTGAATCTTTGATAAATCATTTTCAAAGTGATTGAGAAGTTGTAATTGGTTACCGGCACTTGTTTTTTCATCCACTATATATCTGATTAATGATAGGGATTTAACGGATATTATAAGAATCAAAAGACATTGTTCATGAAGCGCAACTTGGATTCAGATCCCCCGAAAACAACAACAACAACAGCGAAAAAACCAAACCAAAACAATGCCCCCCAAAAAAAAAAACAACAACCAAACAACAAAAAAAAAAACCCAACTACCAAAACATAAACGAAAAACGACCAAACCCAAACCAAACCAAAACCCAAAACCAAAACAAAACAAATAAAAACCAACAATGCCCCCCCAAAACCCCCCCCCCCCAAAACCCAAACAAACAAAAAACCCCAACAAAAACAACAAACCCCCAACAAAACAAAACCAAACACAAAAAACCCAACAAAGAACAACCCCCCACAAAAAAAAAAACGAAAGAAAGCAACAAACCCAAACTATAAATCTTCTGGTAGGCGAAATAGGGGGAAAAGAATCTGCTAAGGAAAGAGTGTGTTATACTGGGCAATCCCAGAAACGCTACACTGATTCACAACGCCCAACACGCTCACACCCCAGCTTTTCGTAAGAGTAGGCCATTGTGTGCCGGTGGGAACGGATGACAAAATTTACAAAACCGCATACACACGGGGACTGGATGTAAAAAAAGCACATATTAAGTGCTTCTTCCATTATCCTCGATATAAAAGAATAATAAAAAGAAAGTAGTAGCTTTGAATCTTACTTCATGCTTCACGCTTCACGCGGACCTCTTCAGTTTTATTTGCGGCTGTCGCTGTTATTGTTATTGTTGTTGTTGTTGCGATTTACCCAATTTAACACTCCAGGGAAGACGTCACCCCCCCCACCACCCCCCGCCGAAATACATAATAATTATACACATATCTCACAATGTATGAACGACAGCGATACCCATACAAGCACACACACGCACAGGTTGAGTAAGTTTACGAGCATGAATGAATCTCGCCATATATTATGTAGGCAGCCATACACCGACTTCAAAGGATTTTTTTTTCTCTCTCTCTCTCCCCCCAGTCTATAAATGAGATACAGTGGAGACTGCTGTTATGCTAAGAGCTTGTCATGGTTGAAGACACCATTTTAAAGCCTAACAGCAAGTTTGATGATAAAGGTCTTAGCCTCTTCAGTATCTGACGAAGCCAAAGCTTTTAGGCCCGGTCCATTTATTGTGGGATATAGCTTCCCCATAAGATCCAAAGGACTTGCAAAGACAATTTTACAAGGCGCTGTCCGAGGAGGAAGAAGAAGAGGCAGACCAAGGAAGAGCTGGGAGGATAACATCAGCGAATGGACAGGCCTAGAACTCAACAAAACCCCGAGAAAGGCAGAACAGAGAGAGGAATGGAGGGAACTGGTTGTTGAGTTTTTGAGGGTGCCCCCACGGTCGTCAGACTACGGGACAGATAGATAGAGAGATAGATAGCTTTCCCCGATCACCCTCTGTCCAAGGTAAAGGTAAAGGTAAACGTGTTCCCTTAACCTAGGCAAGTCATTGGGGAGCGAGATGTCAAGAGGCCTCAGCTTCTCTAGGGAGCCAGCATATTGAAGACGGTGCGGCGCCCATCTCCTCTCCTCTCCCTCGCTGGTTTACCTTCCCTGACCCTAAAGAGGCAGGTACCCTATTTACAGCTGGGTGAAGTCCTTCGGATGAGACTTTAAACCGAGGTCCCGTGTGCGAACGCACGCAGAACATCTTGCGCACACGTTAAATCCTGTTCCGCTTTTCGTAAGATTTAGGCCATTGTGTGGGGGGAACAGATGACAACATTGACAAAACCCGAAATACACACGGGACTGGATGTAAAAAAGCACATAAGTGCTTACCCCATTATCTCGATATAAAAGAATTTAAAAAAAATGTGGGGGGGGGGGGGGGGGGGGGGGGGGGGGGGGGGGGGGGGGGAACTGTGCTGAAGCCAAAGCGCGCAAACGGTCACCCATCCGACTGGTAATAACGCTCGATGCTGCTTAACCTTGACTGCGGGGGGAAAGCGAGTGCTCTGACCACTGTAGCTGTTACTGCTGGCTGACTAAGTCTGAAAGGTAATAGTTATCCTTTCGTTGTTGTTTTCTTTGTTTTTTGTGTGGATTTTGGTTGTTTTGTGTGGTTGTTATATATATATATTTAACCCACGTTTAAGTCACGCTAGATTTCTCTGCGTGAAATTCGGGCTGCTCTCTCCCCGGGGAGAGCGCGTCGCCACAAGAGTAGCGCCACCCATTTTTTGGGTTGTTTTTATCCTGTCTGCAACTGTATCCGCTTCCCTATCAGAGTGGCTTTTTTCTACAGAATTTTGCCAGGGACAACTCTCTTGTTGCCGTGGGTTCTTTTACGTGCGCTAAATAATTATATGTAACACACGGGACCTCGATTTATGGTCTCATCCGAAAGACTAGCGCGCCCAGACCACCACTCATGGTCTAATGGATGGGGGGAAAAGTTTCGGGTCCAAACGGGATTCGAACCACCGCACACTTCCGACCCGGACTTTTCACTTTCTAGACAGGCTCGTTACCTCAAGGACCCCGACCCGTTTGACAGATTTATTTTATTTTATTTTATATTTTATTTTTATATTATATATTTATATATATATATATTTTATATATATATATTTATATATTTATATATAATATATATATATTATATATATGTATTATGTTGACTGACTCTATGAGCGCATGACTCGTACAAGCTGAAATACATGTATACGTCTTATACTTGTATTCACCTCTCCCCTCCCCCCTCCTCCCTTCCCCCCCCAAAGTTTTCTATCCCTATTATGATATAAACCCATTCGAGCGTTGTTGTTTTTTTTACGTTACATTGGTTTGCGTAAATTACTTGAATTTTTTTTAGAATAGAAGAAAGAAAAAAAACCCCTTTCTGATCAGAAGAAAAAACAGAATACGCTGACAGAGAGACAGACAGACAGACAGACAGTGGACCGTCCTTTATTTGGTTATGCCCTGTCACCCCAAAGACTGGTCATAATTAATAGCCCGGGTGGTTTCCGTGTTAAGTTTATCGCGTTTTTTGATCCCCTCGTTCGGTCGCGACCATCATACAAAAAAAATAAAAAATAAAAAAAATAATAAAATATTTATGCTTTTTGTGACGCGCGTTGCTGAATGGTTTGTAAATTTTAAAACAGCAAGTCACTGCCTTTAAAACATCCTGCCTTCTTGCATTCTTTTTTTCTCCTTCCATCCTTCTTTTTTTCCCTCTTTCATCCATCCCTTTCCCCCCTCCTTCCTTCTTCTTTTCCCCTTCCTTCCCCCCCCCCTCTTTCCCTCTTTTCATCTTTCCTTCGTTCCTTCTTTCATTTCCTTTCTCCTTCACTCTATCTTCCCTCTTCCTGCGGGTCAATTCCCTTTTTTCTTCCTTCCCTCCTTCTTTCCTTCCCTCCCTTATTCTTTCCTTCCCTCCTTCTTCTTTCCTTCCCTCCCTTTTTTTCCTTCGCCCCCTTCTTCTTTCCTTCCCTCCCTTCTTTCCTTCCCTCCCTTCTTTCCTTCCCCTCCCTTCTTTCCTTCCCTCCTTTTTCCTTCCCTCCTTTTTTTCCTTCCCTCCTATATGTCTTCCTTCCCTCCCCCTTCCTTTCTCACTTCCTCCTTTCCCTCCCAACTTCCTTCTTTCCTTCCATACTTCCCTCCTTCTTCCTTCCTTTTTTTTCCTCCCTCTTCTCTCCTTCCCTCCTTCCTTCTCTCCCTTCGTCCCTCCTCTCTTCCTTCCCATCCTTCTTTCCCCCCTCCTCTTCCTTCTTTACCTCCTTCTTTCTTTCCTTCTTTTCCTCCTCTTTTCCTTCCTTCCTTCCTTCTCCCCTTCTTTCTGTTTTTACTTCCTCCTTCCTTTTTTCCTTTCCTTCTATCCTTCCTTCTTTCCGTCCCCCCTTTCCCTTCTTTATTCATTCTTTGTTTCTTTGTTTGTTTCTTTCTGTGTGTGTGTGGGGTGTGTGTGTTTTGTGTGTGTGTGTATGTGTGTGTGTGTGTGTACGTTGTGGTGCATGCGCGCGCGCGCGCGCACGTGTGTGTGGAAATTTTATTCTGCTCCACATCACAGCAAAATAAAAAAGTGTAATCAACCGACTGTTTCCAGTCTCTGTGATCAAAAGTGTGTTGTTGATAAGTCTCTCCGCAATATTGAAAGCTTGGTGATAGAAACTATTTAAAATTCATAGCGCAAGCAGAACTTAAAAAGGAAACAGAAAAATGCAGGTGATTTTGCTATCCATCTTTTATGTCTATTAAACAACGAAATCCATTATTTTTATTGTGTGTGTGTGAAAGCAAGAAAGAGAGAGAGAGAGAGAGAGAGGAGAAGAGAGAGAGAGAGGAGAGAGAGAGAGAGAGAGGGAGAGAGAGAGAGAGAGAGAGAGAGAGAGAGAGAGAGAGAGAGAGAGAGAGAGAGAGAGAGGGCAGAGAGAAAGAGAGAGAAAGAGGGGAAAGAGAGAAAGAGAGAGAAAGAAAGAAAAAGAAAGAAAGAGAGAGGAGAGAGACACACACACATTCAAACATACATACACACAACACACTTACACACTTAAACACACTTACCACACAAACATACTTACACACACACAGGCGGGGCGCGCTCACACATTACACACACACACACAAAACACACACACTTACACACACACACACACACACACAACACACACACACACACACACACCACACACACAAACCAACACACACACACACACACACACACACACACACTTACACACACACACACACACACACACACACACACACGATTACACACACACACCCACACTCACACCCCACTTACACACACACACACTTACACACACACACTTACACACACACACACCCCACACAAAACACACACACAAAACACACACACCCCACAACACTTACACACACACACACACACAACACACACACACCCCACACACACACACACACACACACACACACACACACACACACACACACACTGGCATAACACATGCAAATACACATATAACATGAAGGGCATCAATAAACTATGCGTGTGCTTGGTCTTGCGTGCATCCAAGCATGCACACAGTTTTTGGCATGTGTTCGCCAATTCAAGACATGCTCAGAGAGGACGAAAAAAAACCAAACCAACAAAAACCAAAAAAATAAACAAACAAAAATCCCAAACAAACCACGAACAGCTATGGAACCTGAGCCTTTGTTGTTGTTGTTGTTGTTGTTGTTGTATTGTTCTTTGATAATTGGTAACGCTGTGATAATGTGATAGACAATACTGGTCATGTGAGATGTTTGACCGAGGGAATAATAACGATAACAATAATAATACTGATAATAATAATGATGATAATGATGATAATGATAGCAACAACAATAACAACAATAATTAATTTAAGTAATAACAATAATAATAATAATAAATAATAAAGGAATTTATATGGCGCTCTATCTTGCACAGACAAATCAAGGCGCTTGCACTCAACTCATTCTTTCTTACACAGTCATGCATGCAACCAATGACAATATAATACTACTAAAAAGTCCAAAAATGTGAAAATGTGACGGAACTGTGATTCCCTTTTGTTTTTATGACATGCCGACCATTAACTGACCATACTGACCATTAACCACTTAACCATGAGCTAGTTGGAGAAGATAAAAAAAACAAAAAACTGAGGAGATTCTAGATTTATTATTGTATGGGAAATATTCCGGAGATTCTAAATTTATTATTGCTACTGGGGAAATATTTCCTGGAGATTCTATATTTATTATTGGTACTGGGGAAATATTTCGAGGAGATTCTAGATTTATTATTGGTACTGGGGAAATATTTCCTGGAGTTTTTAGATTTATTATTGGTACTGGGGAAATATTTCCTGGAGATTCTAAATTTATTATTGCTACTGGGGAAATATTTCCCGGAGATTCTAAATTTATTATTGCTACTGGGGAAATATTTCCTGGAGATTCTATATTTATTATTGGTACTGGGGAAATATTTCGAGGAGATTCTAGATTTATTATTGGTACTGGGGAAATATTTCCTGGAGTTTTTAGATTTATTATTGCTACTGGGGAAATATTTCCTGGAGATTCTATATTTATTATTGGTACTGGGGAAATATTTCGAGGAGATTCTAGATTTATTATTGGTTTCTGGGGAAATATTTCCGGGTTTCTAAATTTATTATTGCTTTCTGGGGAAATATTTCCTGGAGATTCATATTTATTATTTGGGACGGGGGGAAATATTTCGAGGAGATTCTAGATTTATTATTGGTACTGGGGAAATATTTCCTGGAGTTTTTAGATTTATTATTGGTACTGGGGAAATATTTGCTGGAGATTCTAGATTTATTATTGGTACTGGGGAAATATTTCCTGGAGATTCTAGATTTATTATTGGTACTGGGGAAATATTTCTGGAGATTCTAGATTTATTATTGGTACTGGGGAAATATTTCCTGGAGATTCTAGATTTATTATTGGTACTGGGGAAATATTTCCTGGAGATTCTAGATTTATTATTGGTACTGGGGAAATATTTCCTGGAGATTCTAGATTTATTATTGGTACTGGGGAAATATTTCCTGGAGATTCTATATTTATTATTGCTACTTGGGGAAATATTTCCTGGAGATTCTCGATTTATTATAGCTACTGGGGAAATATTTCCTCTTATAAATGTCGACTAAACAAAACTAAACGTGCCATCAACAGTTTTGTGCAAGGAACTAAAAATACAGATACAAGGTAAACAAAATATAATGCATTGTCTAGAAATGAAAGCAGCTGCATTCGAAGGGAAATGGTTTCCATGAAACACAAATCTTACTGAAAATGGGAACACTGCCACTCAATGAGAAAATGGATGATCTAGAAGTGTAACTCATGGAGAGAGGGGGTCTTAAATATAGCACAATGCTTTATTCTTAATGTCCTTCGGATGAGACTATAAACCGAGGTCCCATGTGCGAACGCACGCAGAGCATCTTGCGCATATGTTAAATCCTGTTCCAGGTTTCGTAAGAGTAGGCCATTGTGTGCCGGTAGGGAACAGATGACAGAATTTACAAAAACCGCATACACACGGGGACTAGATTTTAAAAAAAAAAACAAAATGAGTGTTATTCCATTATCCTCGAAAAAAAAAGAAAAAAAATTGTTATATTTGTTTTTTTTCCCCCCTGCAACTTTTGATGAAATTTCTTATAAAAATTGTATACAGCACATATGATTTAATATGAAATTTTGTGAGTAATCGTAGAGAAGGGGGAGAGAGAGAGAGAGAGAGAAGAGAGAGAGAGAGAGAGAGAGAGAGGGAGAGGAGGGGAGAGGAAAGGGAGGAAGGGCGGCAAGCAATTTACTAAAAAGAATATCATAATTTATATCTCACTGGGCGAGGTGGGGGGGGGGGGGGGGGGGGGGGGGGGGGAGGGGTACCTGGAAGTTTAGAACCTTGCACTTGTCATCTGACGGCCCAGAATCAACACACTACAGACACACATGTTCTAGGGGATGTTCAACCTCGAGTTTACATCAGTACCGACCCCCCACCCCTCCTGAAAGTCCTTCGGATGAGATTATCAACAGAAGTCAGGAGTGCAAACGCACGCAGAACAGAACAGCTTGCACACATGTTCATTAAAACCCGTTCCACCTTTTGGAGGAGAGTAGGCCATTATTTGCCAGTAGGAACAGATGACGAAATAAAAAAAACAAACACACTCACATGCACGCTGGTGTCTTAATTAGATATTATCACCGAATTCGGAATGCTGCTACCTCAATGGTGGGCAACAACGGTCGCATACGCAAAGACTCCAAATTAGCGATTAAAAAGACTATAAAAAAAATTCCATTCCTGATAATATATCTGATAAAATGACGAATGCATTTTTTTTTTACAAAGTGGATACTTAAGAAAAAAAGAGACATAACATTTTTTGGCCCTTAAACCAAGTTACCAAAGGTAACAACAGTTCACCGCTTTTTATTTCTGTACCCAAAACTAACACTTTAAGTTACAAAGTCTGACTCTGTCTGAAGTGAGGAACAAGAAACACCCCCCCTCCTCCTCCCCCCCCCGCCCCAACAACCATAACACAAAACATAACCTTCAACACAAATCGATTCAACACATCGTTGTATTATATTGTTACTCCCCCCACCACCCTCCCACAACGCAAACCCTGATGTACAATACAATACAATTCAATATAACCCATCGTTCTATTGCATTGTTTACATCCGCCCCCCCTCACACACACATATACTCCCACAACACAAACCATAACCTTCAACACAAATCGATTCAACACATCGTTGTATTATATTGTTACTCCCACCACCTTCCCACAACACAAACTCTGATCTACAATACAATACAATACAAATCAATAGAACCCATCGTTGTATTGCATTGTTACTCTACATCCGCCCCCTTCCCCCCACACACACATACTCCCACAACACAAACCATAACCTTCAACACAAATTAATTCAATACATCGTTGCATTATAATATTTACTCCCCAACCCTCCCAAACACAAACCCTAATCTACAATACAATACAATTCAATACAACACATTATTGTATTGCATTGTTACTCTACATCCCCCCCTCACACACATATTTAAAACCCCCAACACAAACTATAACCTTCAACACAATCAATTCAAACATCGTTGTATTATATTGTCACTCCCCCCCCCCCCCCCCCCCCCCCCCCCCCCCCAACCCAAACCCCCCCCAAACTAAAATTCCAAACCTTTTATTCAGACCACCCCCCCCCCTCCCCAACCAAACCGCAAACCATGGTTCAAGTGGGGGGAAGTTTTTTTTCCAAAACAACCCAAAAACCAAAATTGAAAATTGCCCTTGAAACCTAAGCCCGGGGAATGAAAACTTTTTTTTTAAAAGTTTATTACAAAAAAGATTTCCAGCAGCATGGGCAACACACACCAACACAACAAACCAACAAACCCCCACACAAAACCAAAACCCACACCACAACAACACAAAACCCACACAACAACACAAACACCACACCACACACACACACACACCACCACCACACACACCCCCGCAGGTGGCAAAAACCCAAACATTTGGTTAAATCCACCCAACACCAACACATCCCTCCTCTGCCTTTTTCTTTTAAATTCCCTAAGGGGGGGACTGATTGTAAAAAACCCCAATGGGTGCTTATTCATTATCCTCGAAAAAAAAAATTTTGATTGCTTGTTATTGTCACACACACACACACACAAACACCACACACACAAAACACACACACACATACACACAAACACACACACACACACACAACACAAATAATACACACCCCAACACACACACCACGAAACACACCACCCACACACAGACAGACCAACACACACAACCACACACACACACCACCACACACAAACACACACCCACAACACACACCACACACACCACACAAATT
>CM054138.1:29929902-29934902 GCA_028751875.1 Rapana venosa
TGATGTGCTTGGAATTCCCCCTTTTTAAAAATTATTTTCTAGCCCTCTCTTTCATTCTGCCTTGTTCCCTTTTTTTCTGTCACCTCCTTCTTTACTTTAAACAGCAGTTTAGATGCCATAGCCACTTGCATCAAAAAACGCTTTGATTTGTCTCTGCAAGATATAGCGCTTTATAAAAATTTCCCTTTTTATTATTATTATTATTTATTATTATTTTTTTTTCTTCTTCTTCTTCTTCTTCTTCTTTTTCTTCTTCTTCTTATTGTTGTGCGTTCCCCCGCTTAACACCCTGGGGGGGGGGGGGGGGGTCACCCAGAATATGCACTCTTGACTCACTCATCATCCCACCTTGGGAATCAATCACTGTGAGATAGGAAAATAGTACACCGGATGAGAAGTTTTGCGTGTATGACCGTTTTCAAGTACCTCGGCCATAATTATAGGCAGCCATACTCCGACTTCAGAGGGTGTTTTTAAAATATTTTAAAAATATTCTTATTTATTATTTATTCTTTTTATCGAGGATAATGGATTTAAGCACTCATGTGCTTTTTGTTTTTTTTCATCCAGTCCCGTGTGTATGCGGTTTTGTAAATTTTTGTCATCTGTTCCCACCGGCACGCAATGGCCTACTCTTTCGAAAAGCGGAACAGGATTTAAGGAAAAGTAATTGTTTTCAGAACATATATCTTCTATTCCACCCAAGACTATTTTTGTGTAATGTAGACATCCTCCTCATGGAACATGCTTCCACCACCTGTTCATCAATCGTTCATTAAGAAAAAAGATCTCTCAAGTGCTCTTTAAAGAACCATCAACAGTGCTCTCCCCTAGCGTGAAAAATAAAATACCACACTCATCATCTAGCCTAAACTACCACACTCATCATCTATCGTAAAAATATCACACTCATCATCTATCCTAAACTAGAACACTCATCATCTATCCTAAAATACCACACTCATCATCTATCCGAAAATAGCACACTCATCATCTATCCCAAAATATCACACTCATCATCTATCCTAAAAATATCACACTCATCATCTCTCATAAAATACCACACTCATCATCTATCCTAAAATATCACACTCATTATCTATCCTAAAATATCACACTCGTCATCTATCCTAAAATACCACACTCATCATCATATCTCCTAAAATATTACACTCATCATCTATCCTAAAATACCACACTCATCATCTATCCTAAAATACCACACTCATCATCTATCCCAAAATACCACACTCATCATCTATCCTAAAAATCACACTCACCATCTATCCTAAACCACCACACTCATCATCTATCCATTCATTGACTGTACGTTCTTTTCTGACTGTTAAACCAGATCCCTTCTAGAACCCCTCTCCCCCTGTGGGGTTGCCGGGGCCCTGTCAGTACAAAGAGCATCCCCACCTTCTGGAAATGATGTGCTAGGAATTTCCTCTTTTCTATCCCTCTCTTTCATTCTGCCATGTTCCTTTTCTTCCTGTCACCTTCCTTCTTTACGTTAATAGCAGGTTAGATGCTATTGCCACTTGCATAAACAGCTGGAGCAGTGTGTAGCATTTACTACAGGATTCAGACATATGGTTACTGTCATGGTTTCTTCTTCTTCGTCGAACGCTCACACAGCAACTATTGTTGTCTGTCACATGAGCGGAAATGCGTTACGCTGCCATTAAGCGCCTGACAAGTCAGGCCCAGCGCTTCGGCACGATGTCCTGGTTTTAACCCTGAAGGTTGGCTAGGGGATGGAGGGAAAGTGAAGAATGACTGAAAGGTAAGCTTTAATCTTGGTGTTTTATTTTGTAAACAGAGCACAGTTTCAACCTTAGATTTAACATTTTGCAAAACCTTAATATTGTCACGGAGGTGATTTGATTGAATTCAGCCATTTTGGTATCAAAGAGTTAAAGGTAAAGGTGTTTCCCTAACCTATATCGTCGTGGGAAGTGAGGTGTCAGAGACCTCAGCTTCTCCAGGGGCCAGCATATTGAAAGCAGAACCCATCTTCTCTCTCTTGCTGCTTTGCCCCAACTGTGCATGAAGAGAGCTGGTACCCATTTACAGCTGGATAAATGGGGGAACTCTACTGAAGCCAAGGCGCGCAAACGGTCACCCGTCCAAGAGGTAACCACGCTCAATGTTGCGTAACCTTAGCTTTGGGAAAGTGAGAGCTCTGACTACTGAGCTATCAGGTCCCCTTGGTATCAAAATAGGCTACAAAATTTAAAATCATGAAATTGCTTAATTAACAATCAGATCACAAAAAATCCAAACCAAATAAATGAACTGCATTGAAATTTTTTGGGGGGTCACCATTGTCGTAATGCTTAAAGTAATCAGTCAACGATTTTGATTGTAGCACTGGAAACAGAACATTCAAGATATACCTGTCAAATACATTGTTTGAACTGAAGAACACGTCTCTCTCCCCTCTCTTTCTCACACTCTCTCTCTCTCTCTCAATCTCTCAATTCTCTCTCTCTCTCTCTCTCCTCTCTCTTCTCTCCTCTCTCTCTCTCTCTCTCTCTCTCTCTCTCTCCTTTTTGACAATGGCAATGGTTTATTGTGGTGAACTTAAGGACCCATTTATGAGGGAACAGTGGGAACGGTGTGTGTGTGTGTGTGTGTGTGTGTGTGCGCGTTTGTGTGTGTGTGTGTGTGTGTGTGTGTGTGTGTGTGTGTGTGTTGTGTCTTGGCTGATGGGCACACAAAAACATACATCTGGAATAAAAATTATTATAGAGAACATGATCACATCCCCATAATAAACATCCTGGCATGGATTTCATACCGAGGTTTGACTTAAAAAAATTTTATGATGTATTTTTTATTTATTTTATTCTTTTATATCGAGTATAATGGAATAAGCACTTATGTGCTTTTTTTTTTTTTTTACATCCAGCCCCTGTGTGTATGCGGTTTTGTAAATTTTGTCATCTGTTTCCCACCGGCACACAATAGCCTACTCTTTCGAAAAGCGGAACTGGATTTAACGTGTGCACAAGATGTTCTGCACGCGTTCGCACACGACACGGGCCTCGGTTTATAGTCTCATCCGAAGGACTTTTGGGGAGATTGGAGTCTGCGCTAATGTTAACTCCAGGGGAAAATATCCCCTTGAACGGAATCGAACCCGGGTCGTCAGATTGCCAGCGCAATGTTTTTAACCACTAGGCTATCCCGTCCCCTGAGATGCCTATGCCTCTCATCCCCCACACCTTGAGAACAGTTTCCTGTGGTAGGCTGTGTCATGAACATAAGCTGATGTATAATTCCCCTGCAGCAATCCAGGGAGGCCTCTCAATACAAATACTATCCCAAACCTTCTGGAAATTTCGTGCTAGGAATACCCCCTTTTCTATCCCACTCTCTGTTTCTGTCTGTTTTCCTGTTCTTCCTGTTACCTCCTTCTTGTCTATTTTCTTCCCTCTTAGGTTCCTTCTCCTGGCCTTTTTTGTTTCCCCAGAAAGACTTAAAAGATAACTGAATTCTCTCTTACGCCAAAGTCGGATGTGCTGGGGCTTACTTGTCAGGAGCTTAACGGCAGCACAACGCATTTTCACTTATATAACATACAACAGTTGCCGTCTGAGCATTCGACGAGGAAGAAGAAGAAGAAGAAGGAGAATGACAAGGAGGAGGATGAGGAGGAGGAGGAGGAGGAGGAGGAGGAGGAAGAGGAGGAGGAGAAAAGAAGACAAAGAAGAAGAAGAAGAAGAAGAAGAAGAAGAAGAAGAAGAAGAAGAAGAAGAAGAAGGAGGAGGAGGAGGAGGGGAGGAGGAGGAGGAGAAGGAGGAGGAGAAGGAGGAGGAGAAGAAGAAGAAGAAGGAAGAAGAAGAAGAAGAAGAGAAGAAGAAGAAGAAGAAGAAGAAGAAAAAAAGAAGAAGAAGAAGAAGAAGAAGAGGAAGAAGAAGAAAAAAGAAGAGAGGAGGAGGAGGAGAGGAGGAGGAGAGGAGGAGGAGGAGGAGAAAGGAGGAGAGGAGGAGGAGGAGAAGAAGAAGAAGAAGAAGAAGAAGATAAGAAAAAGAAGAAGAATTGCGAAGAAGAAGAAGAAGAATTGCGAAGAAGAAGAATTGCGAAGAAGAAGAAGAAGAAGAATTGCGAAGAAGAAGAAGAAGAAGAAGAATTGCGAAGAAGAAGAAGAAGAAGAATTGCGAAGAAGAAGAAGAAGAAGAAGAATGCGAAGAAGAAGAAGAAAGAGAAAGAGGAGGAGGTGGAGGAGGAGAAGATGATGAATGATTATGACGAAAAAGAAGAAGACGACGACGACGAAGAAGAAGAAGCTGGATATACGATAGCCTTTAAAAAAACCCACCGAAATCACAAAGAATAAAACCAAGCCGTTTATCACGGGCATGAAAAGAGCGTTCCCATGTCAGCATGCTTACACAACAACACCAGACCAGCCTAGCCAGGAGCCTGGCTTTTTTATCCTGTGTAGGAGGAACTTAAGTCACGCTTTGGATACTGGAAGCATGGCGAAGTGATAATCAGTAGCGGGTCCATTCAAAAGCAACCGTACACAGTTCCGCGTGGGACGCAACAGGGAACAAACGAAGCTTACACACTTCAACACTTTGGCCGGCACTCTATTCATCCACAAAAATACCGGGAATATATAATAATATAATAATAATAATAATAATAATAATAATAATAATAGCAGCGAGACAGTGGATTCAGAAACAAAAGCGGTCATAGGAACAAAAACCAAAACCAAGAAAACCATAAACAAAGAACAAAGCTTCCCCACAAAAAAACAACAACAACCATCCCCTCACCAAAATCAATAACAGACAAACAAACAAACAAAAAAACAAAACCCACAAGCCAAAAACAAAGCATACCCTTTAAAACAAACGCAAAAGCCAAAAAGAAAAGATACTCTTCAAAAACAAACCAAAAAACCCAAACAAAACGTACCCTTCAAAAACGAACCCCAAACAAAACATACCCTTCAAAAACGAACCCCCCCCAAACAAAAC
>CM054138.1:29937402-29957402 GCA_028751875.1 Rapana venosa
CTGCCTGCCTCTCTGTCTCTCTGCCTTTCTTTTTATTTGTATGCCTGCCTGCCTGCTTGTTTGCCTTCCTGCCTGCCTGCCTGTCTGCCTTCCTGCCTGTCTGTCTGTCTGTTTGCCATTCTTTTTGTTTGTCTGTCTGCCATTCTGTCTTCCTGCCTGCCTACCTGCATGCCTCTGTGTGTGTGTGTGTGTGCTCCCCCTCCTCCTCCTGTGTGTGTGTGTGTTGTTGTTGTTGTTGACTTCAATTTTACGTCTGTTCACTTCTAGTGATATTAGACGAGGGGGAACAAATGGAGGGGTGGATGTCTTATTTACAACAAAAAATAGATAAAAATTAAAAAAATAAAAATTAGCCCCCCCCCCCCAAAAAAAAACCAAACAAACAAACAAAAAAAACCAACCATGCTTTTACAAAAAATCACATAAAGAAACTTGGCAATGCAACAGGAATTATAAAAACCTAAAAACATGTCATTAACATTAATGCAACTATAACAAATGTCCTAAGGGACTGCGATAAAGGCCTTTCACAATATCAAATGCCAGTTTTAAATTATTGAATATGCTGGTAAGGGAATTTTCAGAAAAATGGGGCATGAAAGGTTTTACACTCTGGCAGTCAAAAAGTATATGAGTATTGGTGATATTCTCACCACATAGACATTTACCATTTTTGCTGAATTTGGTTATCAATGCATTTAATTTCATTCTATAAAATAAAGCAGTTATTCTTCTTGACGTAAAAACATTTACACAATCCTTTGAATGGTTCACGACTGTTAAATTATCGGTGTTAATTGCAGTTCTAGTTAAAGATCTATCATTTTGCTGATTAGTTTCGGTGACCTTTCTCCATGATTTTTGTTCTAGTAAGCTGTACCCCTCTTTTAAGGATAGAGGCACATGCAATTCTATTGCATCCCGTTCATGTTTTGCACCTTTTTTGGCAGCTCTATCCGCCCACTCATTTGGAAAGAATCCAGTGTGTGAAGGCACCAACAAAAATTAACACTTATGCCCTTTAAGGTTAAGAGATGGATAACATGCTTAATTTCTAATATAATTTTTGAAGGTTTCTTATAACATGGAGATTTTAAAGCATACAAAAACCGACTTAGAATCAACGCAAAGAAGGATTTGAAATATATACAATGGCAAATCAAGAATATAAGTAAGACCCATTAATATTGCTATTAGTTCTGCTGTAAATATCGAGTGATATTTACCAACATAGTATGATTTTTCAATTTTCAACGCTGGTATAACAAAAGCAGAACCTGTTTCTTGATTATCTAGACGTGATCCGTCTGTATAAATTTGTAAATGGTCAACATATTTATGATGAATGTGGGATCGGACATCAGAAACCATTATATTCAAATTGTCATTCTTGTTTACATTAGACACCTCTATGTCAAAGTGTGCTTTATTCATCTCCCATGATGGACAAGGTAAGATTGCTTCTCGTGTATCCATGCTGTGTTGATTGACTTCAGAGTTTTGTACCAGATCAGACCACATATGTACTTATGGGCATTTATAGAGGCAATATATTCGCTCTTTTAGGAAAATCCAATTCTGATTGTACTTCTATTTCTTCTGAAATAAAGTTTTCAGTCGTTTTGTTTCTAAGCACATATTTAGCACATGCCAGTTGACGGTAATCATCCAAAGGCAACATGCCGACTTCGTTATATGTTCCCAGGGCTGAGGCATGATAAGGCACACCAAGAGCCAGCCTGTATGCTTTGCAGTCTATACTTTGTAACTTTTTAAGTAAATACTTAGGAGCACTGAAAAATACCTCTTGGCCATACGAAAAATTTTGAACGAATAAGAGAAGTAGCTAAATATTTCAGATTTAATATGTCTTGGCCCCAGAACTGTTTACTTACCATCTTCAAAAAGTTTAAGCCTTTCTTTGCTTTAGTTAAATTGTGTTCAATATGTGCATTCCAAGTTAGCTTGGAAGTGAGAATAACACCCAAGAACTTTACAGTATCTTTATACTCAATAACGTCGGTCCCAATTCTAAATGCTGGTAGCTCATCTGGATTACTGCTATTGTTAAAAAGCACAGTGTACGTTTTTTCTGTGGATAAAGTAAATCCATTTTCGAGCATATAGTTATCGATGTTGTTAAGTTGGTTCTGGTATACCTTTTTAATGTAGTTTAACGCTCTTTTTGGTGTGTTTCGTTTCATAGAAACATTCATCCACATGCATATATCATCTGCATATTGCACTAAGACGACTTCCTTTGACAATTTCACAGGGAGATCATGCAGCAAAACATTAAACAAGAGAGGCGATATTACAGAACCTTGAGGTAGTCCCATATGAAGAGATCTAAAACTTGAATATGATTAGCTACTCTAACCTGTATACTTCTGTTAGTCAAAAAACCTTAATATAGTGATAGAAATACCCAGAAAAACCCAGATTCTTAAGTTTATGTAGCAACTTCGCATGCCAAACTTGATCATACGCCTTTTGTATATCAAAAAATGTTGCAAGAACGTTCTTTCTTCTTGCAAACTGAATTTTTATATGCGTTGATAGCTTAACCAAGTTATCTATGGCAGATCTATCTTTTTGAAAACCCGCTTGATTAACCGGGATTATTTTATTTTTATCACAGAAGTACATAAGCCTTTTAATAATAATTCTCTCCATCAACTTGCAAGTATGTGAGGTCAAAGCAATTGGTCTGTAGCTAGATTTGTCTGTTCTGGGCTTTCCCTGTTTATGAATTGGAACGACAATGGACTGTTTCCACCTTACTGGCATAACACCTTCAATCCAACATTTATTGAACAGTTTATGAAGTAGAAAAATGAAGTTTGCTGGTAGATGTTTTAACATGTCATTAGAAACTGCATCTAATCCAACAGATGTTTTTTTGTTAGAGAGAGAGAATAAAGCATCTCTAACTTCATCCACTGAAATTGGAGCATTAATGTATGAACTGTTGTCAGAGACTGGGTCGGCATATTCTGTTTTACTTTCCTCTTCTGTTCTATATTTCTTACACTTAAGTGACAAGCCTTCAAGACACATTGATTTTGAAAACATGTCTGCAAATGCCTCTGCCTTTTCTAAATTTGATGGAAATTCTTTGTTCTCCAGTCTCACTGGACAAGTTGGTAAACTAACACCTCTTTTCATTTCATGAAATTTTTCCCAAACCTTTTTAAGGTCCTTATGATTTGAAATTTCGGTGGTACAAAAAGAAGTCCAAAATTGTCTCTTAGCCTGAGCTACAACAAGGTTACAATGAATTTTAGCTTGTTTCTGTTTTACATTATTTTCTGATGTTTTATCTTTTAAATAAATTTTATACATTAAGCGTTTATTTTAACTGCTTCCTCACAAGCTGGTGTCCACCATATATTTCCCTGATGTTTATTTGTTTTTAACGTATTAATTTTGGGGATAGATAAAGTGGCAGCATGAAGGATGGTCTCAGTAAAAGTGGAATAGAAGTGGTCAATGTTGTCAGTGTCAAAGCCGTCAGTGTTGTAAACTGCTAGGATGTCTTCAAACTTCTGCCAATCAGCTTTTTTATAGTTAAATTTGGGGATTTTGTCTTCCTTAGTGTCACAGAAAGTTGTTGTTCACCAAAAGTTGTGATAATAGGCAGGTGATCGCTGCCGAGGGTTGTCCTTATACGTTGACCACTCACACTCTGGAGCTAATGCAGGAGACACAAATGATAGATCTAAAGCTGATGCTTTGTGACTAGCAATGTCTGGAATTCTGGTGACACTGCCGTCATTTAGCAAGCATAGACATGAATCAACTATGTTTTCTACAAATCGATTATGAGATATTTTTCTACATTCTTTATCCCAGAAGGGGGCATGTGCATTAAAATCTCCTGCAATGAACCACTTTTCATTATCTTTAAGGTTGTGTATCCACTCAGTATTCAGTTCATTTGGTCCCTTGGGCAGATATACAGATACAGTATTTATTATTAAGTTTTTTCCAAACCTTACTCGTGCTGCACATGAATGTATATCTGGGGTCTGGTTAGGTACTGGTGAGGGACACATGCAGTAATCTACCCCTTCCTGAATGTATATGGCTGCACTGATTTTTGTTACAGCATCGACTTGCTGATAGACAGGTGGATAATAATAGCCAGGCAGCTTGGGCAGCTTACTTTTATTTACTTTGAGTGATTGTAACATCACTACTTGATAATGATTTTCAGCAAGATGCTGGGTTAAATAGGGCAGATTAGTGGAAATAGATCTAGCATTCCACTGCATGATGGAAAACGTGCTTGGTTGTTTGGTAGGCATACTAAAGTACAACGTTAAAAAACAAACCACTAATAGATTAATAACAAAACAAACCCAACCCAGAAAAAGACTTTACCAAACAAACAATACAAAATACAAAGAAAAAATAATAAACAATGTTAACTGACTAAAGAATTTTAAACTTAAGAAATAAATCATTCAAGAAAGTTCACACTGGATCAAGTAAAAACAGCGGGTACAGATGTGAGCAAAACGGAATAATACCATAGCTAGTGCACTGCAAGTTACTACACATAAATTACCAGTCAGTGTTTCTTAACACATTAACATGATTAGGTCTAGGCTGTCTCCACCATGGGTACTGGCAGTCCTGGAAAGTGAATGGCCACTGGCTAGATCTGTACACTGGTTGTTGAACGTAGTGGTCGTAGGTAGATCTATAGGAGGGTACCTGGCGTGGATTGTTGTAGAACCAGCGTCTTGGTTTCCTCTTCTGCTTTTCCCAGAGCAATGCGTGCACGTGTCGGCCGATGTTTCTGGCCAGAACACGTGACCCCTGAGCATTAGGGTGCAGCTGGTCTCTGAAATTACTATGGGGAGGGTTCAGGTTTTCATGTGATATGAAAGAGACATTTTTCTGTTCAAACAATTCAGAACATGTTATAGCATTGAACACATCTCTTTTCCTCTGCAGATCAGCATTTTTGGTAGGAGTAAATCTTGCTAATTACAACTTTGGTATCAGGAAAGAGGTAATAACATTTTTCACATTCTGAACCATGTTCTTACTGGCTTCCTGTGGGTCTGTGTCTTTCAAATCAATTTAAATTTCCCCAATGGATAATGACACATTGTGGTTTCTGGACATCAGATTTTGCTTTCACAGACTGGTGAATCTCCCCAATTTTCAGTGTTTTCACTTTGACAGCGTCAAAGCCATAGGAGTTACCTAGGCGCTTGCTGTTAATCCCGTGTAGAATGGAGTCGTGAACGATCACTACGGTAGGGAGACTAGAATTCTTTTCCATCAAAGTAGAATTTGACTTGACGTCATCATTCTTTTTCATCACTGGGGTCTTCTTTTGACGTAGGTTATCAGGCCTTTTAGCTTTTCTTTCTAATTTCTCAATTTGCACTGACCTCTTTGGTGTTGTGCCAGTGCTGGGTGAAGAGGGCAGAGGGCTGGGTGAAGAGGGCAGTCCTTTTGCTGCTTGAGCGTAGGTGGTGGCTGGCAGGGGGGAGGAGCGTGGTGCCGAAGAACAGTCGGTCTGAGTTCCTCTGGTCACCATGCTGGAGGTTCTCCTCACCGGTGTTTCGGTGTCCGTAGCAGTAGCGCTGATGGTGACCAGGAGGCGTCCCTGGTCCGCCACGGTCCTCTCCAGAGCCGTGATCTTTTCGCTCAAAGACAAGATCATCTGCCTCAGTTCAGGAAGGATGGATTGGGAATGGTCTGGAAGATCTGGATCGTTAGGCCTAGCAGCGTTGCCATTGGTAGAAGTGTTCGGCAGAACAGCTGCTTTTCCGTTTGTGGTTTTGGCCGTAGCATCTTCTAGGTTTTCTTGATCAGCCTTTTTCCCTTTATGTGTGTACATCTAAGTAACTAGCGGCTGACCGTTGACGTCGTGTTTTCGTCATTTTTTTATGCAATAACAAGCCTGTGCACTAGGCTGATTTTAGTGGCTGCTTACTGTCGCCATGTTGTGACGTCATGTGTGTGTGTGTTGTGTGTGTGTGTGATTTGTCCGTCTGCCTGCCTATCTGAGTGTTTGTCTTCCTGCTGCCTGTCTGCTTGTCTTCCTGCCTGCCTGTCTGTCTGTCTGCTTGTTTGTTCTGTCTGTCTGCTTGTCTGTCTGTCTGCTTGTCTGTCTGTTCGCTCTAGTGTTCAGACTATGCCAGGCCCTTGTTCTTTTTCTGGATCTTGTTCTTGTTGTTCATGTTGTTTCATGTTCTTGTTGTTCATGTTCTTGTCGTTCACGTTCTTGTTGTTTATGTTCTCGTTGTTTCATGTTCTTATTGTTTATGTTCTTGTTGTTCATGTTATCTCTGTTCATGTTCCCGCTGTTCATGTTCTCGACGTTCATGTTCTCGGTGTTCATGTTATAGCTGTTCATGTTATAGCTGTTCCTGCCCTTGTTGTTCACTTTTTGGTGTCCTGTCCTTGTTGTTCTTGTTGTTCATGTTCTTGTTGTCCTTGTTGTTCATGTCCTTGTTGTTCTTGTTCTTGTTGTGTTGTTCTTGTTGTTCCTGTCCTTGTTGTCCTTGTTGTTCATGTTCTTGATGTTCATGTTCTTGTTGTTCTTGTTGTTAATGTTCTTGTTGTTCATGTTCTTGTTGTTCTTGTTGTTCATGTTCTTTTTTGTTCATGTTGTTGTTGTTCTTGTTCTTGTTGTTCATGTTATCGTTGTTCCTGTTCTTGTTGTTCCTGCTCTTGTGTCCCTGTCCATGGTGTTCCTGTTCTTGTTGTTCCTGTTCTTGTTGTTCATGTTCTAGTTGTTCTTGTTGTTCATGTTCTTGGTGTCCTTGTTCTTGTTTCATGTTCTTGGTGTCCTTGTTCTTGTTCATGTTCTTGTTGTTCCTGTCCTTGTGTTCCTGTTCTTGTTGTTCATGTTTATGTTCTTGTTGTTCTGTTCTTCCTGTCCTTGGTGTTCCTGCTCTTGTTGTTCATGTTCTTCGTGTTCCTGTTCTTGTTGTTCTTGTTGTTCCTGTTCTTGTTGGTCCTGTTCTTGTTGCTCATGTTCTTGTTGTTAATGTTCTTGTTGTTCACGTTCTTGGTGTTCCTGTTCTTGTTGTTCATGTTCTTGTCGTTCCTGTTCTTGTTGTTCATGTTATTGGTGTTCCTGTTCTTGTTGTTCTTGTTGTTCATGTTCTTGTTGTTCATGTTTTTGGTGTTCCTGTTCTTGTTGTTCTTGTTGTTCATGTTCTTGGTGTTCTTGCTCTTGTTGTCCCTGCTCTTGTTGTTCCTGTCCTGGTGTCCCTGTTCTTGTTGTTCCTGTTCTTGTTGTTCATGTTCTTGGTGTTCCTGTTCTTGTTGTTCTTGGCGTTCCCGTTCTTGTTGTTCTTGTTGTTCATGTTCTTGTGTTCTTGTTGTTAATGTTCTTGTTGTTCATGTTCTTGGTGTTCCTGTTCTTGTTGTTCTTGTTGTTCATGTTCTTGGTGTTCTTGTTGTTCATGTTCTTGTTGTTCATGTTCTTGGTGTTCTTGTTGTTCATGTTCTTGTTGTTCATGTTCTTGGTGTTCTTGTTGTTCATGTCCTTGTTGTTCATGTTCTTGGTGTTCTTGTTGTTAATGTTCTTGTTTTTCATGTTCTTGTTGTTCTTGTTGTTCATGTCCTTGTCGTTCATGTTCTTGGTGTTCCTGTTCTTGTTGTTAATGTCCTTGTTGTTCTTGTTGTTCATGCTCTTGTTGTTCACGTTCTTGTCGTTCATGCTCTTGATGTTCACGTTCTTGTTGTTAATGTTCTTGTTGTTCTTGTTCTTGTTGTTCCTGTCCTTGTCGTTCATGTTCTTGGTGTTCTTGTTGTTCATGGTGTTGTTGTTCATGTTCTTGGTGTTCTTGCTCTTGTTGTCCCTGCTCTTGTTGTTCCTGTCCTTGGTGTCCCTGTTCTTGTTGTTCCTGTCCTTGGTGTCCCTGTTCTTGTTGTTCCTGTCCTTGGTGTCCCTGTTCTTGTTGTTCCTCTCCTTGGTGTCCCTGTTCTTGTTGTTCCTGTCCTTGTCGTTCATGTTCTTGGTGTCCCTGTTCTTGTTGTTCCTGTCCTTGGTGTCCCTGTTCTTGTTGTTCCTGTCCTTGGTGTCCCTGTTCTTGTTGTTCCTGTCCTTGTCGTTCATGTTCTTGGTGTCCCTGTTCTTGTTGTTCCTGTCCTTGGTGTCCCTGTTCTTGTTGTTCCTGTTCTTGTTGTTCCTGTCCTTGTCGTTCATGTTCTTGGTGTCCCTGTTCTTGTTGTTCCTGTCCTTGTCGTTCATGTTCTTGGTGTTCCTGTTTTGTTGTTAATGTCCTTGTTGTTCTTGTTGTTCACGTTCTTGGTGTTCATGCTCTTGTTGTTCATATTCTTGGTCCTGTCCATGATCTTGTTGTTCATGTTCTTGTTCATGTTCATGGTTTTTGTTGTTCATGTTCTTGTTCATGTTCATGGTCTTGTTGTTCATGGTATTGCTGTTCATGTTCTTGTTCGTATTCTTGCTTTCGTTATTGCTCTTGTTGTTACTTTCGACGTTGCTCGTGTTCTTCCATCTTGTTGTTGTTGTTGTTGTTGTTGTTGTTGTTGTTGTTGTTGTTGTTGTTGTTGTTGTTGTTCTTCTTCTTCTTCTTCTTTCTTCTTCTTTCTTCTTCTTCTTCTTTTCCCCCTCCTCCTTTTTCTTCTTCTTTTCACACAGACAGAAACTCCCACTCCCAAAAGTTCTGACGAATACTACAGCCATACGGCTTGTGTCACACAACACAACATTGAACACAGATCCTCAAAGTAGGTACTCTGTATTGACGATATCAGCCGTGACTCTTTTTACTACACCCTTCTTACAGATGACACCCACCTCAGAACACGTCAGATTACTTGATTTAACTCCCCCGAAGAAGGAATGCGGATGCCTTAATGGTGGGCAAAAACCTCCAAACTGCCGGTGGCATACGCAAAACTCTCACTGTTGGTGAACGTCGAAGCTCTAGCCTAAAAAGAATGATTAAAAAAAGGAGAGAAAAGAATTAACAGGGACAGACACAGACACACACACACACATACACATACACATGCATGTAAACACACACACACACACACACACACACACACACACACACACACACACACACACACGCACACACACACACAAACACATACACATACACACACACCACACACACACACACACACACACACACACACACACACACACACACACACGTACACGTACACTCGTAAACACACACACAACACACGCGCATACACACACACACAACACACACACACACACACACACACACACACACACAACACACACACACACAACCACACACACACACACACACACACACACACACACACGTACAGGGGACAGGATAGCCTAGTGGTCAGAACATTGCGCTCGCAATCTGACGACCCGGGTTCGATTCCCGTTCAAGGGGGATATTTTCCTCTGGAGTTAACATCAGTGCAGACTCCACTCTCCCCAAAAGTCCTTCGGATGAGACTGTAAACCGAGGACCCGTGTGCGAACGCCCGCAAGGCATCCTGCGCACACGTTAAAACCCGTTCCGCTTTTCGTAAGAGTAGGCCATTGTGTGCCGGTGGGAACAAATGACAGAATTCACAAATCCGCATACACACGGGGACTGGATGTAAAAAAGCACATAAGTGCTTATTCCCATTATCCCGAATAAAAGAATAAAAAAAAAATAAATAATAAAAACGCACACGTCAGACACAAAACACACACAAAAACCAGAAAAAAAAAAAAAAAAAAATTAACGGGAGCACACCACACAAAAAAACAACAAAACACATCTCTTTTTTTATATTTAAAAATTTTTAAAAATAATATATTGTTTTAAATAGAATATTTTAGATTTTTAATAAAAAATTAAACTCAAGTTTTAGTATAGAGAATAAAATTGTTTTTGTATTGTATTGAAACTGTTTTGTATACCTTTTTTAAATCAGGGCAATTTCCTTTGCCTAAATTTTTGGGCTGCTTTTTTCCCCGGGGGAGAGCGCGTCCCCACAAGAGCGCCCCACCCTTTAAATTACTTTTTTCCGGGGGGCCCCCCCTTTGGGCCCAACGCCTTGTTTCCCTTTTCACAGTGGCTTTTTTCCCTAAAAAAATTTTGCAAAAAAACAACTCCTTGTTCCCGTGGTTCTTTTGGGCGGGGCACTAGTCAAAATAAAACAGAAATTATTTGTTGTTTAAAAAAGCACTTGGACTTACTTGACAAAACAAAAAAAACTCTTCATTTTTCAAAACAAAACCCATATTACCTCTTCCATCCTGATTTGACATAAATTGCATAAAAACCCTCCCAACTATTTGCTTTATATTTTAAATTTTAATTGACCTTTTTTTTTCCAAAACAGGTACGAAAAAAATTTAAATTATTTCAGCTTGATAAATTATGTAAACAATTTAATAAATATTTTGTAACGCACGGGGCCTCAGTGTATCCCCCCTCATCCGATCCCCAATTTATGGGCTAATGGGTGGGGGAAAAATTATGCGTAAAACACGGGAACCCCCGGTTTTTTGTCTCCCCGAAATACTACCATCCAAACCACCACTTTTGGTCTAATAGATTTTTGGGGGGGTTTGGGGGGGGGATTTCGAGGGCCCCAAAAGACGGGTATTCCCCCTTTACCCACTCTTTTGGGAAACCCCGGGCTTTTAACTTACGAGGGGGGGGGTGGGGGGTTACCCCCAACCACCAAATCCCCCATATATTTTTTTCCCCGCTCAGTGTGAAGAAAATAAATCAGGGCAGGGAAATTGGGAAAACCAAAACAGAAAAAAGCTTTCAAACCCGTCCCGTTCAAAGGGAAAGCACCCCCCACCCCTTTTTAGAAAAGCCGACAGAGTAAACCCAAAACTGACGAAGGGAAAAACATTTTGCGCCATTTAAAAGAAATTTTTCAAAAAAAAACAAATGATGAAGAGCCTTTCCTATAAAATTGTCAGCATTTTTTTTACCTACTTGTGTTCGAAGTTCTGTTTTTTTTCCCCTTTTTTCCGTTCTGATGCTTTTCATTTGTTTTTTGTTTACCAAACAAAGGGGCTTTTGGTTCAAAAAACGAAAAAAGGAAAAGTTTCTTTAAAATACTAACCACAAACATAATAGTCCCTTTTAATTTTTTATCAAACTAATGAAACGGGCGGATAGCTCAGCGGCAGAGCACAACTTTCCCCCAAACTAAGGTTTAATCACATCGAGGGATGGCTACCCCTTAGATGGGTGCCCGTTTGTGCGCCTTGGCTTCATACAGTTTCCCCCCCCTTTTAAACCCACTTTAAAGGGGGACCTGGGCCCCCTTAGGGTCAGGGAAGGAAAAAAAAGTGGGGGGAGAGGGGATGTCTCCGCCCCTTTAAAAAGCCCGGCCCTTAAAAAGCTGGGGTCTCTGATGCCTCACTACTCTATGACCACAAGGGTTTTGAGGGCATTTTTTTTTACCGTTACCCTTTAAAGAAAAAAACTACTGCAATTCCTCTGCAAGAAACACGAGATAACTTTTGGGTTTTTTTTGTTTTTTACGATGTAATTTTAATCCTCTCCGTTCAAATTTAACCCCCTATTTTTTTAACCCGCCCCACCCAACCCCCAAAAGCCAAATCAGGGCTGTGTGTCCCCTCATTCAGTTTCAAATGGCTCCAGTAACTTTCACTTTAATTCAAAACCCAAAACCCCCTTTAAAACTTTCCAAAAAAAGCTAACAACACCACTGAAAAAACACTGTTCACTTTTACTGTTCCCCTGGGCCCGTAACCTGCCAGGGGGGTAGGGGCCCCTGGGATGGTGGGCCCAACGGTTTGGAAACCCGCGGCTCCACTTAGCACGGTCGTGGGCGAGTGCCTGAGTGACCCTTTAAGTCCTTCCCTGTCCAATCACGGGTTCGTCGGCCCCCCCTTTTTCCTCTGTCCCGCCCCTCTTCTCTTCCCTTTGGGCTGTTCCCTTTCAGGATGGCTTTGCAAGTCCTTCCCGAGCGGTTTTCGTGCCCATACCAACCCGATTTCCTCTTTTTTGCCGTGGGCAGTAGGGGCTTTTAAAGTCCCGCACCTGTTGATTTATCAACTGCACTTCATTGTTGTGACAAGGTCCTTTTTAAAAAAAAAAAGAATGCCAAGGAGCCCCTTCCCGAGGCATCTCAAATTTTAAAAATGCTTGGGGTCCCCCCCTTTGTAGGTCTGCGTTTAGTGTCCCCTGCCTTTACATCGTAAAGCATGATTTAGGGACTACGCGTTTTTAACTTTACCTTGGTTCCGAGAGGGATGTTTCCCCTTTTTTTTTCCCCTATGGTCTTCAGTCTTGCCATTTTTCGCTGCGTTTGTGCCCCCTTGCTAGGATTTTGGGCTTCGATCCCCCTCATTATGTGGCTCCCAGGTCTTTAAATGGTCAAATTGGCTCCAGCTTTTCCCCGAAGTGTCCTTGGTTTGGGATTGGGTGGGCACTAAATTTTCAAGAGCTTGGTTTTCTCGGCGCTGATTTTTCCCTGCCGTTTCGTAGGATAATTTTGTCCAGTTGCTTACTAGGTTTGGGCCCTTCCCTTTATTTCCTGCAAGACCGTCAATGTCATCGGGAAACCCAAAGGGGTTTTGGGGATTGTTTCCCCCCCAAGCCCGACGTGCCCGGTTTGGCTTTCCCAAAGGGTCAGTCATTAGCTTCGAGAAAATGTTAAATAGTGTCGGCGACAGCAGACAACCCCCGTCGGACCCCAACTGAGGACGGAACCATTCCCCTACCGGGGCCCTTTTCAAAACTCCCCTGGTGGCCTTTGAGTTAAATTCCCCTTTATGGTGTGGAAACACTTTTTGGGCCCCCGGGGGAAAACCATACTGACATGGTCATATGCCTACTATAGCGGGGGCAGGAAAAGCTATCAATGGGGTAGTATATCAAAGAGCCCGGGGAAAAACCATACTGACGAGGGTCATAAAGCCCCTACTATAGCGGGGGGCAGGACAAGCCCTATCAATTTGGTTTGGCAAACTTTCAACAAGAATAACAAGAACTCGGGAATAGGAAAACTACCCAGTAAACAGCCGGGTTTTGACCTCCGCCCGGGGCCCTTTCCCCGGTTTAATTTTTTTATTTAAATTCAAAACTTTGAAAAGCCGTGTAGTTTTTCAACTTGCCAATAACAAAAATTTCAGGGGTTTAACAAATTAACCAAAAAAAAAAAGAAAACACGACCAACAAGAAAAAGGGGATTTAAGTATTAGAATAAAATTTTTTCCATAACGAGAAAAAAAATACAGTCCTTATTAATGAAAAAAATTTTAAAAAACCCAACAAAAATAAAAGGAAAAAAAAACCCCAAATTTTTTTATACCCCCCAAACAAAGGCAAATTTTTAAACAAACACCCCACCAAAAAAAAAGAAAAAAAAAAAAAAGTTCTTACTCTCAGGAGGCAAATTTTTAAACAAACCCCCCCCAAAAAACCCCAAAAAAGGGAAAAAATTTTTAATTCCCAAAAAAAAAAATTTAAAAAAAAACAAAAACACCCAAAAAAACCCCCAAAAGAGAAAAAATTTTCTTACCCCCACAAAAAAAATTTTTAAAAACAAACAACCCCCCAAAACCCCTCATAAAAAGAAAAAAAATCTTATCCCACAGAAAAAACTTTAAAACAAAAAACCAAAACAAAAAAACCAACTCTTTTTCACTCCCCTGGGAAAAACACAAACCAAAAGAAATCCCCCCAAACCAAAATAAAAAAAAAAAAGAGCCGCAAATTTATAATAATTTTTTCCCTCTCCACCTTGACGACGGATTTTACCCAAACCGTTCCAAATCCACTCTTTCTCACACCCCAGCAGCAGCAGGAGCAGAGGAGGGACAGGAAGCCCCGAAACAAAAAGATTTTACCAAACAAACCGGAAGCAGACGTCTTTACCGCAACGTTTCAAGCCCCGGGGCGTTCCAACTGACTGCGGCCACAGTGTGGGGCACGGCCCAAATTTGTGTACACCTCTGGAGCACCGGGCGGCAAAGCCCTCTTCCCCTTTCCCCCCCTCCCCCGTCAGGGATGTTCGTCGATTCGAAGCGTCATCACAAGGATCGTGATAGCACTCCAGGGCCAAAGTTTGTATAGACAACTCAGGTATGGGGGATCCTCGGGTTTTTCTGTTCATTTTGTCCCAAAACAACACGACGAAGAGGAGAGGAGAGAGGAGAGAGAGAGGGAGGAGAGAAGGGGGGAGAGAGAGAGAGGGGGGAAAAAGAGAGGGAAGAGAAAAAGGGGAGAGAGGGGAAGGGGGAGAGAGGGAAAGGGGGAGAGAGAGGGGTGAGAGGGAGAGAGAGAGGAGGGGGGGGGGGGGGGGTGGAAAGGGTTTTGCTACGCGCTCACCGCGGGGGGGGGAAACTTTTTTTTTTTGCTTTTTCGGGATTGGGCCCCATTGGGGTTTTTCATCCCCGGTATGCCGGTTTTTCCCTTTTCCGTTTCCCACCCGGGGGGCACACAATGGCCCTACCTTCGGCGGGCGGTTTGGCCCCAAGTTGGCGGCACGCCCGGGGGCCGTAAAAACTATCCAAGGACTTTGGGGGGGGGTGGGCGCCTGATTTTTAACCCGGGGAAATATCCCCTTTAAATCAACCCGGGTAATGTAGCCAATGCTACCCAAAACTACCCGTGTGTGGGGTTTTTGTTTTTGTATGTTGGGTGTTGTTTGGGGGGGGTTTGGGGTTGGTTGTGTGGGGTTGGTTGTAATGGTTTTTGGGGGGGGTTTGCCGGATTAAACCCAAAAATAACTAATGTGTGTGACGAAAAGGAAAAAGTAGTTTTAGTGTGTTTGGTTTTTTTGTTGGGTTTGGGGTTTGGGTTGTTGTTGTATGGGTTTTGGTGTTTGGTTGGTTGGGGTGTGTGGTAAAAAAGGGGGGGTTGTTGGTGTGGATGGAATTTTTTTGGTAGATGGTTTGGGTTTATTATGTGTTTAAGGTTAGTAAGGGTTGGGGGGAAAAAGGGGGAGGGTAGTAGGGAGGTATATAGGATGGATTTGTAAAATTTTTGTTGGTTGGATTTTAATTTGGTTGGCAAAAGGGAAAGGCGATAAGTGTGTTTTGTTATGGTAGGGTGGTAGAGAGGATAGGGTAGGATAGGTTAGGATAGGTTTAGGGGTAGGCTAGGTAGGGGAAATTTAGGGTGGCAGGTAGGGTAGGGTAGGGTAGGGGAAAAGGAAAAGGGGAGGGACAGGGTAGGGGAAGGGTGGAAAAGGGTAGGGTAGGTGAAAAGAAGGGACAGGGTAGGGTGGGAATAGGGTAGGATGGGATAGGGAACATTATAATGGCAGAAAGGTAAAAAAATTTTGATTTTAAAAAAAATAAAAGTTTTTTGTATGGGTTTTAAAGTATGGCAGTTTTGGGTTTTTTACGGTACGGATGGGAAAGGGATGGCATTGCGGGTATGAATCCATGGATGGGTTTGTATGCTAGACTAACATGGTTTGCATGCAAGACGGAACAGATTATACGGTAATAACCTTATCACACCACTAAAAAAATGTTTTATTTCCCCCCCTATCTTCTAATACAATTGGTTTTCCCGGGTGATGTTTTTATTGTTATTTTTTCAGTCACAAAAAAAACAATAAATACGCGTTGAGCGCGATACAAAACAAAAAAATCCTGATACGAATGCTGCAAAACAGTACCCAAAACCTAACGCAACGCAATAAATTCAAACAATAGAGGGCATACATTCGAACAATACAAGCCAAAAACAGTTTAAAGAAATACAAAACAAAAACAACAAAAAGCACGATTATCAATGCGCTATAAACAATATAGTTTAAGCAGAAAAAATAGTAAAAACAACCCAGGGCAAACAAAAAAAAAACAACCTTTTTAAACAAAAACAATGCTCAGCACAACGATACAATGGGGGTCAATACAAAACAACGCATCGCAATATCAAACAAACAGTTTAACACACACACACAGGTCAAGAGGAAAGCTAAGCCGTTTATTAACCCCCGGCTACAACTTTACTTCTTATGCAAGCAAAACACCATGCAAACCCCCCTAAATTTTTTTTTTTTTTTTTTGTCATGCTTTATACGCACGTTCAAAACGCCCCTGACATCCCTTTACTGTAAAAGCCGGTCACCCTTACTGTAAAAACCCTGGGGCAGAGCCCCTTACGTAACAACCTGGACCCCCCCAAAATGTAACAGCCTGGCACCCTTACTGTAAAACCTGGTAAAACCCCTTACTGTCACCCGGGTCACCCCCCTTACTGTAACCCTGGGCAGCCATGACCCCCTTTACTGTAACGCCTGGTCACCATGTTTCACCCTTTACGTAACAGCCGGTCACCCCTTACGGGAACGCCTGGTCAGCCCCTTACTGTAAAGCCTGGTCACCATGACACCCCACGTAACAGCCGGTCAGCCCTCTACTTAACAGCCTGGTCACCCCCCTTACGTAAAAGCCTGGTCATCCCTCTACTGTAACAGCCTGGTCAGCCCCTTACTGTAACAGCCTGGTCAGCCCCTTACTGTAACAGCCTGGTCAGCCATGATCAGCCCTTTACTGTAACAGCCTGGTCAGCCCCTTACTGTAACAGCCTGGTCAGCCATGATCAGCCCTCTACTGTAACAGCCTGGTCAGCCCCTTACTGTAACACCCTGGTCAGCCATGATCAGCCCCTTTCTGTAACACCCTGGTCAGCCCCTTATTTTAACATCCTGGCCTCTTAAGAACATAAAAGTCAATATGGCTTCCTATATTGTTTTCAGCAATACTCAGATCATGCCGTATCAGCATGGTAGAAGATATTTTCGTGCAACCATCTGAGCCAATATGTATGTATGTATGTACGTACGTACGATCTCGCAGATTGGATGAGTGACAACAGAGTGTATGTTAGATTCGGAATATTTTATTGCCATTTAGGCCTAAGCCATGTAGCCTTATTTGACACAACGAAAACATCAATTATATTTATCTATTTGGCACCTGAACACCTTCTCCTAAGTCATGTAGACTTATTTGACACAACAAAAACATCAATTATATTTATCTATTTGGCACCTGAACACCTTTTCCGTACCATCTCTACACACAGCACTCGGGTACAAGGTACTGCCAGGAGATGAGAATGTGGCCTTCATAGAGAGGCTACATCAACGCTACATTACATCGTATAGGCGAAGCGTACGCGACAGAGAGTTTTCAACAGCCACCCAACAGAAACAGTGTCGCACAATTCGCAGGTGTGCTTGGATTTAGAAACATAACGCTGCCATAGGATTCTGATCGCATGGGAGGTAATCTAATTACGCCCGTCACAAAAAAAAACCACGACCCCCCCCCCCTCCCCTCAAAACCCCCACCCTCCAAAAAAACAACACACCACCAAACAAACAACAAACCATCCCAAAACAACAAAAAAAAAAATCAATAAGCAAAAAAAAAATTAAGCTGCGGGACGAAAACAACAGCAGCAGCAGCAGCAGCAGCAGCAGCAGCAGCAGCAGCAGCAGCAGCAGCAGCAGCAGCAGCAACAACAACAACAACAACAACAACAACAACGGGGACTGACTCATTTTTTTGGTTGCTGTCGTTGCAGGCTTCTGCCAAACGTTCAGCGGCTACTTCCTCCAAAATGGGCTGTGCATCCACATCCCTCACCTCTCCCTGCCCTACGCTAACGGAACCCAGCTATGCCAGAGCAAGGACCAAGGCCACCTGCCCTACGCCAAGACCTTGGACAGGCTGGCCATCTGGACCAGCATCTTCCAACAATATGGTGAGTACACGGACCACGTTCTTGTCCCGCATGCCGTCAGTTTCTCACTGTCATCATCGCCTGGGGTTTATCACAATTCTTGATTAAACCATTGACGCTGGGGGCAACAACAGCAAAGTGAGAGGCTGTAGTATGACCAGTGGCTTTCTTTCCCACTCATAGAATTCCACTTTACAGCTTAGTCTTTAGCTGATCGGCTATGACTCTCTGACTAGAAGGTTTGACTTGCACAGTCCTTATGTGCTGCATCCCTGGGGGCTGGTTGGCCTTTGGAGAACATCTCCAACGCTGACTGTCCTTATGCCCACTTGGCCGAGAGAGTGGGGATGTACTGTGGGCAAGGCATCTCCACTATAATCAAATTTCTGCCCAGTTTCCAAAACAGCAGCTGCCTCCTCTGCTGTTTTGGAGGTCATCGTCGGACACGACGGACAAACATACACTGTCTCCTCTCTCGCGATCTCTTCACTGGCTTGCCTGTCTTTTACACAGAGTGAAGTATAAGATTAGCAAGTCTCTGTTTCGAAATGTCTTCACAAGATCGGTTCCCTCTTCTCTGTAACCGTCTTCACCTGTACGCTCCATCCAGTTCCCTTCGCTCCGCTTCGGATACCCTGTACTTTGTTGTTGTTGTTGTTGTTGTTGTTGTTCTTGTTCTTGTTGTTGTTCTTCTTCGTCGTCGTCATTGTCGTCGTCGAACACTCAGACAGCAACTATTGTCTGTCATTTGAGCGCGTCGCGCTGCCGTTTAAGCGCCTGACAAGTCAGGCCTAGCACATCCAACTTCGGAAATGGAAAAATTTGTTATCTTTTAAAAAAAGGCAGATAGGGGATCACAAAGGTAAAAAAACGGAAGGAGGTGACAAAAAAAAAGGAACAAGGCAGAAACAAAGAGGGGATAAAAAAAGGGGGAAATTCCGAGCACAAATTTCCGAAGGGGGAATTTTTTATAGACAGGACCGGGCCCCACCCCCGGGAACTCTGTACTTGAAAACATACGTTTCAAAAAATTTCCCCCCCCCGTGGGCCGTGGTTTCTTTATTTGTGCCCCATCCTCCGGGAATGACCCCCCTACCCCTTCCCCAAAAAGCCTACTTTCGGTTTTCAAAGCCACTCAAAACCATGTATTTCCTTCCTAAGATATACCCCTTATAACGCCATACTCTTCACACCACCCCCTTTTCCCCCCACCCTGCCAAGGTTTTGTGTGTTGTGTTTTTGTGTTGTTTGAGTGTGTGTGCGGTGTGTGTGCACGCACGCGCGGTGTATGTATGTGTGTATACTGGCGTGGTGTATGTATATATGGGTGTGGACGTTCACTATTATGAACGATTACAAAAAAATTTGGCCTCTGCTCCTTTTCTCTCTCTCTCTCTTCTCTCTCTCTCTTTTCCCTCTCCCTCTCTCTCTCTCTCTCTCTTCCTCTCTCCCCTCTCTCTCTCTCTCTCTCTCTCTTCTCTCCCTACGTAACGTAAATTCCTACACTTAAAACCTGTTGGGCTTTTCGTAAGAGTACCCCGTTGTGTGCTGGCGGGGAGAAAATTTACAAAACTGCATACACACGGGGACTAAATGAAAAAAAAAAAAGCACATTGCGCCGATTCCATTTCCCCGAAAAAAAAAAAAAAACCTAAAAAAAATAAAGGTGGTTTTTCCCTTTTCCAGGTTACCAAGGACCCCTTTTCTCCAGCGGGCGAAGTTTCATGATTTCTGGGATTGGGATTTTAGAAGAACAGTAGCTGCACCCCAAAACACTAAAATTTTTATTTTCCCCGCACTTTCCAAAAAACCCGTCTTCCTTTAAAGTAGAAAGCAGATGTCTCAAGAGACATTTTTTTCAACCTACGATTTTTCCTCCCTGCTTCATTAAAAGGTTTTCCCTTGCTTTTAACACCAAATTCTATTCTCTCCAGGGGGGTGACCTCTGTGTGGTGTGTTGTGTGTGTGTGTGGGTGTGGGTTTGCGTGCGTGCACATTTGGGGGCTTTATGGGAAATAACTTTTTACTGGTTGTTGACTGGTAAGAAGATTGATGCAAACGCTTTGAATTTCTCCCTTTGGAAAAAGCCATATAAAAATTCCTTTTTTATTATTTTTTAAAACAAGGCCAGGACAACGAACGTTTTCCCCATTCGACTGACTAGTATCGCCTTTCCCTGTCACTTGGGTTGTTGAAGCCAGAAACGGTAAAGGAGAAAATGCAGTCTTAATAGCAGGATAAAAAGAGCAGGAAAGTGACAGAACAAATAAGGGAAGGAAAGACGGGGCGCTGGTTTTACACCCCCTTTGG
>CM054138.1:29962402-29989902 GCA_028751875.1 Rapana venosa
TTTTGGGTTTTTCCTTTTTTTAGGGCCCCGGGTTTCATCGTTGGGGGGTTTTTATTTATTTTTTTTTTTTTTGTGAGTGTGTTTGTTTTTTTTGTTGTTGTTGTTGTTGGGTATGCAACCGTTTTTTCTTTTTTTCCCTCACCCTTAAGGTAGCTGAATTCTGACTTGGGAAAATTTTGGGAAAAATTTAAAATTTTTAAATTTTTAAAGGGATTTTTTTAAGCATTTTTTTGATATTTTTAAATTAAGTGAAAAACGATGGGGAATGGGAAAATCCCATTTTGCTTTGCTGTTTGAATAAAGACAAAATGAATGTTATCAGGGTTGTCTTTGGCATCTGTGTTTGGGATGTTTTGTGTTGGGTGGTGGGGTGGTGTGTGGGTGTGTGTGTGTGGGGTCTGTGTGTGTGTGTGTGTGTGTGTTGTGTGTTTTGGTGGAGAGAGAGAGAGGGGAAGGAGGAGAGAGGAGAGAGGGGGTTGAGAGAGAGAGAGGGGCGATAGAGAAAAGGGGGGAAATTTAAAAAATAAAACTAAATCAAAATACTACTGTGCTGTTTACTACTTCTTCTTCTTTGTCTACACAAACTCTCAGACGGTAGCTATTGTGGCTGTCATATGGAAAAAATGCGTTTGGGGTGCCGTTAAGCGCCTGACAAGTAAAAGGCCAGCCATCCGAATCGAAGTGGGGAGAGGTTGCTTTTTTATAAAAGTCTTTTCTGAAAAAAAAGGGGCAGGAGAATGGACAAGAAGGAAAGAAAGTAACAAGGGGGAGGAAACAGATAGAAAGGAAAAGGCGGAAAAAAAGAGAGGGTTTGAAAAGAGGGAATTTTTTTCCCAAAAAATTTTCCAATGGTGGGTTTTCTATTTTTCCCAAAGGGTTTCCCCTGTAATGCAAACGGGGATTACTCCCCCTCCTCCCCTTTCTCCTCCTCCCCCCTCCCCCTCCCAAATTTTTTTTTACTACTACTATGCTGCTGCTGCTGGTACTTTTTTCTACTGCTGCTGCTGCTGCTGCTGCTGTCTGTTTGCTGTTTGCTAAAAATACTACTACTACAAAAACTTTACTACTACTACTATATGTGTGCTGCTGCTGCTGCTGATGTGCTGTGCTATACTACTATACTAACTTCTACTGTTTGCTGCTGCTGCTGTGCGGCGTGCTTCTATACTATACTGTGCGTCTGCTGCTGCTGCTGCTGTGCTGCTATTAAAATTCTACTATCTATACTACAAATGCGGCTGCTTGTGAGCTGCTGCTGCGGGTGTGCTGCGGCTGCTGCTGGCTGGGCTGCCGGGCTTGCTGCTGCTGCTGCTGCTGTGCTGCTGTGCTACTATTTATACTACTATACTTTTTTCCTACTGCTACTTTTCTCCGCCGCCCCCCGTTTGTGTTCTATTTACTCACAAATACACTATTACTACTATACTACAAATACTATACTACTACTTTAAACAAATCTACTACTTTTTACTATACTTTTCTACTACTTCTGTTGCTGTTTGTGCTGCTGCTGCTCCTCCTATTTTCCCTCTCCCCCTTTTCCCCATAAAATCCTATTTCAAATACTTCATAATTATTTCAAATTACTAAAACTACTATTTAATTCTACTACTATTTAATTTTCTACTACTACTATCCTACTACACTACCCCTTCCTTTTAAAATTCCTACTCCTACTACTGTTGCTGTTTTGCTGCTGTGCTGCGGCTGCTGCTGCTCTGCTGCTACTACAAACTACTTCTATTTATACTACTATATTATACTACTTACTACTATACAATACATTTCCACTACTTTTATGCAGAGGGCTCTCAGATTAAAAGTAGGTTAAAAACCCCTTAAAAATCTGCCTTCTTTTGCCCAAAGATGGTTTCTGCTTTAAAAGATACCCAAAAAACGGGAATGATACAAAAAAAAAATTTACTTTTAAAACGCAGAAAAAACCAAAAGCCATGTTGGTGGGGCCCAAACCCCAAAATTTCCCCTTCCATTACAACAACTTCAATAAAAATTCGGCAATACATCGGGGTCCCTTTACCCCTTTCCCGTGAGTATCTAGGGGGTCTTTTACGCATAACACTTTTTTTCTATGAAAAAAATTCATCACCCAGCCCTGTCGGGCTTTGCTACTATCAATTCGGCGTATTAGTGCTATTCAAAAAGTACCTGTCCACTGATCAACAGCCAAACTTGTCATTTCTCTCATTCTTCACGTCTGGACTTTTGAAATTTCTTTTTTTGTGGTTTTGCCAGAACATTACCCCTTCCTTAACGTTTTAACAAAACTCCGCAGCTCGATATTTCCCAAAAAAGAAAAAATTTGAGCAATTTTAACCCCCCCCCCCCCTTCCCGATTTTCCACTGGCTCCCTGTGCCCAGAGGGGAAGATTTTTTTAAGTTTCAGTCCCCTTTTGGTTCAAATGTTCCAAAAAACCGGGCCCCCTCCAAACCTATGTAAATTGTTTTTAACCGTAAAACCTTCCAACTTTCCCTTTCCCGCTCTACTGCTTTTTAAGTGTGCCTACGAATACCAGATTAAACCCCAACCCACGGTTGGCCCCCCGCCATTCTCTATTTTGGTCCATAAAATTCGGGAAAAAAACCTTCCTTCTCTCTTCGCCAGAAACCCGTTATGACACTTTTAAAATTTCCGCCCCAAGACATATTTATTTCAAAAATTTTGACTTCCCCACCTCCTGTTTCCCTTTTAACCCATTTTTTACACCCTGTAAAGTATAATGCCTTTTTTGCGGTGTTTTGTGTGCTTTTGAAAAAAAATTTTGGGCTATCGAAACTTTATTTCATGTTTTTGTCTGAAATTTCACCTTTTTTGTAAATTTTCTGTTTGCTTAAAAATTTTGATTATTTATCATTGTTTCCATGGGCTGGGGTAGGGTTGGGTTTTATGCATGCGGGGGGGTTTGTTTGTCTTTGCAAGATTTTAGCGCTATATAAATTCCATTTATTTTTTTTTTTTATTTTAAAATACTACTACTTCTAATAACTTCACTACTACTTTTTTTCTACATACTCTACTACTAAATACTACTACTAAAAATAACTCTTTCTTAAATACTACTTATTATATACTACTACTAAAAATTTTTTTCTTCTACTCTAATACTACTTTCTATACTACTACTACTTTTTCTATCCCCTGTTGCTGTGCTGCTTTCTGTCCTCTTCCCCCTTCTCCTCTACTTTGCAGAAAAAAAACCCCCCCAGTGTGCTTGGAAAATGTCTGTGCCCCCCCCCTTCTTCCTCCCCTTCCTCTTTCCCCCTACTAATATCCTACTCTTCTTCCCCCGCTGCTGCTGCTACAATTCTACTACTACTTTCTTTTAATACTACTCCCACTACTAATTTCTACTTTCTACTATACTAATACTACTACTACTTCTATACTACTACCCCTATTTTACGGTTTCTGCTTAATACTTCTTTTCTACTACTACTACTACTACTACTAATTTCTACTAATATACTTTCTACTAATACTTTCTTCTACTACTATTCTAACTACTAATACTAATTTTTCCCCTCCTCCCCCCCTCCCCTCCTCCTTCTTCTTTTCTTCTACTTTAATACTATACTACTACCCACTAATATACTATAATACTGTTGCTGTGCTGCTGCTGGGGCCCTCCTCCCCCTTCTCCCCTATTTGCCGCCCCCGTGTGCTGCTACTACTACTACTGTTGGCTGCTGCTGTGCTGCTACTACTTTTACTAATACTGTTGCTGCTGCTGCTGCTCCTCCTCCTCTTTTCCCCCTCCTCCTCCTTTCTACTACACTCCCATACTCCTTCTACCGCCCCTGCTGCTTTACTTCTATAATTCTACTACTACCCCCTACACCAAAAAAAAAAAAACTACTTTTACTAAATACTACTACTATTACACTACTACTACTACTACTACTTCTACTACTACTACTACTTCTACTTTCTTCTAACTTTACGTTGCTGCTGCGGGTGTTTACTACTACTAAAACTTACTACTAACTACTATACTACTACTTTCTTCTACTAATACTATTCTACTTAATACCCACTACTTCTATATATACTATTTTGTTGCTGCTGCTGTGGTGCTGTGCTGCTTCTGCTACTACTACTTCTACTACTTTTACTACTACTACTTCTACTATTTAAAAATTTTACTTCCTTCTCCTACTTCTTTTGCCCGAAAAAAACCCGCCCCTTTTACTTGGAAGGGCCCGGGTTTCCTCCCTCCCTTCCCTTTCAACCTCAGGGGGGAAAAGTACTTGCGCCCCGTGCACAAAACCCAAAAAAGTAGTTGGGAAAATAAAATAAGTGACATTTTCTCAAAACAACCCCCAAACCATCCCTTTTCCTGTCGTCTGCCAAAGCCATTGTTTTTTTTTATAAAAGTTCTCCCACTGGTCACTTGTAATCCCGGGTTTGGGTAGTGGTTAAAACTTTTCGGTCGCAATCCCGACGACCCGGGGTTTGATTCCCGGGTTTAAGGGGGGTATTTTCCCCTTGGAGTTAACATCAGTGCCCACTCCCGTTCCCAAAAGTCCTTGGTTTAGACTATAAACCGAGGCCCCCTGTTTCCAAAAAGCACGCGAAAATCCCCTGCGCACCGTTAAATCCTGTTCCGCTTTTGTAAGAGTTTGACCATTGTGTGCCGGTGGGGAAAAAGTTTACAAACTTACAAAACCGCTTTTTCACTCGGGGGGCTGGATGTAAAAAAACAAATAAGCGTTATTCCATTATCCTCGACTTAAAAAAATAAAAAAAAAAATAAAAAAAAAATAATCATCACTCTGGGAAATTTGGTACATAAACGAATGTCCCCACTTGGTTTAACATGGAAAAATTAGATGAGGAAAAGAATCCCCCCCCCCCCCCCCCCCGCCCCCCCCCCCCCCCCCCTAAACCCCAAATTTAAAAAAACAAACCAAACCAAAAAAAAAACAAATATAAGGGGCTCTCGAGTGTGATCCTCATAGGAAAATTTTTGCACACTTTTGTTTTAACTGAAACCCCAAACCCTCTTTTTTGTAAAAGAAAAAAAAAGGGTTTTTCCGTTGGGGGCTATTTATCTATTATCTATTATTTTATCTTATTATCTATCTTCTTATTCAAACTATCTTTCTATCTATCTATTATCTATCTATTTTATCTATCTATCTATTATCTATCTATCTATCTATTTTATCATCATCTATCATCTTCTATCTATCTTTTATTTTTTCTGTCTATCGGGTTTTTTCTATCTATTAAAACTATCTATTTATTTATCTTCTTTTCTACTATCTATCTATCTATTAAATTTCTATTATCTGTCTGTTTTTGTCGTCTGGGCTGTCTCTTTGTCTGTCTGGGCTGTTGTCTGTTTATCTATCTATTTTAAACTTCTATCTGTCTATCTATCTGTTGTTTATGTCTATCTTCTTTTCTTTTGTCTGTGTGTGTGTCTGTCTCTTTTATTATCTATCTACTATCTTTCTATTTTTCTATTTTCTATTTCTATCTTTCTTTCTATCTGTTTATCTATCTATTTACCCAGCATGGGAATCTGCAATTTAGAGGGTTGGGGGGACTCTCCGCCAGGTTCAACCCCCCTAGAGACACCAGCCTTTTTAAAAAAAAAAAAAAGGGCGTGCAATTTTCGTTTTTTCCCCCCTGTTCTTTATGGACAGATGCGTTTAAAATGACAGATTTTGCCCCCATTCCCAAAATCGTGTCTGGGTTTTCAGGGCAATCATGTCCCCCCCCCCCCCCCACCCCGGGGTTTTTTAGAAAACCCCACATCAAAAAGGGCCTTTTGGATTTAGAGGGAAAACCCATGTTCCCCGTGCGGAAAAGCAAGAAAAACAGCTTGGCCCCAAAAATCAAAAAACGTCCCGCTTTTTTGGATAAACGGGAGGCCCTTGTTTTGCTGGTTTTGGGGAAAGGATGAAAAAATTTATAATTACAAAAATGGGATTTTCTTGTTTTCTTTTATATCGGGATAAAAGAATAAGCAATTAAATTTTCTTTTTTTTTTTTTTAATTATCCCCTTTTCCCCTTTTTTATGCGGTTTTGTAAAATTTTTGTATCTGTTCCCCCCGGCCCCACAATGGCCTTTCTCTTTCGAACAGGGAACTGGGTTTAAGTTGGGGGCGTAAAATGTTCTGCAATTGGGAAAATTTTAATAATAATAAAAAATGAAAATTTGGGATAGCGCTGGGATCTTTTGGGAAAAACAAAAAAAGAGCGCTTGCATTCAACATTTTCTTACAGGGGCATGCCCGGGCCCAAAACTATCAAAAGCTTAAAAAAATTTTAAAAGTACACACACCACACCACAACAAACACACACACACACACAAACAACCCCAAAAAACACACACACACACACACACACACACACACACACACACAAAACACACAGCACGCACGCACGCACGCACGCACGCACGCACGCACACACACACACACACTCACACACAGGTTATAGGCTTTGGCAGGGTAATGGGATTTGGGCTGTTGAAGGCAGGGGCAGTTTTGAGATGAAAGAGGGAAAAATTTAGGTTTGAAACAAATATGTCTTGAGGCTGGATTTATATGTGTCATATGTAGGCCTCTGTCGAAGAGAGAGAGGAAGGTTGTTCCAGATGGATGGACCAGAAATAGAGAAAGAGCGACGACCAACGGTGGACTGGCTGAATCTAGGAAATTCGTAAGCACAGGTATTGCAGCAGAGCGGAGGGAACAGAGAGTGTATATAGGTAAAGACATTCACAGATGTAGGAGGGTGCTTTTGGTGGATACATTTGTAACATCTATTATCTCGAATTTAAAATGAAAAATAAATAATAAAGCATATATTATGTGCCATTTTCAGTCACGGATTCTTTGCGTGACATTGGCCAGCTCGCCCGGGTGGGGAAGTGCGTGCCACAGAGCAGCGCCACCCGTTTAAAAAAAAACAAACCCAACTACTGCATGTATATTTTTTTTATCAGAGTGGGTTTTTAATATCTATTTAATTAAAAAAATTTACCTGAGATGACTTCCTTGTTGTGCGTCCGTTCCTTTATGGTGCGTTGAATGTATATTACACACGAGGACTCGGTTCATTACCGCATTTATTTTATATTTTATTTCATACCACTTTAAGTCACGGCAGATTTCTCTGCGTGAAATTCGGGTTGTTCTCTCCCTGGGGAGAGCGCGTCGTCACAAGAGCAGCGCCACCCTTTCTTTTTTTTCTTTTTTTCCTGTCTGCAACAGTATTTTTGTTTCCCTATCAGAGTGGCTTTTTTTTCTACAGAATTTTGCCAGGGACAACTTTCTTTGTTGCAGTGGGTTCATTTACGCGCGCGCCGCGCGCGCGGCACATCACACAACAACACACTTACACACAACACACACACACAAACACACGCACGCACGCCACACAACACACCACACAACACATACACACACACACACTCAACACACCACACACACCACACCACACCACACACACACACACACACACGCACGCACGCACGCACGCTGCATGCACCCACACCACCCCCACCCTACACACCCCACGCACACACACACACACACGCACACACACACCACCTCACACACACACATGCACGCACACGCCACAAAACACAACACACACACGAAACGCATACACACACCAAAACCCACCCCCCCCACACCACACACATACACACCCACCCACCCATCCACCCACCAAACCCACACACACACACAAACACACACACCCACCCATCCACCCACAACCCACGCGCACACACACAAAACACACACACACACACACACACACACACCCCACACACACACACACACACACACACACACACACACACACACACACACACACACACCACACACACACACACACACACATACCAGTCAGGAAACCGCAGTGATAAACCTTTAATCAGCAAGAAACGTGCAGTAAAAGGAACTAGGGTAACACACGCGCACATCAAAGGTCACAGTGACACTATGAAAAGTACAGATAAAGCCAACATTCGGTCTATGCAAAAAACTGCTTTAAAGCAAACATTAGAAGTAATGGCAAAGGATCGTAATATTGATAACGACAGCAACAATAATAGTAAGAATGATGATGATAAAAACTATAACTAGCAGCAACAACACTAATTATAATAATAATAATGATAGAAATAATAATGATAGTAATAATGATATAGTAATAATGATAATAATAATATAATAATGATAATGATAATAATAATAATAATGATGATGATGATGAAGATAATAACAATAACATGAAATTTAAATGGCACTAGTTGTGCCTGAACAATAACAATAGTAATAACAGGAAATTTAAAAGGCGTTAGTTGTGCTTGAAAAGTAACAACAATAATAACAACATGAAATGAAAATGGCGTCAGTTGTGCCTAAAAATAACAATAACATGAAAATTTTAATTTACATGGCATTAGTTGTGCTTGAAAAAAAAGCTCCCACAACAATCTGTTTTTACAGAAGGTTTATCAAGTAGATCATGAAGAATCAACAGCTGTGTGCTTGTATAAATCTATGGATGCTAAAATCTGAAATAAAAGAAAGATGATAAATAAAACAAAAATAGACATCAAGCTAGAACTCTTGCCTGGAAAGATAATGAGTAAGGCAAAAGAGAGGTGAGAAGAAAGATTTCAACTTGAAGTAACAACAGAAAGATAATGAGTAAACAGAAAGAGAAGTCAGAAGAAAGATTTCAACTTGAAGTAATAATAGAAAGATAATGAGTAAGGCGAAAGAGAAGTCAGAAGAAAGATTTCGACTTGAAGTAATAACAGAAAGATAATGAGTAAACAGAAAGAGAAGTCAGAAGAAAAATTTAAACTTGAAGTAATAACAGAAAGATAATGAGTAAACAGAAAGAGAAGTCAAACCGAAAATTTGGACCAGAGGTAATACTAAAACAAAACATCACAAATTCTGGGTAGAGAGAAAGAGATATCAGGCTGGGACACGTTGTCTAGAAGTGACACAGCAAAGAGGATGAGTAAGGAGAAAATAAGAGACGTGATGTTGAAATTTCTGACTAGTAGTAATGATAGAAAGGTCGTGTGTAAGGAGAAAGAGATGTGAAACAGGAAATTTCGAATACCACAAGAAATACGAGGGGGAAAAAAGGAGAAAAATAAGCTAGGCCAACATTTTCAACTAGAAGTACCAAAGGAACGATGATGATTAAGAAGAAAGAGATTGCAAACTCGAAATTTCGACTGCGAGTAATAAAAGAGAGGTAATGAGTAAGACATTGCAAACTCGAAAGTAAGGAAAGAAAGATCATGAGTATGGTGAAAGAGAAGTCAGAAGGAAGATTTCGACTGTAAGTAATACAAGAAAGATAATGAGTAATGCCACTATTTCGACGACAAGTAATACAAGAAAGATAATGAGTAATGCTACTATTTCGACTGCAAGTAATAAAATAAAGATAATAAGTAAGAAATTGCACATTCGAAATTTTAACTAGAGGTAATAAAAGAAACTGCAAACTCGATTTTTTGACTCGAAGTATTAAACGAAAGATAACGAGTAAGAAAGTGCAAACTCAAAATTTTGACTAGAAGTAATAAAAGAAATTGCAAGCTCGAGTTTTCGATTAGAATTAATAAACGAAAGATGACGAATATGAAGAAAAAGATTGCAATGTCGAAATTTCTGCTGTCAATAATAAAAGGAGGATAAGGAATAAGAAAGTGCAACTCGAAATTTTGAACAGAAGTTATAAAAGAAACTTAGGTATTAAAAGAAGGATTTTAAAAAGAGAAAAAATTCTAGGGGGGAAATTCTTCTAAAGTAAGGGGAAAAGAAACTGAAGTTTTTTTTGTAACTCTACTGACTAAACCGCATCAAAACAAAAAAAGCATGATGCAAAAACGACTCGTTAAGCAACAAAACTTGACAAGATTTTTAAATTTTTAAAAAAAAATTTTAACAAAAAACATCAGTTTTAGGTAAGTTTTTTAAAAATCCCTAAAATTAAAGGGGGGAAAAGGAGGGGGGTGGATTTAGGGGTTTGTTGGAAAGTTGCTTGCCTGAGAGAGCTTTCCACAATTAACCCCCGGGGTTGGGGAAAAATTTTTCCCTTGGGTTAACCCCTACGCTTAAATCCCCCCCCACCCCCAAAAATTTGGGAAAATAGTAAAAAAATATTTTTTAAAAAATTTTAATTAAAATTTTATTAAAATAACCATAAATTGGCCCGGTGGGCCGTTTACACAATTTGAATAAATCCTCGGAGAAAAAAAAAAAACCCCGTTCAAACGCATAAAACATTTCGCAACTTAACCGTTCCGCTTTTCAAAAGAATTTTCCGGGGGAAAAGGCCCAAATTTTCCCCCAAAAAACCGAACAAATATTAAAAAATAAAAAGGCCCCTGGTCTTAAAAACAAGCTTTTATTTTGAAAGTTTCAGCGCTATATAAATTTCCCATAAAAAATTTTATTTTAAAATTATTTTTTATTTTTTTTATTTTATTTTTTTTTTTTTTTTTTAAATTTAACAAAAAATTTTTAAAACAAACCTTAACAATGAAAGTTAGGATAATCCAAATTTTAAGAAAAAAAAAAATTTATACAAAAGTTTAAAAACAAACACAATAACCACTTTTGACAAAACCCCAAAAAAAAAAAAATCCGTAATAAGGCCCGTTTTAATGAGGTTTTATGGTTTTTTAAATCTAAAAAAAAATTTTCTAAAAAATAAAATGAATTTTTAAGTTTGAAAACAAAGGGGTTGGAAAATCATGACTAACAATGAAGAAAAGACAAAAAAGGGTGTGTTTAATTTTTTTTTTTTTTTTTTAGGGGTTTTCCTCAATTTAACAAAAGTTTTAACTATGAGGATATAGAATGAATTTTTAAAGTTTTTGTTAAAAGGTTTTTCGTCCAGCCAGGAAAATTTCTTTTTATGATGAAAATGCCTCTTTTTTTGGTTTTTTTGGGGTTGTTTACAAACCGATTTTTTTTTTTTTGTGGGCAACCATTTTTTTTTCTACCTAAAACTTTGATGGGTGTGTTTTTGGGGTTTGGGTTTTTTTTGGGTGTGTCTTAAATTAACTTTGTTTCTCTCGGCGCGGCTGTTGTGTTTGTGTGTGTGGGGTTTGGTGTGGGGTGGGTTTTTTGGTGCGTCCGAGGACAGTTTTGACAGTTTTTTTTATAAAAATATTTAAAAATTGCCCCACATTGACTTACCCCTTTCCCTTTTTTTTCCAAAAAATGAAACCCCTTTTTTGTTGTTGTAAAAAAAAGAAATGATACAGTAATCCCAAGGGGACACCAACCTTTAAAAATTTTTTTCTCCCACCCCCCCCCTTTTCTAAAACTGGGTTTCGGGCCTGCGCACGCGGGGTTGGGTTATGTGTTGTGGGCCCCAACGAAAAAAGGGGCTTTCCCCCCCAAAAAGAGGTTTTTTTTTATTTTTATAAATTCAAACCCGAGGGAAAAAATAAAACACACAAAAAAAAAACATCCATTCCCCCTGTGTATGCAGTTTTGTCTTGCATTTTTCCCCCCCCCCAAACAAGGCCCTGGGGGAGTGAAGTTGGGGGGAAAAAACCCCAAACAAAACCAAAAAAACCACCAACACCCCAAAAACAAAAAAACAACAAAACCCCGGGGCCCCGCCCCCCACCCAGGCCCCGGGCAAAACCCAAAACCAAAACACGCATTCCTAGCCCTTGGCCGGAAGGGGGGGGGGGGAAAGGATTCCACAATTCAAGCCCAAAATTTCTCTAAAAACAAAAATTTTCGGTTCTTCCTTCTTCTCCCAAAACCATTTATCCCTTGCAAAGCCCTAAGGGTACCCAATCCAGGCCCTTTTTTCGGAGACGGTTTTTCCACAAGGACTGCGGGGCAAGGGTTCCACCGAAACCTTGCCCTTTTTTTAAAACGCCCCCAATCCACATTTTTCCCACCCCTCTAAGGAAAACTTTTAAAAAGCACCAAAACAAGCGAGGAGAAAGCGAGAGGAGAAGCGAGCAACACACCACAACAATCACCAACAGCCACTAACCAACAACCTGCCGCTAATAAAACCAATCACCAAAAACCCAATCAATCCACCAAACCATCTGCTTAGTAATCAAGTAAAACAACAACCAAGCAAGCGAGGAAGAGGGAGCCAGAAAAAAACCCACCCACCACCGAAAATCCACACACATACTAAAAAAATAAAAAACAAATAATAAAAACACAACTCAAATCTCAAAATGATATGCTGCTGACAACAAACTAATTTAACTCTATCCCTACCTAAAAAAAAACTAATGTGGGGAAGGGGAATAGGGGTTAAAAAAAAATTTGCCCGCAAGGAGCCCCGGGTTTTCAAATTTTTTAAGGGGGAAATTTTTCCCTGGGGCACATATTGCCACTCCATCTTAAAAAAGTCCCTTCGGTGGGAAAAAAAGATTTGGCTAAGGAGAGGCCTCCTTTTAAAATCCTTTTCCCGCTTTTCAAAGGGGGTAGGCCATTGCGTGCCGGTGGGAAGGAAAAAAAAATTAAAAAAACCGCAACACGGGGGGTTTGGTTAAAAAAGCACAAACTTATCCATTACCTTGATATAAAAGAATAAATAGTAAATAAAAAAAATAAAAAAACAAACTAACTGACTAACGACTAACTAACTAACTAACTAAAACTAACAACTAACTAACAAAACTAACTAACAAACTAACTAACTAACTACTAACCGACTGACTGACGCTAGCTGATAACTAACTAACTACTGACTGACTGCTAGCATAAACGTTTAGGAACCGACTTTAATAAATGAGCCATGTTTATTTTAAAAGGGGATCAGACTTTCTGCCCCCATATTTTGACTCGAAATTTTTACACTCTTACATGCTCTGACGCGAACGCCGCCTGTGTGTGGTGCGCACGCCCGCGTGTTGTAAAAGGTTGAGGGAAAAAAGGGGGATATTGTTTTTAGCTACTGTTTATGTTAATGAAAGGCGAAACCCCCAAAACCAACCAACCAACCAACCAACCACCAACCCAAACCACCAAATACTACTAACAACTAACTAACAAACAAAATAACTACTAACAACTAACTAACTAAAAAACAAACTAACAACAACTAACTAACTAACAAACAAACTAATAACTAACCAACTAACTAAACTAACTAAAAAAACCCCACGCCCCCAACACCCAAACAAGAGACAAAAAAGAGAAAAAGGGACTGATTTTGAACCCCAAAAGGGAAGGGACAACACCACCAACACACACACCACACACAACACACACACACACAACAAAAACCACACCACCACACAACCACACACACACACACACACACACACCACACACACACACACAAAAATTACACATACCACACACCACACCACACACACACATACACCCACCCACACCCACACCCCCCCACACACCCCACCCCATAATATTCTACTCGAAGGAAAAGGGGGGGGGGGGGGGGGGGGGGGGGTGGGGGAAAAAAAAAAAAAAAACAAAAAGGGCCCGCCTTCCCCCTCCCCCTCCCCCTACCCCCCCCCCCACCCCCCTCACCCCGGTAAAAAAAAAAAAAGGATAAATACAAAACAAAAAGAGCATGAGCTTAAACTCCTTTGTGTGGGTGTGGTTGTTTTGGGTGGGTGTGTGGTGTTGTTGGTGGTGTGTGTGTGTTTGTGTGTGTTTGGGGTTTTTCGGGGTTTCTTAATCCCCCATAGAACAAATTCTAAAGGGGTAGCACTTCTTCCTTCAACTTTCTTAACATCAGTACAGACTCCACACCCTCCCCCTAAAAAGCCCTTCCCATGACACTAAAAACCCAAAGGCCCCGTTGCGAACACATGTAGAACATTTTGCGCACATGTTACGACCGTTCCGTTTTCGAAAGGTGGGCCATTGGTCCGGTGGGGAACGATGACAAAATTAAAAAAACCGCTACGCAACGGTACCGGTTTAAAAAATAAAGAAAAAAAAGCACATGCGGGGTTTATTCCATTGTCTCAAAAGAAAAAATAATGCTAAAAATAAAATCTCCCCCCCCCCCCCAAAGATTATTTCCCTTTGGTGAGACTATAAACCGAGGCCCCATGGGAAAACCATGCAGAACATCTTGCCACACTTTTAAATCCTTTTCTCTTTTCGAAAAAAGTGGGGCCATTGTGTCCCGGTGGGAACAGATGACAAAATTTACGAAACCCTACCAGGGGTTATAATAAAAAAAAAGCCATGATTTTATTCCATTATCCCGATAAAAAAAAAAAAAAATCATTCATCTAGCGTTTGGGGTTTTGTTGTTTTACAAGATTCAGCGCTATAAAATTCCATCTTATTTTTATTATTTAACGTGCATTTTGATCTTTTTTTTTTTTTTTTTGGGGGGGGGGGGGGGCGTGTGTAAAATTTTACACGGAAAAATTTAAAAACCCACTTAAGAATCTGCGCTTTTAAAGCTGACTCCCGAGAGATCCGAAAAAATCCCCCAACCCTCTCCCCACCCACCCCCCCCCCCAAAAAAAAAGAAAAAAAGAAAAAAAATGTTTGAAATATACAAAGTAAAAAAAAAAAAAAGAAAAAAAGGGATCGCTGTGTGGCCCAAAACTTTCAATGCCAGTCACGGGGGCTGCGTGCTTGTGCGCGCTGCTGCGCTCTCCCTCCTACTCCTCTTCCCCCCCTCCCCTCCTACAAAATTTTACTGCTACGGACTGCTAGGGCTACTGCACTTGCGCTGCTGCCTGCTGCGTGCTGCTGCTGCTGCTACTACTACTACTACTACAAAATAAAAAAATAATAAAATAATAATAATAATAAAAAGAAGAAAAAGGGAAAAAGAAGAAGAAGAAGAAGAAAAAATTTTTATACAGCGCTATATCTTGCAAAGACAAATCAAGCGTATGTGATATGTGACACCCCACGACTATTGAGGGGAAATTGCACCTGAATAAAATTTCCGGGGGAAAACGCGCTATTAGCTGCAATAATGAAGCTACTCAATACAGAAAACAGATTGTAAATCGGATATTTCTATAAAGTCTTGGGCCCAAAAAAAAAAAGGTAGCTGAGAAATGACAAATCGAAATGACAATTTTTTTTACATCGTAATGGGAAAGTCGAAAGGGGCTTGGATTGTTTTTTAAAAAAAGGTAAGGAAAAGGGGAGTCCCAAACCTAAAAGGTCTTAGGGGGGGAGGCGTCAGGCCCTCATTTCTCTAGGGCCAGCATATGAGGGCGGAGCCCCACTCCCTCCCTCGCTGTTTTACCTTCCCCTGACCCTAAAGAGGGCAGGCCCCATTTACAGGGGGTGACTGGGGAACTGTACGAAGCCAGGCCGCAAAGGGCACCCATCCAACGGGTTAACCACCCAACGCTGTTAACTTGGGGGGAAAAGCGGTGTTCCGACCACTGAGCTTTTTAAATTTTAAAAAAAAAATTTAAACGCTTTTTTTAAAAGAAAAGGGAAAAACACCATTACCCTTGATTTTCATTAAAAGGGGAAAAAAAGCCCTTTTATTTCGTTTTCAACAAAATCTCAAAATCGCAACTGACCCCAACCTGCCCAAATTGGTTGTAGGGAAAAAAAAAGGGTCAGCGCAAAACACTCATTTCGTGGGAGCGCCACCCACAACACACCAACACACACACACACCCACACACACACACACACCACCACACACACACACACCACACACACACACACACCTATAAAATATATAAAAAATATATAATATATAAATAAAAATTTTTAAAAATTATATATATATATATATATAATTATAAAAAATATATAGAGAGAGAGAGAGAGAGAGAGAGGAGAGAGAGAAGAATAGAAGTACAAAACACCGTTTCCATACGATTTTCCCTAAATTTTTTTTAAAAAACGCTGGGGTCAGCCTGGGTTTGGGGGAAAGACTATTTTCCCAAAAGTCGGGATGCTTTTTTTTGCCTCCTAAATTTTCCATTTTGCCAGAGGAACGGGATCGGGTAAAATTGAAACAGGGAGCGCTTTTCTGAAAAAAAAAACCCACACGTTGTAGATGAAGATGTCTGAAGAAAAAGGAGAGAGAGAAAGAAGAGAGAGAGGGGGAGAGAGAAGAGAGAGAGAGGAGAGAGAAGAGAGAGTTTCAGAGCAATGTTAATGATAATTTATAGTTTCGTCTGAGAAAAAGGCACCTCAACCCGAAGACGGGAAAAAAAGCCATCAAAATTTTTGTGAAGAAAAAGGAAAGGGAAGGAGGAGGGGGAAAGGGGGAGGGGAGGGGAAAGAGGGGGAAAGAGGAGAAGAAAAGAAAAAGGGAAAAAAGGAGAAGGGGGGAAGGGAGGGGGGAGGGGGGAGGGGGAAGGGGGAGAGGAGGAAGGGGAGGGGGAGGGGGAAGAAGAGAAGAAAAAGGGAGAAGGAAAAGGGAGGAGGAGGAAGAGGGGAGGAGGAGGAAGCGGAGGGGAGAAAAGAAAAAAAAGGGAAGGGGAAAAGGGGGAGAAGAAGAAAAGGGAAAGGAAAGGAGAGGAGGAAAGGAGGAAGAGGAGGAAGAAAGAAGAAGAACAAAGGGAAAGGAGAAGGAGGAGGAGGAAGAGGAAGGGGGGAAGGAGGATGAGGAGAAGAAGGAAGACTAAAAAGAAACAAAAGGGGAGAGGAGGGGGGGGGAGGGGGGGAGGAGAGGGAGGGGGGGGAGAATGGAAGAATGGGAAGTATTGCGAAGAAGGAGAAGAAGAATTGCGAAGAAGGAAAAACAAAAGAAGAAAAAGGGGGAAAGGGGAGAAAAAGAGTAGAGAAGAAGAAAAAAAAGAAAAAGCACGCAAACGTCTTATCGGTTTTTTGACATAAAAAATTGCCAAGGCCTCAATTTGCAACATCGTTACAGGAATGGAGTGTAGGACAGTTAAGACTTTCACGTCACCGCCTAACAAAAAAAACCGCGGGGGTTCTGGGTTTCATTCCCACCCCTTTCTTTTTCTTTAAATTTTTGGAGAAAATCACATGAAAGGGAAAAGTCCTTCGGCTGAGACATAAACCGAGAACCCCGTGTCGAAGCGCACGAATACAGAAAAATACCGCTCTCCTTTTGGAAGAGTAGGCCATTTCGCGCGGGTGGAATGATGGGTGGCGCTGCTCTGTTGCGACCGCTCTCCCCCAGCAGAGGGGCAGCCCCAAATTTTTAAACCAAAAATCCCGTGATTGAAGGGGTAACAATACAATACAAAACAAACGATACAATACAACAATAATAAAAAAAATAATAATAAAAATAAAAAATGGAACCAGCCGCCTTTGGCGCAGGGTTACGCCTTGGTTACGGACGGGAAGGTCGGGGGTTCGAACCCCCAAAAGGTCATGGATTTTCGGACTCCGGCCGGCTCTACCAGGTAAATGTGTGGGGCCATGGGAAGACGGGGACCACACAGTCGAGTTTCATCCATTTAAGGGGATGCGAGTTTGAAAATGTTTGCTCAAATTACCTGACCAACACTGCGGGTGCTGTATCTCTGGGGGCCCGGTTGACCCGGGGAATATTAAAAAGTAAGCGTAGAGTACAACCCTTCAAAGTCTAAAGCATATGCACCCCACAGCGCACATTTCGTCTCCTCATTGTCATTGATCATCATGCTTTAAAAAAAAAAAAAAATTTTTTGCCTCGTTTGGGTGTCCCGAATTCTCGGGTCTCATGGGGCCTCAATTGGGTTGCCCAAACCTTTGTCCTGTGGTGAGTTTGTGTCAACCCTTTTGGGGGGTTGGGGGTTCGCGGGGGACGGTCGTTGGAGGACGTTGTTGGGGTTGCCACCCGGGGTGGGCAACTCACTCTCGGCCCCGCACTGAGCAAATTTTCTGTCTTTAGTGGGGGGCTTAGGGGTGGTCCCTGCTATGTAGCTAAACAGGCACCACTGAACCCCCAAAGTGACCCACAGCAGTCGGGGGCCCCTCTGGGGTGGCCCCACGGGGGCCTGAATGAGGGTCCCGTGGACTTCCGACCCGGGGAGAACAAAAAAAATCTGGGTGTGGCGTGGCGGGGATTTTGGAATGAGGGGCGTGGAACATAGGACGGGTCGTCAGAAGATGAGGCAGCAAAAAAAAAAAAAAAAAAAAAAGGAACTTATATAGCGCTTTTATCGGGGCAAAGACAAATAAAAGCCATGCATTCGACCTAATCAACACAGCAACAACCATGACAAATAACAATACTTCAAACAAAATTTTACAAACAGGGGTACGCTGCAGCCAAATCTATGAAAAAAAATTGCAATAGAAATTTTTTTCAAAAGCCACACCCCAAAACACACACACACAACACACAACACACACCACGAGCACCACGCACGCACGCCGCACGCACGCCCACGAAACGCACGCACGCACACACACCAACCGGGTCATATATTTTAGCAGGGTGATAGGAATGGGTTAGTGAAGGGGGGGATAGTTTGATATGAACAGGGGGGGGGGGAAATTTTTACAAGAACTTAAAAAATAAAATAAGAAATGTACAAAACAGGAAATTCCCTCTATTTACCAAGCCGCGATATCAAAAGGAAGAAAAATTTTAAAAAAAAAAAAAAAAACAAGCGAGGGCTAAAAAAATGAAACGCGACCTTGAAAAGTTAACGACAGCGAGTAGCATAAACCCCCCCCCCCCCCCCCCCACCAAACCCAAAGAAAATTTTCCCGGAATTTTCAATCAAAAAAAAGACCTCCCCCCCCAAAAAAGAAGAAAAATCCGCTGCCTTAATTAAAACAACACCAAAAAACCATGAAAAAATAAATAAAAATATAACAAACAAAGACCCCCATGTTTAAAAAAATCTGTGGCAGAAAAGCAAGAGTTTTTGCCAGGTAAAGGGGAAAAGGTAAAGGTTTCCCATAACCTATGGGTCGTAGGGGAGTGAGGCATCAAAAGGGCCCCCACTTTTCTAGGGCCCGCTAGTGAGGGTGGGGCCCATCTCCTCTCCTCGCTCTTTACCTTCCCTGACCCCAAAGAGGGAGGGACCCATTTACACTGGGTGAAATGGGGGGCTCTACTGAAGCCAAAGGGGCACAAAAGGCACCCACCAAGTGGGAACCACGCCCATGCTGTTAACTTAGCGGGGAAAAGCGATGCTCTGACCCCTAGCATCCCCGTTCCCGTTAAAGGGCCAGTTTTAACCAAGATTTAATTTTTCCCCCCAGCATTTTAAGGATGGAAAGCTGACGAAAGCACTGCTCAGAAGGGCAGATTCCATAAAAACATGAACATAAAAAGCAAAAAACTCCCAAACCATAACATGTGTATTTTTTAAGAGGAAAAAACCCCGAATGCCCCCGATACGGTATTAATAGACACTTTTTCAAGTTTGTAATAAGGGTGGCGGGGGGGAAATTTTTCAAAAACAGGGGAAATAAGGTGCCTCCTTCCTCTGCTCCCCGTGGGGGATCCTTGGGCAAAAAAAACGGGTACCACTTAGTCCCCCGATCGGGTTCGTGAAGTCATGGGAAAGGAAGGGATGGAGATTTTAGCAGCCGAATAGTTTTTTGGGGAAAGGTCAGCATTCAATGTGCTACAGTGATACTAATATACAAAGGCAAGACAATCCCCTCAGTACGAGCATGCTCCTAAGAAAGTAAATTTCAGCCACTAAGGTATACTTCTGAAAAATGTCAGGTAATCAAAAGAAACAGAAATTTAAAATAACAGCGTGAAGGGGGCTTCTTTTATCCGGAAGTTCCCCCCCGGGGGGGGTATGGAAGGGGAACCCTTCGATCGTCATCCGCGACTTCCGCATCAGAAAACTTCTCAAAAGGGTACATGGAACGTACAGCTAGCTACAAAAAGGAAAAATTGGGAAATCCAAACAGGGGAAAAGGGAAAGAATGAACCCAATATACTAGGTTTCAGAAGTGAGATGGACAGGGCAGGGTGCATAACATCCCCAAAAAACACCATTCTTTACTCAGGAAGGGGCAAAACCAAAAGGGGTTGGCTGAATCTAGATAAGAAACCTCAAGACCACAAAGGTTTGGACTGTAAATGAAGAGTCTTGATAGTAAAACTTAAAGGGGACACCTTTTGACTTGGAATAGTACAAGTATAGCACCAACAGTTAAAAAAGAAAGCAGAAATTGAGGGGGTTTTTTTTTTAAAAATCGAAAAGGGAAGGCAACTGAATCTCAAATATCAAAAATAATGGTGACCTCAATTCAAAGGAGGGAAAAGGGAAAGATGAAAACCACAGTTGGCCCCTTTGGGAAAAGGAGTGAGAAACGAAAAGGAGAGCGGCTCACGGAATGGGCAAGGAACAAAAGCTGGCTGTAGAAAACTGGTTTGAAAACCATCCAAAAAATGCTGGAAATGGAAAAGCCCGGCGACAGAACCCGGGAAAAATAGTTTTCATCCTAATCAAGAACGCTTCCGTAAACCCCATAACATCTTTTAAGGCCATGCCAGGTGCAGATTGGGGGAAATGATCAAGTCCCTTTTTCGGGACAAAACACTAAAATTTGAAAAAATTGTCAAAAAAAAAAACACCAAAACTGCAAATGAACATGCTACAAAAATGACGAAGACATCAAAGAAAAATACAAGATCAAAATTGGAAAAAAAATTCGATGGCAGATCAAAATTACCATATAAGAAAAAAGGCAGTTAGAAAATGCATCACGAGGGAGAAAAGAATTTAAAACCAGTCCCAAAAAAAAAGGAACAAAAAAGTGATAGCTCCCAGTTTTAAACCTAATGGGAAAAAAGGAAAAGGGAAGTAGAGAAAAAATATAAGAACTCGCAAATGGGGTTAAAAAAAATTTTTAAGAAGCCAAGGAAAAATGGAAAAATATGAAGTGCAAGGAAAAATTGAAACGAAGAAATTTTTATACAAATTTTGCAGAAAAAATAAAAAGTGACAGGGAAGAAACATCGAAAAAAAAGGTTGTATTAAAATCGAGAGATGGAAAAAACTCATGGAAAAAGAAAATTCTTAACAGGGGGTCAAAACATCGAAGAGTTATACCACGACACAGAGGTCCCCTCCTCATATTTCAACGAAGATGCCCCATAACAATGGAAAACGAAGTGAGACAGCATCACAAGATGAAAAAATGGAAGGGGCCAGGCCAGATATCCCCCTCTGAAAATTGATAACAGCCCCGGATGGGGGAATTAAGGCCACAAAACACTAAACAGTATATATGACACGGAGAGATTCCGACAGAAATTTAAGAAGTCCTCTACATTTCGATCCCTAAAAACGGGCACAGCTAAAAATGCCAACTCGTACAATCAGCCTGATATCACCTCACCCAAAATTCTTTTACAATACTCATGAAAAAGAAAATAAAAACTCCCAAAATATCAGAAACGCAATTTGGATTTTAGGGGACAAAGGCCCAGAAAAGCAATCTTCGCATTTAAAACTCTCAGGAAAAATCCCCAGGGCCAGAAAGACCGTACCCTGCTTATTACTACTTTTAAAAACGTTTGACAAAGTACGACACTCCGACTTGTTTTTATATTCTGGCAGGGCTATACACACGGGAAGATCTTCGGTCCCAAAAAATATATTTTGGGGAAAAGGAGGAGCCATTAGAGTCGACAATGACATCAACCAAACTGCAGGGGGGGGACAGGGGTGCGGTTTTTCACCTGATTTTTTTAATGTAATAGGAAAAAAATTTTCAAAAATGAGAACAAGGGGAATTATGTAGGGGCCACAACTCAGCAACCTAGATATGAGATGACACAGTCCCAAACGCCTCCCCTGAAGAAAAAAATCAAAGATTTTTTAAAAACAGTAAAAGACGAAAGCGAAAAGAAAGGTGAGGGTCAATGCAAAGAAGCAGACTAGGGGACTTTAAAAGAGGTTATACACAAGCAACACAGCCTGTAAAAGGGGAGAGAATAAAAAGAAAAAACCTTTTAAATACCCTTTGGGTTTTACTATCACCCCGGACGGCAATGGGACACAGAAATCAAAAAGAAACAGTCATCTAAGGCAAAATTTTAAAAACATAAATGCATTTTTTTCCAACAGTAAGATAAGCCCAAGACAAAGCCATGTTTTTTAGAGCCTATAGGTCCATTCTTCGTCGGATGTGAGGCTTACCCCACCAGGACCAGAAAAGCGACTGAACTGGAGATGTGTTCATCCAAAATCTGAAAGTCCATGACAAAAAAAAAACAAATGTAAAATAAGGAAATGGCTGGATCAAGAGATCCCTTCTCAACACCACAAAAAAGACAGCTCAAATTTTTCGGCCCTATAACAGGGCTGACGGACAAGAAAAAGTTATGGGGTGGGAAAAAACTGTGGAAACAAGAGCAGAGGGGGGAAAAACGCGCAAATTTACAGACAGCTTTAAACAAAATCGCAAAAAAAGAGGGCCCCAAAATGACCATGAGAAGGGCCGAGAACAGGGAAAATGGAGAGCCATGATCGCGATGTTGCAAACCAAACCCGGACACTTGAAGAAGAAGAATGTTAGCTTGGGTTTCAAAATTCAGCTAAGGGGAAATTTCCAAACGGACCAAACCTTTTTTTGTGGATCTTTCTGCAAGGGGCTTGGTTTAGTACAGTCCCCTTTCATTTTACCGGCCCCTAAAAAGGGTACCTTGCCCCTTTTTAGGGTCAGGGGGTAAAGCGGGGGCGAGAGAGAAGAGAGGGAAGGGGGGGGAGAGGGAGAGAGAGAGAGGGGAGAGAGAAGAGAGAAGGGGGAGAGAGAGAGAGAGAGAAAAAGAGAGAGAGAGAGAAAAGAAGAGAAAGAGAGAGGGGAATGGGCCGCCGCCCTCAAAAATGCTGGCCCCTTTTGGAGAAAAGTTGAGGTCCGACGCCCCCCTTCCCCAACGCCCCAAAAGGTGTGGAACACCCTTTTCCTTTTCTTTCTTTCTTTCTTTTCTTTCTTTCTTCCTTTCTTTCTTTTTTCTTCTTTTTTTCTCTTTTTCTTCTTTTCTTTTTTTTTTTTCTTCTTTCCCCTTTTTTCCTTCTTCTTCCTTCTTCTTTTTTCTTCTTCTTTTTCTTCCTTCTTCTTCTTCTTTTCTTCGAATTCTTTTCGCAATTCTTTTTTCCAAATTTTTTTCTTCTTTTCTTCTTCTTTTTTTCTTCTTCTTTTTCTTCTTCTTCTTTCTTCTTCTTCTTCTTCTTTTTCTTCTTTTCTTCTCTTCGCAATTCTTCTTCGCAAATTTTTCTTCGCAATTCTCTTTGCAAAACTTCTTTTTCTTCGCAATTCTTTTCTTTTCGCAAATTTTTCGCAAATTTTTCTTCTTCTTCGCAATTTTTTTCTTCTTTTTTTCTTTTTCGCAATTCTTCTTCTTTTTTTTTTCTTGCTTTTCATTTATAACCATCCACCTGCACGCCCTCTTTCGCACAAGTTTTCTGGGTCCGGGCGCCGTCTCCACCCCCGTCCCTCACTCGGACTGTCCGTGCAGTCGACCCCTTTCCCGTCTCCCTTCAAACGTGTACATCGCGCCCGGGCCTTTCCCCCATTTCGCTGCAGGGGCCCCTTGGACCGCGCGGGGCGTCGTCCGTTACGTCACGAGTGGAAATACGGCATCGCTGGTCGTTTTTGTGAAGGGGACGGCCTTTTGGGGCCCGTGGGCCCGTCGGTGGTGCGGAGCGAGCTTGCGGCTTGGGGGGGGTTTCCGGGGCCCGAACGCGGAGATGAGGGGGAGGGTGATGGTTTTTTCCGGGTAAAAAAAAGGGCAAAAAGGGGGGTTTTTCGTTTTTTTTTTTTTTTTTGGGGGGTTGGGTTTGGGGGGGGGTTGTTTTCGGTTTGGGGGTTTTTTGGGGGGGGGGGGGTGGGGGTAGGCTTTTTTACAAAAAAGGGTGAAAAGGGTGGGGGGGTGGGGGGGGGGGTGTGGAGGTGGGGGGCCAAATGCCCCCCCGGGGCTTGATTTTTTGCTTTTTTAGTTTTAATTTATTTTATTTTTTTTTTATCTTTTTTTTTTTTTATTTTTTTTTTACTTTTTCATTTTTTTTATTTTATTTTTACTTTTATTTTTTCCTTACATTTTTTTTATTTTTATCTTTTTTTACTTTATTTACTTTTTTATTTTTTTATTTTTTTGTTTTGTGTTTTTTTTTTTTTTTATTTTTTTTTTTTTTATTATTTTTTTTTTTTTTTATTTTTTTTTTTTTTTTTTTATTTGTTTTTTTTTATTTTATTTTTTTCTTTTTTTTTTTTTTTTTTATTTAATTTTTTTTGCGGTTTTTCTGTTTTTTGCGTTTTTTTTTATTTTTTTTTTTTTTTAAAAAAATTTTTTAAATTAAGCCTTTTTTTTAAATTTTTTTTTATTTTTTTTTTTTTAGGGGTTTTTTTAATAAATTTTTTTTTTTGGCTGTTTTTAAAAATTTTATTCCATAGTTTTTTTTTTTTTTTAAAAAAAGGTTTTTGGGAAAAGGGCCTAAAGTTTCACAAAATTTTTTAAGGCGTAAATAAAAAAATGAAAAAAAGAAATTAGAAAAATATACTTTAAAAAATAAAATTAGAAAGGGAAAAACGGAGAAAAAGAAAAAGAAAACAGCGAAGAAAACAGCAGCGGGCCAAACCCGTTTTTTTATTGTTTTTTTTAATTCCCCAAAAAATTTTTCTTTTTTGTGCGTTTTTTTTTTTTTAAAAATTTTTCCTTTTGCCGAAAAAAAAACCCCCGTCGTTTTTATTACCCCTTTTATTTATTTTTTTCCATTTTTTTTAGGGAGCTTTTTTTTTTGGGGGTTTTTTAAAGGGGGTAAAAACGGATATTATTTTTTTTTTTTTTTTTAAAATTTTTTTTTTAGAGTTTTTTTTTTTTTTTTTTAAAATTTTAGGTTTTTTGTTGCCGGGGGTTTTTTTTAAACCCTAAAAAATTTTTTTTAAGCCCCGGGATTTTTTTTTTTTTGGGGAAAAAACTAGCCCCCGGCCCCCTGGGTTGTTGGGGAAAGGGAACCCAAAAGGGGGGAAAAAAACAAAAACCCCCCGGGTTTTTATCCGCAGGCGTTTTGGTTTTTTGGTTTTTTTTTATTTTTTTTCTTTTTTGGGGTTTTTTTTTTTTTTTGTTTTGGTTGTGGCGTTTAGTTTTTTCTTTCCCCCCCGCCCACCAAAAAGTGGGGTTTAAGTGGGTGTTTTTTTTGGGGGTGGTTTTTGTTTGGGTTTGGGGGAGGGGATGCCGGAAACCCCAAAAAATACCCCCAAAAGGGGTCGAAGGGAATTTGGAAAGTTTCTAACCACTCTATCCCTCCCCAATTATTATTAAAAAAAATACAAAACCACTTTAAATTTCTTCAAATCAAAAAACCTTTTAAAAACCTCTTCTAATTTTTCCTTTTTTTTTTTTTTTTTTTTTTTTTTTCTCTTCTCATTCCCCCTGGGGTTTAAAATTTTTCTCATAGTTTAATAATTTTCATCTGTAAAAATTATCAAACCCCTTTCATTTTTTGTTTTTTCGTTGCGCATTAAAATTTTAATTTTTATTTTTATTTTATCCTTAAAAAACAAAAAAAAAACAAAAAAAAAAAAAAAAAAAAAACAAAACCCTTTTTTTTGTTTTCTGCGCCGGGTTTTTTTTTTTTCCAACGGGATCGTACTTCTGAGCCTTTGAATAGAGGTGTGTGTGTGCGCGCATGCGTGCTGTGTGTGTGCGTGCGCGCATGCGTGCGTGTGTGTGCGTGCATACGTGTGGTGTGTGCGTGCGTGCGTGCGAACGCGCGCGCGTGTGTGTATATGTGTGTGTGTGTACCTCCAACGAGCAATGGGCTTGTCAAGAGTGTTTTTGTTTACTTTTATAAATTCATTTATATCGAGGACAATGGAATAAGCACTTATGTGCTTTTTTATATAAAAAAACATCCAGTCCCCGTGTGTATGCAGTTTTGTACATTGTCATCTGTTCCCCCCACCGGCACACAACGGCCTGTGTTGCATGTGAAGGTTCTGGGCACGCATACACACACACACACACACAACACACACACACACACACCACACACACACACACACACACACCACACACACACACACGTCGCGCGCCGCGCGCGGCGCGCAACACACACACACACACACACACACACAATACACACCACACACACACACAACACACACACACACACGCGCGCGCGCGCGCACACACACACACCACACACACACACACACACACACACACACATCACACTCACACACACACACGCGCGCGCGCGCACACAAACACACACACACAACACACACACACACACTCACCTAACAGCGCGCGCGCCAACACACACAGACACACACAATACGGGCACACACACACCACACACACACTATACACACACATCACACACACACTATACACACACACACACACTATTCACACACACACACACACACACACACAACACACACTAACACAACACACACAACACTATACACACACACACACACCCACACACACACACACACGCGCACACACACACACACACACACACACACACACACACACACACACACACACACACACACACACACACACACACACACACACCACACACACCACACACGCATTCCTAGCCACCCTTGCGACAGGCTAGGGGGGGGAAAGGACGTCCGTCCACAAGTTCAAGCCCAGACATCTTTCTGGCATACAACATAAAATTTCTGGTCACATTCCTTCTCTTCCAGCCATTTATCCTCTGCAAAGCCACTAAGGTACACGCAGTCCTTATGGTCCTCTTGTTTCGGATGATCGGATTTCCACAGAGGACTGTCTGAGGCGAGAGTGGTTCCATCCGTCCACCGGTACTGCCCTTCTTCTTGCAAGTCGTCTGCCCCAATCCACACTTTTCCCAGTCCCTCTGCAAGGAAGCGCGTTCTTCAAGCTACCAAACAAGCGAGCGAGCAAGCGAGCAAGTGAGCAAGCAGAAACCCAAACAGCAACAATCCCCAAAGCAGCCGCTAACCAAACGAACCTTGCCGACAAAACAACCAATCGCCAAACCAATCATTCCACCTCCCCTCTGCTTAGAAATAAGAAGCAGCAAGAAGAAAGGGAAGCAAACCACCGACCGACCGACCAAACCCAACCCACCCATCCACCGAACCAATAAACACACATGCAAACTAACTCTAACTAACTATAACAAACAAACAAAAACAAATTTTTCTATTTTGGACTGATGACTGCTAACAATTTTAACTAAGACTGATGAGACTAACTTAACTAACTAATAGAAACGGGGAAGGGATGCCTGGGGGTTTTTGAAAAATGCGCTCGCAATCTGACACCCCGGGTTCGTTTCCCTTTTAAAGGGGGTTTTTTTTCCCCGGGGTTTCAATCTTCCCGACTCCACTTCCCAAAAAGTCCTTCGGATGAACTAAAACCCGGCCCCCGTGTGCTTAACGCAGCAGAGCACTTGCGCACTGTTAAAACCTGCCCGCTTTTCGTGGGTAGGCCATTGCGTGCCGGTGGGAACGAAGACAAATTTACAAAAACCGCAACAAGGGGGTTTGGTGTAAAAAAGCAATACGTTATTCCTTTCCCTTGATATAAAAAAATAAATAGAAAATAAAAAAAATAAAAAAAAAATTACTAACGATAAC
>CM054138.1:29994902-30002402 GCA_028751875.1 Rapana venosa
CAAGTAGTCTCAAAGCATATGCAACTTCCACAGCAGCATCAATTACGTCATCCTCATTGTCATTGATCATCATGCATTATAAAAAAAAAAATTGCCTCTGATTCGGTGTCCCGAATTCTCTGTCTCATGGTGGCCTCAGATTCGGTTGCCCATAACACTTCTGTGCCTGTGGTGAGTTTGTGTCAAGCCTTTGGGGTTGGAGGTTCGCGGGGGACGGTCGTTGGAGGGACGTTGTTGTGGTTGCCACCTGGGGTGGGCAACTCACTCGTCTGGCTCCGCGACTGAGCTAATACTGTCGTTAGTAGGGGGCTTAGTAGGTGGTGTCCCTGCGTATGTTAGCTCAGAACAGGCACCACTGAACACACCAAAGTGACCCAGCAGCAGTGCAGGGCCCCTCGGCTGGTGGCCCCACGGCGGCCTGATAGTGATGGGCTCCCTGTGGACTTCCGACCCTGAGGATGAGACATAACAAATCTGGGTGTGGCTGTGGCGGGGAGATTGGAATGAGCGGCGTGGGAACAGTAGGACGGGGTCGTCAGAAGATGAGGCAGCAAAAAAAAAAAAAAAAAATAAATGGAACTTATATAGCGCTATATCTTGCAAAGACAAATCAAAGCGCATGCATTCGACCTAATCTTACACAGTCATACAACCAATGACAAATAATCAATACTTCAAACAGATATTACAAACATGGTACGCTGCAGACCAAATCTATGAAATAAAATTGCAATAGTCAAATTTTTTTCAAAAGCACACACACACACACACACACACACACACACACACACACACACACACACGCACGACGCACGCACGCACGCACGCACGCACGCACGCACGCACGCACGCACGCACGCACACACACACACACACAGGTCATATACTTTAGCAGGGTGATAGGACATGGGTTAGTGAAGGGTGGGATAGTTCTGATATGAGACAGGAGGGGGGAAATCTTACAAGAACTTAAAGAATACAATAAGAAATGTAGCTAGAAACAGGAAAGTTTCCTCTAGTTTGACCAAGCCTGCGATATCAAAAGGAAGAACATTTTAAAAAAAAAAAAAAGCAAGCGAGGGCTAATAAGAATGAAACGCGACCTGAGAAAAGTTAACGACAGCGAGTAGCATAAAGCCCCCCCCCCCCCCTCTCCCCACCAACCAAATGAAAATATTTTCCCGGAATTTTCAATCAAACAAGACCTCCCCCCCAAAAAAGAGAGAAAGATCCGCTGCCTTAATTAAAACAACACCAAAACACATGAATAAATAAATAAATAATATAACAAAACAAAGACCCCATGTTAAACAAATCTGTGGCAGAAAAGCAAGATGTTTGTGCCAGTGTAAAGGTAAAAGGTAAAGGTTTCCCATAACCTATGTGGTCGTAGGGGAGTGAGGCATCAAGAGACCTCACTTCTCTAGGGCCAGCATAGTGAGGGTGGCGCCCATCTCCTCTCCCTCGCTGCTTTACCTTCCCTGACCCTAAAGAGGTAGGTACCCATTTACAGCTGGGTGAACTGGGGGACTCTACTGAAGCCAAGGCGCACAAACGGTCACCCATCCAAGTGGTAACCACGCTCCATGCTGCTTAACCTTAGCTGGGGAAAAGCGAGTGCTCTGACCACTGAGCTATCTCGTCTCCCGTTAAGCTGTGCCAGTGTAACCTATGATTTATTTTCCCCCCAGCATTTTAAGGAGTGGAAAGCTGACGAAAGCACTGCTCAGAAGTCAGATTACCATAAAAAGCATGAACATTAAAAGCAAAGACTCCTAAACCATATACTATGTGATATTTTCAAGAGGAAAAGCCCCAGAATGCCCCAGATACGGTATCTAATAGTACACTTTTTCAAGTTAGTAATAAGGGTGGCGGGGTGAAATTATTTCAACAACAGGAGAAGTAAGGTGCCTCCTTCCCTCTGCTAGCCTGTGGGAGATCCTTGGGCAAGATCGGGTACCCACTTAGTCCCCCGATCAGGGTTACGTGAAGTCATGGAAGGAAGGTGATGGATGATGTGTTGAGCAGCCGAATAGTTTTTGGGAACTGGTCAGCACTTCAATGTGCTAGGCAGATGATACTATATGAGTACAATGGCTAAGACAATCCGCTCAGTACGAGCACTGCTCCTATAGAAAGTAATTGCAGCCTACTATAGGTATACTTCTGCAAAGAATGTCATGGTAATCAGAAAGAAACAGAATACAGATAACAGCGTGAAGGGGGCTTCCATTTTATCCGGAAGTTCCTCGCTCGGTAGGGTGGATTATGTGCGACAGGCAACCTTCGATCGTCATCCAGCGACTGTCCGCATCAGAAAACTTCTCAGAATGGGTACATGGAACGTACAGACTATGCTACAAAAAGGAAAATTGGAAAATCTCAAACAGGAAATGGAAAGAATGAACCTCAATATACTAGGACTTTCAGAAGTGAGATGGACAGGAGCAGGCTGCATAACATCCGACAACTACACCATTCTTTACTCAGGAGGAGATCAACACCAGAAAGGAGTTGGCATGATTCTAGATCAAGAAACCTCAAAGACCATCAAAGGTTTCTGGACTGTAAATGACAGAGTCTTGATAGTAAAACTTAAGGGTACACCTTTCGACTTGGAATAGTACAAGTATATGCACCAACAGCTGATAAAGATGACGCAGAAATTGAGGAGTTTATATAAAAATATCGAAAAGGCAATGAAGCAACTGAAGTCTCAAGATATCAGAATAATAATGGGTGACCTCAATTCAAAGGTAGGAAAAGGGAAAGATGAAACCACAGTTGGCCCATTTGGAATAGGAGTGAGAAACGAAAGAGGAGAGCGGCTCACGGAATGGTGCAAGGAACAAAAGCTGGCTGTCATGAAAACATGGTTTGAAAACCATCCAAGAAGATGCTGGACGTGGAAAAGCCCTGGCGACAGAACCAGGAATCAAATAGATTACATCCTGAATCAAGAACGCTTCCGTAACTCTATAACATCTTGTAAGTCCATGCCAGGTGCAGACTGTGGAAGTGATCATGTCCCAGTTATCGGGACAATGCGACTAAAATTGAAAAAGTTGTCAAAGCAAAAAGAACACCAAAACTGCAAATGAACATGCTAACAAAACTGACGAAGACATCAAAGAAAAATACAAGATCAAAGTTGGAAACAAATTCGATGGCCTAGATCAACTTACCACTATAGAGGAAAAATGGCAGATGATGAAAGATAGCATCAGCGAGGCAGCAAAAGAATATATACCAGTCATAAATAGAAAGGAACAAAAGAAGTGGATGAGCTCCGAGATTTTAAACCTAATGGAAAACAGGAGAAAGGCAAAAGTAGATGAAAAGAAGTATAAAGAACTCGACAAACTGGTTAAGAAAAAGTGTAATGAAGCCAAGGAAGAATGGATAAATATGAAGTGCAAGGAAATTGAAACGAATGCAAATTTTGATAGCAAACTTATGCATGAAAAAATAAAAGATGTGACAGGGAAGAAATCATCTGCAAAAACAGGTTGTATTAAGTCGAGAGATGGAGAAAAACTCATGGAAAAAGAAGATATTCTTAACAGGTGGTCAGAATACATCGAAGAGTTATACCACGACGACAGAGGTCCACCTCCTCATATTAGCAACGAAGATGGCCACATAACAATGGAAGACGAAGTGAGACATGCACTCAGCAAGATGAAAAGTGGTAAGGCGCCAGGACCTGATGATATCCCATCTGAATTGATAACAGCCCTGGATGGTGGGAATTAAGGCAGTCACAAAACTACTAAACAGTATATATGACACAGGAGAGATTCCGACAGATATGAAGAAGTCCATCTACATTGCGATCCCTAAGAAACTGGGCACAGCTGAATGTGACCAACATCGTACAATCAGCCTGATGAGTCACCTCACCAAAGTTCTTTTACGAATACTCATGAAGAGAATGAGAAATAAAATACTCCCAGAAATATCAGAAACGCAATTTGGATTCATGGCAGACAAAGGCACCAGAAATGCAATCTTCGCATTGAAAACTCTCATGGAAAGATCCGTCGAGGTCCAGAAAGACCTGTACCTCTGCTTCATTGACTACTCAAAAGCGTTCGACAAAGTACGACACTCCGACTTGTTTGATATTCTGGCAGGGCTATACATCGACGGGAAAGATCTTCGAGTCCTCATAAACATATATTGGGAACAGGAGGCAGCCATTAGAGTCGACAATGACATCAGACCAATCTGCAGGGGTGTGAGGCAGGGCTGCGTGTTCTCACCTGATTTATTTAATGTATATAGTGAAATAATTCTACGAAATATTGAGAATCATGAGGGAATTAGTGTAGGTGGCCACAACATCAGCAACCTGAGATATGCAGATGACACAGTCCTAATCGCCGTCTCTGAAGAAAAACTGCAAAGATTTTAACAACAGTAACAGACGAAAGCGAAAAGAAAGGATTAGAGCTCAATGCAAAGAAGACAGACTGCATGGTGATCTTGAAAAGAGCTGTTATACGACAATGCAACACAGCCTGTAAAGGAGAGAGAATCAGACAAGTAAACACCTTTAAATACCTTGGTTGTACTATCACCCCGGACGGCAAGTGTGACACAGAAATCAAGAAGAGAATCAGTCAATCTAAGGCAACTTTTAACAACATGAAATGCATTTTTACCAACAGTAAGATAAGCCTCAAGACAAAGATCCATGTTTTGAGAGCCTACGTATGGTCCATTCTTCTGTACGGATGTGAGTGCTTGACCCTAGCCAAGGACACAGAACAGCGACTAGAAGCAGTGGAGATGTGGTTCATCCGAAGAATCATGAAAGTCTCATGGACAAAAAGAAAAACAAATGTAGAAGTAATGGAAATGGCTGGATACAAGAGATCCCTTCTCAACACCATCAGAGAAAGACAGCTCAAATTTTTCGGCCATATAATCAGGGCTGACGGACTAGAGAAACTGTTATGGAGTGGCAAAATCTGTGGAAACAAGAGCAGAGGAAGACAACGCGCAAAATTCACAGACAGCTTAAACAAATTCGCAACGAATAAAGAGGGCACCAACAATGAGCTCATGAGAAGGACCGAGAACAGGGAAGAATGGAGAGCCATGATCGTCGATGTCTGCAGAACCAGACCGGACACTTGAAGAAGAAGAAGTGTTAGCATCTGGGTTTCAAATTCAGCTAAGGGAACGTTTCCAAATCGGCACCAAACCTTTTTTTGTGGATCTTGCTGCAAGGAGCCTTGGCTTCAGTACAGTCCCTTACAGTTCACCCGGCTGTAAATGGGTACCTTGCCCTTTTTTAGGGTCAGGGAAGGTAAAGCAGCGAGGCAGAGAGAGAGAGAGAGGGAAGAGAGGGAGAGAGAGAGAGAGAGAGAGAGAGAGAGAGAGGAGAGAGAGAGAAGAGAGAGAAAAGAGAGAGAGAGAGAAGAGAGAGAGAGAGAGAGAGGAGATGGACCGCCGCCCTCAATAATGCTGGCCCCTTTGGAGAAAAGTTGAGGTCTCTGACGCCTCGCTTCCCCTAACGACCACATAGGTGATGGGAACACCTTTACCTTTTCTTTCTTTCTTTCTTTTCTTTCTTTCTTCCTTCTCTCTTCTTTCTTCTTCTTTCTTCTTCTTCTTCTTCTTCTTCTTCTTCTTCTTCTTCTTCTTTCTTCTTCTTCTTCTTCTTCTTCTTCTTCTTCTTCTTCTTCTTCTTCTTCTTCTTCTTCTTCTTCGCAATTCTTCTTCGCAATTCTTCTTCGCAATTCTTCTTCTTCTTCTTCTTCTTCTCTTTCTTCTTCTTCTCTTCTTCTTCTTCTTCTTCTTCTTCTTCTTCTTCTTCTTCTTCTTCTTCTTCTTCGCAATTCTTCTTCGCAATTCTTCTTCGCAATTCTCTTCGCAATTCTTCTTCTTCTTCGCAATTCTTCATCTTCTTCGCAATTCTTCGCAATTCTTCTTCTTCTTCGCAATTCTTCTTCTTCTTTTCTTCTTCGCAATTCTTCTTCTTCTTCTTTTCTTGCTTTTCATTTATAACCATCTCACCTGTCACGTCCCTCTTTCGCACATAGCTTCTGGCTCCGGGCGCCGTCTCCACCCCGCTGCTCCCATCACTCTGGACCTGTCCGTGCAGTCGACACATCCCTGTCTCCTTCAGGAACGTGTACATCGCGCACCGGTGCTCTCCCGCGCATTTCCGACTGCAGTCCACCTTGGACCGCGCTGACGTCGTCTCGATGACGTCACGAGTGGAAATGACGTCATCGCTGTGTCGTTTCGTGAAGGTGACGGCCATTTCGGACCCGTGGCTCTCGTTCGAGTGACGAATGCAGGATTGCGAGCTTGCGGCTAAGGGGATGGTTGCCGGGGCCCAGAACAGCGCTAGATAGAGGAGGGGTAGCGGTGCCATGGTTTGTCCTGGGAGTAAGAACAAACTGGAGAAAAAAAGCAAACACCCCACAGGAGATAATATCCTGCAGTTTTGTTGTTGTTGTTGTTTTGTTGTTGTTTGTTGTTGGTTGTAGGAATTATGTTTTCTGTCTGTTTTGGGGGTTTGTTGTTTGTTGTTTGTTGTTCGTGTGTATGTATTTTGTCTCTTTCTGTACAAAAAGTGTGTGTATATGTGTGGTGTGTGGTGTGTGTGTGTGTGTGGTGTGTGTGTGTGCGCAGGCATGCGCGCGCGCAACATGACACACACACCATCGGGGACAGATAGTAGATATTTGTATGTCTATCTACCTATCTATCTATCTATCTATCTATCTATCTATCTATCTATCTATCTATCTATCTATCTATCTATCTATTATCTATCTATCTATCTATTTTATCTATCTATCTATCCATCTATCTATTTATCTATCATATCTATCTATCTATCTATCTATCTATCTATCTATCTATCTATCTCTCTCTCTCTCTATCTCTCTCTCTGTCTATCTACTCTATCTATCTATTTATCTATATATCTATCATCTGTCTATCTATCTATCTATCTCTCTCTCTCTCTATCTCTCTGTCTGTCTGTCTGTCTGTCTGTATATCTTCTGTCATCTATCTATCTATCTATCTTCTATCTATCTATCTATCTATCTATCTATCTATTATTATCTATCTATCTATCTATTTCTCTCTCTCTATCTCTCTGTCTGTCTGTCTGTCTGTATGCGTCTATCTATCTATCTATCTATCTATCTATCTATCTATCTATCTATCTATCTATCTATCTAACTATCTATCTAACTATCATCTATCTATCTATCTGTCTGTCTGTCTGTCTGTCTGTCTGTCTGTCTGTCTGTCTATCTATCTATCTATCTATCTATCTATCTATCTATCTATATGTACAACCACGAGCCGTTTTGTGGACAAATGAATTAATTGACCTCTAACTAGTAATGCAAGTCATAAATTAATTTCGTCTAGGCCTCTTTAACAGCATGTTTCAAATCATCAATATCAGCGCGGTTTCATTTTAATACGACCCTCGTGGTCGGCTGGGTTTTTGAAACAATG
>CM054138.1:30027402-30032402 GCA_028751875.1 Rapana venosa
CCCTTATGAGAGAGCGAGAGAGAGAGAGAGAGAGAGAGAGAGAGAGAGAGAGAGAGAGAGAGAGAGAGAGAGAGAACGCTGAACGCTGAACGCTGAACGTGTTTAATATGTACATTGGCCTTAGGCCACAATACACGGAGTTTGGGGGAAGGAGGGGAATCAACATACTGGTATATACAGTACCATAGTATATGGAAGAAAAGAAAACAAACAAACCAACAACCGATTAAAGTGAATCATGACTACAGTGATCACGTCTTGGACTATGAACTAGATAAACAATGCTATTTGACTGCGTAAATATTTATAAGACAATATATATCAAAATCGGTATAAATCAAAATGTAATATTTAAATTCAGGTTGATAAAAACAGTATTTGTAGAGACATATCTTTTTTGACACACATATCAATTAAGTCACATTATGACACAACAATTTCTTCCTTCTATTCATGGAATGGAATATGTATCTGGATAAATAATGACTGTGTTCTCCATTTGATGTTCCGAGTAGCTCTGATATTGGTATATCAATACATTCAGTTAATAACTTATCCCTTAAATCGGAGTACATTGAGCATTCAAACAGAAAATGGGCTTCGTTTTCTAATTTTGTTTTACAAAATGGACAAAGTTTTTCTTGCTCATTTGCACTGTATCTACAAACATTGTTATTAAGAGGTAAAACACTCAACCTAGCTTGTGTAATAGCAACTCGAAAACAATATGTGTCTATTGAGTTAATGTAGTTTTCTTTTTCAAAAATAGTTTTAAATGATCTATAGTTTTCATATCTCTCTTTATCTCTTATGGTTTGAGAGAGTTTGAGAGAGAGAGAGAGAGAGAGAGAGAGAGAGAGAGAGAGAGAGAGAGAGAGAGAGAGAGAGAGAGAGAGAGAGAGAGAGAGAGAGAGAGAGAGAGAGAGAGAGAGAGAGAGAGAGAGGGAGAAACAAAACAACAGCACATTTTAAGAAACAAAACTCACTCCATCCAATATTATCATTATCGACCCACTCTCGCAACATGGATTGGACTTCGCATCAACTGACGTCACTTCCGTTGTAAACTTCCCACCAGGCACCAGAGCGATTCTAAATCCTTCTGCTCCTCCCTCACCCCAATACCCCCCCCCCTCCTTCCCAGCCAACTCCCCACCTTAAGCCCATCTCTCTCTCCTCCCCCCCCCCCTCCTCTCCTCGCCCTTTCGCGCCCTTGCCCTGCCTTTGCTCCCAATCCCCAGGGAGACGGGATAGCCTAGTGGTTAGAACATTGCGCTCGCAATCTGACGACCCGGGTTCGATTCCCGTTCAAGGGGGATATTTTCCTCTGGAGTTAACATTATTGCAAACTCCACTCTCCTCAAAAGTCCTTCGGATGAGACTATAAACCGAGGTCCCGTGTGGCGAACGCACGCAGAACATCTTGCGCACACGTTAAATCCTGTTCCGCTTTTCGTAAGAGTAGGCCATTGCGGGCCGGTGGGAACAGATGACAGAATTCACAAAACCGCATACACACGGGGACTGGATGTAATAAAGCACATAAATGCTTATTCCATTATCCTCGATATAAAAGAATAAATAAATACATGAATAAATTCTCACGGTAAGTCTCCTTTTCCCTTAGGCCTAGGGCAAAACGTCTGTAAACAATTCGGGATGGAAACTGAACGTACAGTTACCAGAATGAAATACAGCCGGCTTAAGAGTAAAAGCGCAGAACGATCTGATGTGCGTAGCAGCACTCTTGTCTGTCTGACTGTACGCGCGGGCACGCGCACACAGGCGCGCACGCGCGCTCGCACGCACATGTATGGTGTATCTGATGAAATGGGATTTTGTTGTTGTTGTTTGTGTGATGTGTTTTTGAAATGTGTAAAGAGATGTTTGTTATTTGTTTGTATGATGTATTTGTAATGTAGAGAGATGTTTGTTGTTTTTATGATGTATTTAATGATGTAGAGAGATGTTTGTTGCTTTTTTATGATGTATTCGATGTAGAGAGATGTTTGTTGCTTGTGTGATGTATTCGATGTAAAGAGATGTTTGTTGTCTGTATCATGTTTGAACTGTAAAAAAGATGTTTGTTGTCTGTATCCCGTTTCCACTGTAAAAAAAGATGGTTGTTGTCTGTATCCCGTTTCCACTGTAAAAAAAGATGGTTGTTGTCTGTATCCCGTTTCCACTGTAAAAAAAGATGGTTGTTGTCTGTATCACGTTTCCACTGTAAAAAAAGATGGTTGTTGTCTGTATCCCGTTTCCACTGTAAAAAAAGATGGTTGTTGTCTGTATCCCGTTTCCACTGTAAAAAAAGATGGTTGTTGTCTGTATCCCGTTTCCACTGTAAAAAAAGATGGTTGTTGTCTGTATCCCGTTTCCACTGTAAAAAAAGATGTTTGTTGTCTGTATCACGTTTCCACTGTAAAAAAGATGTTTGTTGAATGTATCACTTTTCCACTGTAAAAAGATATTTGTTGAATGTATCACGTTTCCACTGTAAAAAAGATGTTTGTTGAATGTATCACGTTTCCACTGTAAAAAGATGCTTGTTGTCTGTATCATGTATCCACTGTAAAAAAAAGATGTTTTTTCTCTGTATCCTGTTTTCACTGTAAAAAAAGGTTTGTTTTCTGTATCATGTTTCCACTGTAAAAAGATGGCTGTTGAATGTGTCATGTTTCCACTGTAAAAAAAAGATGTTAGTTTTCTGTATCCTGTTTCCACTGTAAAAAGATGTTTGTTCTCTGTATCACGTTTCCACTGTAAAAAAGATGTTTATTTTCTGTATTATGTTTCCACTGTAAAAAAAAGATGTTTGTTGTACTCTGTGTTTTCCATCTAATTGAAAAGATTTTTGTTTTTGTCTCACGTGTTTGAATCTCAAGAGACCCCCCCAACTCGCCCCCCCCTCTCCTTTTCAAAAACTATTTCAAATTTTGTAGCAGAGGACTCGTCAAATGGATTCCGGTCTTTAAATAACGTGGCAGACATTTTAACTTCCACAGGCACCATGTTTCCAAACAGAAGGGATTTTTGTTTCCCGTAATTTGTTTCACAGTCTAAAGAAATTGTGTGATAACATGTTTCAAAGCTACAGAGATTTTTGTTGTCCGTAATTTGTTTGCATTCTAAAGAAATTGTGTGATAACATGTTTCAAAGCTACAGGGATTTTTGTTCTGATGTGTTTTGGATCTGGAAAGATTTGATTCGTTCCCTCTTACACGTTTTGGTTCTTTAAGAGATTTTTGTCATTTGGTTCGGAAACGTATTTTGAATCCAATATCTTTTTGGTCAAAGAAATTAAGTTTTGCTACCTCTAATTCGTTTTCCAGAGGATTTTTTTTGCTGCCTTATCTTCTGTGACGTTGCAGCCTCCCCATTCCCACGCCGCTCATTTCAATCTCCCAGCCGCAGTGAATACCCACATTTGTTATGTCGCATCCCCAGGGTCGAAAGTCCACAGGCAGCCAGTCAATATTTAGGCCGCCTTGGGGCCACCAGCCAGAGGGGCCCTGCACTGCTGCTGGGTCGCTTTGGTGGTGTTCAGTTGTGCCTGTTCTGAGCTAACATACGCAGAACACCACCTACTAAGCAACCTGCTAACGACAGTATTAGCTCAGTCGCGGAGTCAGACTAAGTGAGTCACTCATCCGAGGTGGCAACCACCACAACGTCCCTCAAACGACCGTCTCCAATCCCAAGGGCTTTGACACAAACTCACCACAGGCACAGAAGAGTATGGGGAAACCGAATCTGAGGTCACCATGAAACCAGAGCACCCGGGGCCACTGAATCAGATGCACTTTGTAAACATACTATTATTGCATAATGATCACTGACAATGAGGATGATGTAATGATGTTGCTGTGGAAGTGCATATGCTTTGAGACTACTTGAAAGTGTTGTACTCTACGCTTACTATCATAATATATCCCGGCGTCGACCGGGCCGAGAGATACAGACACCTGCAGTGTTGGTCAGGTAAGTTGAGCAACACTCTCAAAACCCGCATCAGTTAAAAGGATGAAGCTCGACTGTGTGGTCCCTGTCTTCCCACTGAGCCCACAGCATACTCACACTGGGTAGGAGCCGGCCGGAGTATGAAGAATCCCTATGACTCTTATGTGAATCGAACCCGCGACCTTCCAGTCCGTAACCAAAGGCACTAACCGCTGCGCCATGGCGGCTGGTCATCAGAGGAGATTTTTGTGGTGAGCTATGTTTTAACATGTCACATACCAAGACATATTTTGGTCTCTGACATGTCAAGAATCCTAACAGACCTTTTCTTTCGTTCAAACATGTATCGAATTTTGTGGCAGAGGGCCTGTCACACGGAGAATCATGTTTCAACATGTTACAGAGCTTCAAGACAGTTTAGTTTCTCGCTGACACGTTACAACACCTTCAGAGACATGTTCCTTTTCTTGGTTCAAACGTGTATCGATTTTTGTGGCCGAGGTCCTGTCACATGGTTCACCGACATGAAACGACGTGGCAGACATCTTAACTTCCACAGGCGCCATGTTGACGCGCCCAATTTTTCTTGTCGAGCTTCACTCCCCCCCCCCACCCCTCCCTTTCCTCCCCTCCCTCTCCTTCCTCCCTTCCCTCTCCGTCCTCCCCTCTTCCCCGTCCACTCCCACACTTTCCCTCCCTCCCTATGCCCCAAACTTCACGTCTTCGTCTGCCACTGTTTAATGAAAGCCTAATGTCAGAACTTTTCTTGAAAAGTGCAGCAGTGAATAGAATGAGCTAAAAGATTTAGGGCGATCGGTGGTCTAGAGGTAACAAACCCTCGTCGGAAAAGCCAAGAGGTCGTGGGTTCGAACCCTTTTTGAATCTAGAAATTTCCCTTGTTCATTAGACCCTGAGTGATAGTCTGGTTCTTCTTCGTCAAACGCTCAGACAGCAACTATTGTTGTCCGTTATATGAGCGAAAATGCGTCACGCTGCCGTTAAGCGCCTGACAAGTCAGGCCCAGCGCATCTGACTTCGG
>CM054138.1:30037402-30042402 GCA_028751875.1 Rapana venosa
GGTTTACACACAGAGTTTGGTTTATAGTCTCACCCCAAGGAATTTCAGGGGAGTGGAGTCGGTATTGATGTTAACTCCAGGAGAAAATAATTCCTTTCGAACGAGGGCCTCGGTGATGGTTCGAACCCGGGCCTTCTGAATTAAAAATTTAATCCCATTCTGCTTTTCGGCTACAACATTAAAAACAAATGCATGCACACCAGTGTCGCATTTATACATCATCCCCGAAGCCGGAATGCAGCTACCCTATGGTGGGTAAACGGTGGAATACACAACATCTAACTATTGGTGAACCTCGGAGCTCTAGCCCCCCCAAAAAAAAAAGAAAAAGAAAAGAAAGGTAAAGGTGTCCTATAAGGTCGTAGGGGAGCGAGGCGTCAGAGACCTCAGCTTCTCCAAGCGGCCAGTATATTGATAGCGTGGCGCCCATCTCCTCTCCCTCGCTGCTTTACCTTCCCTGACCCTAAAGAGGCAGGTAGGCTACCCATTTACAGCTGGGTGGAACTAGGGGACTGTACTGAAGCCAAGGCGCGCAAACGGTCACCCATCCAAGTGGTAACCACGCTCGACGCTGCTTAACATTGTCTTGAGGAAAAGCGAGTGCTCTGACTACTGAGCTGTCCCGTCGAGGATAGCTCGAGGGACAATCCGAGGGATGCAACAAATAAAAAGGACAAGCATACATACACATGAATCAGATCTACAGAAGAACAAATGAGAAACTTTTTATCAAAGAAGTCGCCCCCAATTTTCTCATAATTATATATATATATATATTTGTTTAAACATGAAACAAAAAATTACAGCATTAAAAAAACAACCCTTAGAGAAATGTGCATGTGACGCCTAGATTTTGACCGTTTGATCTGGAATAAGTTCTACAAAACAAACAGAAACATATATACAAGATAGATAAAGTGATAAAGTGTAAACTCCATGATAATAATAAAAGAGTGTGATCTGAAAAAAATGGAAACGTCAAATCGAATCAAACAAGAAGCAAAGCCAAAATAGTTTTTTTTCTCGTACAGACAAAAACGGAGGCTTCAAAACAATTGATAGAAAAAACAAACAACAACCAAACCCTCATGCACACACTCGTGTTACGAACTGGTTATTGCTTAATTCACCATCACCACACCTTCATCTATCCCGTAGTCTTGCAGACCGTGGGGGGCACCACTGAAGATTTTGCAACCAGCTTCCTCCACTCCACTCCCCACGGTCCTCTGCTTTCCGTAGCAATTCGTTCCTCTCAAGGCCAGTCTTCTCTCTGATGTTGTCTTCCCATCAGTTTTCTCTGCGTGTTGAATAAACAGGATAGAAAAGGAAGCTTCCACATGAAAAGAAATCCAGGCTTTTTAAATTTTGCTATTTTTTTTTAACACATCCTTTATTTGACTAGTACAAGTAGCGCGAAAGAGCAGAAAGAGATGACTTGTTTATTCAGGTCGAGGGGTGGCCTCTTGGGTTTTTTCTCTCGTTTGTTGTTGTTTTTATATCAGTCAACCAAGAGCAACAATAAATGAAACGGAACAGAAAAAAAATCTCGGTTTGATTTTTTTTTGGAGAACAAAGTTGAACGGGGCAAAGTTAATGAAATGATGAAGAAAAAAAATCGATCAAGATAAGTAGCCTACTGTATCGAATTGTATTTGATTATTTTGTGTTGTATTGTATTGCAGGTATTGTATTGGAGGTATTGTATAGTATTGTATCATATTGCATTGTATTGCATTGCAGTTCATTGCATTTGTATTGCATACCATTTGTTTTAAGTCACAAAAGATTTCTCTGCTTGAAATTCCGGGCTAGATGCTCTCTCCAGGGAGAGCACGTCGCCACAAGAACAGCGCCACCCATTTTTGTATCCTGTCTGCATGTGCATTTCTTTCCTTGTGAGAGTATCTTTTTATGTCCTTTTTTTTAAAACCAGAGACAACTTTTGTTGCCGTGGGTTCTTTTATGTGCGCTAAGTGCATGTTTCACACTGAGACCTCGTTTTATCGTCTCATCTTATAGCCCTAAAAGAAAGTCATATAATCATACTAAGCTAATATAACTTTCGTTATCAATCACACATCACACAGGCATGTAACAGGATTACGACATACAAGTGGAAAAACTTGATAATTTGTAGAAGTTTCCGTTAAAAAAGATCAGATCTCCCTCGCGTCTTTTATTTGCTGGTTTGCTCAATAACGACACACCAGAACAACCACTGCCTTGATCTTTTCGTTGCTCTGTTGACAATAAAACTTACTCGTCTTTATTTCACAGTAGCTGATCATTTGATTTCATTTCAGAGTCCATGTCGGCATCAGTGACGTCTACACAACTTCAGGGATTGGTTGTTTCAGCACGGGATAGCTCAGTGGTCAGAGCACTCGCTTTCCCCCCAGCCAATGTTAAGCAGCATCGAGCGTGGTTTCCACTTGGATGGTGACCGTTTGCGCGCTTTGGCTTCAGTGCAGTTCCCCCAGTTCACCCAGCTGTAAATGGGTGTCTGCCCTCTTTAGGGTCAGGGAAGGTAAATCAGCGAGGGAGAGATGTGCGCCGCCCTCGATATGCTGGCCCCTGGAGAAGAGAGAGGTCTCTGACGCCTCGCTCCCCTACAACCACATAGGTTATGGTACACGGCATACAAATACATTTACCTTATTTATTTATTTATTTATTTATTATTTTCAACTTAATTTCATTTCAGAGTCGATGTCCGTATCAATGATGTCGACAACACAACTCCACAGAATGATTATTTCAGCAACTATCAAAAACACATAAAAAATTAATCACAAAAAAGCAAGCATCTTCGTTTGATGTCCCTGTGGGGATGCCGGGGACCTGTCAGTATAAATAGCATCCCCACCTTCCGGAAATTCTGTGCTAGGACTTACCTCTTTTCTATCCCTCTCTTTGTGTCTGCCCTGTTCTTTTTCTTCTTGTCAGTCACCTCCTTCTCGTCCGTTTTCTGCCATCTTGGTCCATTCTCCCGCCTTTTTTTTTTTTCCAGAAAAGACTTAACAGATTTTTCTCTCCCATGCCGAAGTCGGATGTGCTGGGCCTGACTTGTCAGGCGCTGAACGGCAGCGCAACGCATTTTCGCTCATAATATTATGACAGATAACAATAGCTTCTGTCTGAGCGTTCGACGACGACGACGACGACGACGAAGAATCTTCGTTTGATGATAAAAAACAGTAAAAAACTGCCCCCCCCCCCAAAAAAAAAAAAGTACAGAGATAATTGTATTAAGTTGTGGATTGGGAGAAGCAAAATGAATTATCATTTATTAATAGAATTAATTGTGGCAGATTTCGGTGGGGGTGGGGGTGGGAGGGGTGGGGGTGGTGGCTGAAAAAAATGGATTTGATACAGCTGAAGGGAGTTCAACAGGGTAGTGTGGGATTTGATCACACTCGGTGACAGAAGCGATCTGTTAGCTAGGAGAATGTGACTGCACTAAGAAAGAACGGACTGGATTGTCGTGGTGGTGGTGGTGGTGGTGGTGTGGGGGTGGGTGGTGTGGGGGGTGGGTGGAGGGTGGGTGGGGGTGGGGGTGGGGGTGGGCGAGGGGCACAGCTGTGTTTTGTCTGTCTGTCTCTTGTCATGTTTGTCAGTCGCTGTGTGTGTGTGTGTGTGTGTGTGTGTGTGTGTGTGTGTGTGTGTGTGTGTGTGTGTGTGTGAGTGTGTGTGTGTCCCTCTCTGTGTCTCTGTCTATGCCTCACTGTCTCTCTCTGTGTCTGTCTGTTTGTCTCTGTCATTCTGTAGGTCTTTCTCTGTTGGTCCTTCTGTTTGTCTCTGTTTATGCCTCACTGTCTGTCTGTCTGTCTGTTCTTGTCTGCCTGCCTCTCTGTCTGTCTCTGCCTGCCTGCCTCTCTGTCTGTCTCTCTGTCTCTGCCTGCCTGCCTGCCTGTCTGTCTGTCTGTCTCTCTGTCTGTCTGCCTCTCTGTGTGTTCCCCCTTTGTCTCTGTCTATGTCTCATTGTCTCTCTTTCTGTCTGTCTGTCTCTGTCTGTTTGCCTGCCTGCCTCTATGTCTGTGTGTCTGCCTCTCTCTGCGTCCCTCTCTTTACCTCTCCTGTATGTCTGTCTGTCTGTCTGTCTCTACATGTTTGTCTGTCTACCTCTCTCTGTGTTCCTCTCTTTCTTTCTCTCTGTCTGTCTGTCTGTTTGTGTTTGTCTTCCAGTCTGTTTATATGTCTCTCTGTCTGTGTGTGTCCCTCTCTTTGTCTCTGTGTTTGCCTCATTGTCTCTCTCTCTCTCTCTCTCTCTCTCTCTCTCTCTTTCTTTCTCTCTGTCTGTTTGTCTGCCTGACTGTATGTCTGTCTATCTGTCTGCCTCTCTGTGTGTTCCTCTCTTTGTCTCTGTCTGTCTGTCTCTGCCTGTTTGTCTACCTCTCTCTGTGTTCCTCTCTTTGTCTCTGTCTGTCTGTCTCTGCCTGTTTGTCTGTCAACCTCTCGAAGCGTCCATCTTTTTTGTTCACGCCTCACACTCTCTTTCGATTCAATTCAATTCAATCCAAATCCTTTATCATCTCGAAAACAGAGAAACTAACGCTAGTTATGAGTCATACATAAAATCAGTCAACAGAAAAAAAACCGTTGACCACAGAAAGATACCAACAACGCAGCAATCCAAACAATCTCTCTCTTTGTCTTTGTCGTACCTCCTTCTGTCTTTTGTTTAAGTTTTAATTCTCTCTGTCTTTTTTGTCACGGTGTCTCCTCTGTCTTTGCCTCCTTGACTGCCTGCGCCTGTGTGTGTGTGTGTGTGTGTGTGTGTGTGTGTGTGTGTGTGTGTTTGTGTGTGTGTGTGTTTGTGTGTGTTTGTGTGTGCGTGTGTATGTGTGTGTGTTTGTTTGTGTGTGTGTTTGTTTGTGTGTGTGTGTGTGTTTGTTGTGTGTGTGTTTGTGTGTGTGTGTGTGTGTTTGTGTGTGTGTGTGGTGTGTGTTTGTGTGTGTGTTTGTGTGCGTGTGTGTTTGTGTGTTTGTGTGTGTTTG
>CM054138.1:30047402-30052402 GCA_028751875.1 Rapana venosa
AGGAAAAGGAAACACTAGGGGTTGGGGGGATAGGAAGAAGGAAAAGCTACACCAAAAAACTTCCAACCCAACCCAATTAAAAAAAAAATCAAGACCGTTCTAGATGGGAATTTTCCATCTGGGAACTCTCCATTTACTGGTGAGAACTTTCCTTTCTTTAGGCAGAAAACACTAACACCCAAGAACAAGAATAAAACTAATTTTTGTGAGCGATTAAATGAGACTCCATGTTGAGTCAGTATACAGTAATGGCGTCTTTGAGTTTGAATTTGATCCTAAGGTGGAAGTTTGTTTCTCATTCCATCATTTGTTGAATGGTGGTGCAGGAAGTTGTCTTTGAAATTGAACAGTGAGTCCACGACGGGTGCAAATACTCAGATAACCAAATGAAGTAGATAGCAAAGCAACAACAATAACACCATAATAATCACCAAAATAATTTCCAGTCTGTTATAATGCCGAAAGTCCCAAAAAGACTGATAAGCAAATCAGGATTACATCACTGTGCAAGTATTTAAACTAAGATAGTTTCAGTCACAGCTGTTCTCCTGAATTTGATCATCATTAATCACGTTTGTCCTCTCATTCAGTACACCACCAGCAAACACATTTTGCTATCAGCACCCAAAGAGCATGAATATCCACAACACATGTCGTTCAATTCATAATTATAGAAACTAACGCCTTAGAACTCCCTGCTTTGCTGATCACAACTTTTCTGCCTTGGGCATTTTTTCTGGCTGTCACCTCTGGAAACATAGTCCTTTACTACACCTGTGTCAAACCCTGCAATTGTACTGTGATTCTCAGAGAGAGAGAGAGAGGGAGAGAGGGAGAGAGAGAAACAGAGACAGACATAGACAGAAACAAAGAAAGAGATTTAGAGACAAATTCAAAAGAGAAAAAGAGAGACAGAGAGAGAGAGAGAGAGAGAGAGAGAGAGAGAGAGAGAGAGAGAGAGAGAGGAGAGAGAGAGAGAGAGATACAAAAAGAAGAAAGAAAAGAGACAGAGAAAGATACGGAGACATAGAGAAATAGGGGAGACACAGGGAGAGACATAGTGACTGAGAATAAAGAATGGACACACACAGACACGGACAAAGACACAGACAGACAGACAGACAGACAGACAGACAGACACACACACACACACACACATCTTTTCTTGTCTCCAGTTTTCAATCCCCACTGACAAAATGCCAGAACTCCACCTAGCCTTTAATTTGGCGCTGTCGAAAAATAGACACATCTGTACTGTCTACCACATCCAGAGGAAGACAGCTTCGCTTATTTGCCATGATTTGGAAAATTGAAATTGTTGGCTCTGTCTCTCTCTGCCTCTGTTTCTGTCTGTCTGTCTGTCTGTCTCTCTCTGTGTCTCTGTCTGTCTGTCTCTCTCTCTTTGTTGGGGGGTGGGGTGGGTGTTATTGTTTATTTTTGTAATATATACCCGATAAGGGCAGGAACTGCATGTAAAACAGCACACGGGTGTCTCTTCATTTTCCTAGAAATAAAAGAATGTGATCTTTGTCTCTGTCTCTGTATCTCTCTCTGCCTGTGTCTGTGTCTCTGTATGTGTCTCTCTGTATGTCTGTCTCTCTCTCATGTGGACAATTGAAATTGTTGGCTCTGTCTGTCTCTCTCTCTTTTAGTCTCTGTCTGTGTCTGTCTGTGTCTGTCCGTCTGTCTGTCAGTCTGTCTGTCTGTCCCTCTCTCTGTCTCTCACTCCCTGCCCCCTCTCTCTGTGACTTTCCCCCTGTGATATATCATTTATATATATATATATATATATATATATATATATATATATATATATATATCTATAAAGAGAGAGAGAGAGAGAGAGAGAGAGAGAGAGAGAGAGAGAGAGAGAGAGAGAGAGAGAGAGAAGAGAGGAGAAAGAGGGAGAGAGCTTATGGGAAACAGAAACAAGACAACACATACAGCCTGAAGGCAGAATGAATGAATGATCTGTATTTTTCAAAGGTTACAGATAAGCATACACATACTTTTTTCAACCAGCCCTTGCCCTGATTAGGGACTATCAAAACAAAACAAGCATAAACAAATAAAAACTCCACAAAAAATCCAACAACAACAACAACAACAACAACAAAAGTTCAACCTATGATTGAAAGAAAGCAGATAAATGCGCATTCTACAAACACATAATCCCGAAATGACCTAAAACATGAATGTCAAAACAAAAACACTGATAATAACTTTTTTGTAAAAAGGAGATCAAGATTTAATCAGTAAACACATAATACCCCCACTGACCTGAATATTAATGCCAAAACAGATACACCGATTATAATTAAGGAAACAAGACAGACCGACAGACAGACGGACAGACAGACAGACGGACAGACAGAAGATGAAGAATGAGAAAGAAAGATCATGGGAGAGAACACGTATTTTTTCCTCTTTATACAGTGACTGACAGAAACATCATCACAACACAACCTGCTGTGTCCAGATAACAGACAGTGATGTTTCATCTCCTAAAACCTCAAAGGGCACAAAGAGGGGCATGGCAGATCACTTCACACACACATACACACACATACACACACACATACACAAACACACACACATACACACACATACACACACATACACACACACACACACACACACACACACACACACACACACACACACACACACACACACACACACACACACACACACACACACACACACACACACACATCTTTTCTTGTCTCCAGTTTTCAATCCCCACTGACAAAATGCCAAGAACTCCACCTAGCCTGTAATTTGGTGCTGTCGGAAAATAGACACATCTGTACTGTCTACCAAATCCAGAGGAAGACAGCTTGGCTTTTTTGCCATGATTTGGAAAATTGAAATTGTTGGCTCTATTTCAGTCTGTCTGTCTGTCTGTCTCTGTGTTTCTGTGTGCCTGTATCTCAGTCTATCTCTGTCTCTCTCATATGGAAAATTGAAATTGGAAGCTATGTCTTTCTTTTTGTCTCTGGCCGTGAGCTTGTTGTGTGTGTGTGTGTGTGTGTGTGTGTGTGTGTGTGTGTGTGTGTGTGTGTGTGTGTGTGTGTGTGTTGTGTGAATTTCTGTCTCCCTCTCTGTGCGACTTTCCCTGCATGCTTGTGTGTGTGTGTGTGTGTGTGTGTGTGTGTGTGTGTGTGTGTGTGTGTGTGTGTCTGTGTGTGTGTGTGTGAGCTTATGGCAAACAAAAGCAAGACAACACATACATCCTGACAGACAGAATCAATAAATGATCTTTATTTTTCAAGGGTTACAGATAAGCACTCACATACTTTTTTCATCCAGCCTTTACCCTGGTTAGGGACTATTAATGCAAAACAAACAAAAACAAGAAAAAAATACACACAAAAATCCAACAACAACAATAAAAGTTCAACCTATGATTTAAAGAAAAAAGATAAATGCGTATTCAACAAACACATAATCCCCAACTGACCTAAGCAATAATGTAAAAACAGAAACACTGATAATAACATATTTTTGTAAAAAGGAGATAAAGGTTTAAGCAGTAAACACATAATCCCCCCACTTACCTGAATATTAATGCCAAAACAGATACACTGATTATAATTTAGGAAAACAAGACAGACAGACAGACGAACAGTCAGCCAGCCAGACAGACAGAAAGACAGAAGATTAAGAATGAGAAAGAAAGAAAGATCATGGGAAAGAACAGGTATTTGGCATCTTTATACAGTGGCTGATTATTTAAATGCCCCCATTCAATATGATGAATTTAGTGATACTTTAGATTCATTTACACATAACAAAACGGCTGTTGGTGCTGATGGTATGTCTTATCAAATGCTGGCCCATATGCCTTTAAAATGGAAAGGGCTACTCTTTATATATATATATATATATATATATATATATATATATATATATATATATATATATATATATATATATATATATATATAAAATATATATATATATATATTATATACTTATGTGTGTGTGGATGTGGGTGCGTGTAGGGGAGAGAAAGACAATGACAATGACAAATTCTTTTATTTCGAGGATAATGAATAAGCACACATGTGCTTTTTTACATCCAGTCCCCGCCCGTTAGGGATACATCTTAATAATAATAACCCTATACTTATACAGTCTCACAATAAAAACAAGGGGAAATAACCCTTTTCAAAACAGCTCCCCCCCAACACCCCCCCCCCCAAAGCAAGTAATTAAAAGAAAATCCTAAAAATACCCACCCCTACCCCCACCCCCCAAAAAACCCTAACCAAAACAAACAAACAAACAAAAGAGAAGAAAAAAACGAAACCAACAAAAGATGATAAAAAAGAGAAAAACAGACAAACAACAACAACAACAACAAGAACAACAACAAAACCAAGAAAAATAACGCAACCAAACTTAATAAGTCATAAAGATAAACATCTAGACATTGTCAAATGGTACACATACTTGTTACACATAATTATAAGATATTGAAATAGGGCACTCATTAAAACTTAAGTACAGAGGCAAGTCCAATAAAGTATTGAAAATATAAAAATATGAATCCTTCATCAGGATATACTATGACTATAAGCAGGACGATAAAAGGTGAGAGAGAGAGACAGAGACAGAGAGAGAGATAGAGATGCGGTGTGTAATAATAGGTACTTTGGTATGAATGCGGGTGTGTCTAAATCACCATGTAGTGAATAGACATTAAACAAAACAAAACAAAAACAAAACTGACAGAAACTTCATCACCACAGAACCTGCTGTATCCAGATAACAGACAGTGATGTTTCATCTCCTAAAACCTCAAAGGGCACAAAGAGGGGCATGGCAGATCACTTCACACAACACACACACACACACACACACACACACACACACACACACACACACACACACACACACACACACACACACACACACACACACACACACACACACACACACACACACACACACACACACACACACACACACACACACACGCACGCACGCACACA
>CM054138.1:30059902-30084902 GCA_028751875.1 Rapana venosa
CAATCATCCACTCCAAAAAGTACAATCTTACGCGAAATTTTCACATTCGATGCGTATTCACAATGGTCATTGATACTTTTTTTATATAAATTTGTCCATATAATTCTTGCTTGGTTGCAGTCCCAGAAAGAATGTTCGATTGAATCTTTTGTGATATTGCACAGGGGACAACTTGTTGTATTTGTTATACCCATTGCGCACAGAACAACATTAGTGACCACAATTCTCTGGACAAGTTTTATCTGTAACCGTTGTAATTTGATGTCTTTAATCTTGTGCAATTTTTTTAAATACTATTTTCCAGTTGATTTCCTCATTAAGTTTCTGAGTCCATTTTTTACAGCATTTGGGTTCTGTCTTGTTTGACATCAATTTTTCATAGTACAGTTTTGAGCCCCGGTGCACACTATCTATTGTCTGTATTGCTTGCGTTGTGTCTGTACAACAATTTACATTGTCACCTATTTTGACTCCTGCCTTTTTTTCAAAGTGTTTGATTGATGAGATTAGCCCATTGAAAGTTACAAAGTCAATACAATTATCATTTGGTTTAGAAAAAATTTCATAGTTAAAAAACTCACCATTTTTCTTGACAAGATGTTTTATTAGATATATCCCCTTTTCTGCTAAAATATTTTTATCAACAACTTTATTTCCTATAGTAATGTTTTCATTATAAAAAATAGGTTCTGCAAGAAGGTTCTTCTTCTTCTTCTTCTTCTTCTTCTTCTCTTCTTCTTCTTCTTCTCTTCTTCTTCTTCTTCCTTCTTCTTCTTCTTCTCTCCTGCTTCTTCTTCTTCTGCCCCTACTCCTCTTCCTACTTCTTCTTCCTCCTCCTCCTCCCCCTTCTTTTTCTTTTCTTCTTCTTCTTCTTCTTCTTCTTCTTCTTCTTCTTCTTCTTCTTCTTCTTCTTCTTTTCTTCTTCTTCTTTTTTTCTTCCCCGTCTCTCCTACTTGTTCTCTTTCTCTAAACTTTTATTCTATCCCTTAGATATGATTTTTTCCTTCTTTCTCTTTGTATTCTTGTCTGTCTGTTTGTCTTTCTATCATTCCGTTCTAGAAAACAATCGAGTAATTTGGGATACTTTCCCCATATTTGAATGATGGGGCACAGTATGACATTTTAAACTTGCGATGGCAAATGAGATATTATTTTTCTTGTATTGTTGTCTGATAAATTCAGAGGGAACGTTGCCAGCGCTGTCAGATTCAGTTGAACAAAGGATCAGATAGGTGTCTGGCTGAATCTATGGGAGACCAACAGTGTGGGATTAACCCATTGTACTTTGGTAACTGATCTGGGCGAAGAGGCGTGTATGGTATGGTGGGCAAAACAGTCCTATAGGAGTTAAACATAATATGCTGTCTTTTCAGATGCAGAATGTATTTCTGTCTGTCTGTCTGTCTGTCTCTTTGTCTGTCTGTCTGTCTCTGTCTTTCTGTCTCTCTTTCTTTCTTCTTCTTCTTCTTTCTTTCATCTGCCGCTGGTGCCTTTCAGCGTCACGGGGAGACACAGACGTCTGTCTGCAGCAAGGCGGGAGGCTTGGTGTAGTGACAGGTCATGGGCTCGCAGGGTGTCAGCCACGGAGTCGCTACTTCTGGCTTTCCAGCCATTGTGTTTGGTGGTGTTTGCCCGTAGGGCTGGTTGGTTGGGCGGCATTCTAGTGAGGTGGCCAAACCACCTGATCCTTTGTTGCTCGATATGGTGGAGAATTGGTGTTAGTCCGACCATATCTCTGATCATCTCATTCTTGATCTTGTCGCATCTAGTCTTGTTGACAGCTTTTCTCAGGCAGTGCATTTCACATGTGACCAATTTTCTCTCTAAGGCTTTTGTTAGAGCCCATGTCTGACACTGGTATGTGAGTGTTGGAACGAAGATGGCGTTGATGAGTTTTGACTTGGTGCTCATTGGGATGCTGGAATGTTTTAGAAGGGGGGCGAGTTGGTAACTGACTGCGTTTGCTTTCTGGCATCTTGTTTCTATCTCTCTTTCTTTATCTGTCATAATTTTTGGTGTTTTTGGTTTTTGTTTGTTTCTTTCATTCTTTATTTTCTTTTTTTTATCGCTCTCTCTTTTTCTTCTCTCGTCCTTCTTTCTTTCTTTCTGTTTGTCTTTCTGTCTGTCTGTCTGTCTTTCTGTATTTCTTTATGTCTTTCTATCTTTCTCTCTTTCTTTCTTTCTCTTTCTTTCTTTTTTTCTTTCATTTCTATCCTTTTTCTGTCTGTCCAAGTCTTTTTCCATTATCACTTTAAAAATAATATTTTCCTGCAATTCTTTATGTTTCATGTGGATGTTTTGTGTTTTGATATTATTTGATGGAAAAAAAACTACCAAGAAATGCAGAGAAGAAAATAAGATCAATAAGGTAATTTACAATAAAAATACATTTCTGATCAGGAATGTTGACCGTCTTTTCACAGCACAGAGGGCAATGACCCATACAGAGAAAAGCACTTCTCCAAACACTGACCATTGTGAGTGAAGGTCAGGTCCACTGGGAAATCAAGAAGTGAAAGTCAGTCATAGTCCTGTCATTAAGAGAGGACAGAGGTGGTCAGTTGAGAGTAAGCCTCCATTCATGCGTGTGTTTTTTAAAACCAATTTAGCTTTCCTTTCTACTTTTTCTTTTGCTGCTCTTTCTCTTTCTTTTTCTAATCAGTTCTGGTTTTTATGACAATACTATTGGTTATTGTTCCTGCAATGTTAGATTCTTTCTTTCTTTCTTTCTTTCTTTCTTTGCTTGTTTCTTGCTTGTTTCTTTCTTGTTTCTTTTTTTTTCTTACTTTCTTGCTTTATTTGTTTGTTTGTTTGTTTAGTTGCTGCTTTCTTTCCTTCTTTCTTCTTTCTTTCTTTCTTTCTTTCTTTCTTTTCTGTCTGTCTGTCTTTCTGCTTGTCTGTCTGTCTGTCTTTTTTTTTTTTTTTTTTTTTCTTTTTTCTTTCTTTCTTTCTGTCTTCTGTCTTTCTTTCTTTCTGTTTGTTTTTTTGTTTTTAATCTTTCTTTCCCCTTTCTTTTTATGTCTTTGTCTATCTGTTTTTTTGTGCTCTGTGTCCTTTTGTTTGTATCTTTTTTCTTTCTGTCCAAGTCTTTTATATTTTTTATACATCTTTTCCTTTAATTCTTTATGTTTTAAGTGCACATTGTTGTGTTCTATTTTTATGTGATGGAAAAAAGTACCAAGAAATACAGCCAATGAACTAAGATCAAAAAGGTAATTTACCATAAAATACATTTCTGATGAAGAATGTTGACTGTCTTTTCAAAGCTCAGAGGGCAATGACCCATACAGAGAAAAGCACTTCTCCAAACACTGACCATTGTGAGTGAAGGTCAGCTCCACTGGGAAATGAAGGAGCAAATGTCCACCATAGTCCTGTCATTAAGAGAGGACAGAGGTGGTCAGTTGAGAGTAAGCTTCCATTCATGTGTGAGGTTTGGGTTTTTTAGCTTTCTTTTCTACTTTTTTGTGTGCTGTTCTTTCTCTTATCTTTTTCTAATCAGTTCTGGTTTTTCATGACTATACTATTGGTTATTATTCCTGCAGTCTTAGATCTTTTCTTTGTTTCTTTCTTTCTTGCATGCTTTTTTGCTTTTTTCACTGTCTGTATACTGGTCTATCTGATTTTACTTCTAATCTTTCTTTTTCTCACCTTTTCTTACTGTGTCTCTGTTTTTTGTCTTCTTGCTCTCCTTTCATTTCTATCTTTTTTACGTTCTATCCAAGTCTTTTATCATTTAAATATATTTTTCTTGTAATTCTGTAACCTTCATGTGGATGTTTTGAGTTTTGATATTATTTTATGGAAAAAAAGTCCCAAGAGATGCAGAGAAGAAACTAAGATCAATAAGCTGATTTACAATAAAAATATATTTCTTATCAGGTATGTTGACTGTCTTTTCACAGCACGGAGGGCAATGACCCATACAGAGAAAAGCACTTCTCCAAACACTGACCATTGTGAGTGAAGGTCAGCTCCACTGGGAAATTAAGAAGCAAATGTCCACCATAGTCCTGTCATTAAGAGAGGACGGAGGTGGTCAGTTGAGACTAAGCTTCCATTCATGTGTGAGGTTGTTGTTTTTTTGTTTAGCTTTTCTTTCTACTTTTTCTTTTGCTGTTCTTTCTCTATCCTTTTCTAATCAGTTCTGGTTTTTTTTATGACTATACTATTGGTTATTATTCCCACAGTCTTAGATTTTTTCTTTCTTTCTTCCTTGCATGCTTTTTTGCTTTCTTTCGCTCTCTGTATACTGGTCTATCTGATTTTGTTTCTAATCTTTCTTTCCCTCACCTTTTCTTTCTGTGTCTCTGTTCATTTTTTTTCTTTTTTCTGTCCTTTCATTTCTATCTTTATTATGTTCTATCCACATCTTTTATCATTTAAATATATTTTTTCCTGTAATTCTTTATGCTTCATGTGATGTGGCCTGTCTCAAACTTACCCTTTGTCTCTAAAGTACTAGAAAAAGTTGTTCTCAAACAGCTCAACAGTCACCTTCATTCCAATGATCTTCTTCCCACTTTTCAGTCTGCCTATCGCCCCAACCACAGCACCAAGACCACCCTAGTCCACACTTTTAGATACACTTCTACTTGCTTCTGATGCAGGAAAAATCTCCCTCCTCACTCTTCTTGACTTATCTTCAGCCTTTGATACCATAGATCACTCAATTCTTCTTTCTCGCCTCCAAAATACGTTTGGTATTAACGACACAGCCCTCACCTGGTTTACTTCATACCTCACAGACCGGTTCCAGAAAGTTATTGTAAACAAAATTCAATCAAAACCTGTCAAAATGGAATGTGGAGTCCTGCAGGGATCAGTCCTGGGCCCTGTTCTCTTTACTCTCTACACTGCTCCACTCTCACATATAATAAACAACCACCATATTGATCATCATTTCTATGCCGATGATACTCAGCTTCAGTGCAGCGATACTGTTGAAAACTTGCCTTCTCTCCTGACAAATATGTCCTACTGCCTTCAAGACATTAAAAACCGGATGACTCAGAACAAGTTACAACTTAATGCCGATAAAACCGAAGCCATGCTCATAGGAACCCAACATAAACTTTCTTCTATCGCAAAAACTTCAATAGAATTCGGCAATACATCAGTTCCTTTGTCCAACTCTGTGAAGTATTTAGGAGTAGTTCTTGACAACACACTCTCTATGAAAAAATTCATCACCCAGACCTGCCAGTCTTGCTACTATCAATTACGGCGCATAAGCGCGATTCGCAAGTATCTGTCCACTGATGCAACTTCCAAGCTTGTCACATCTCTCATTCTTTCACGTTTAGACGACTGTAATTCTCTTTTGGCTGGCCTACCAGCATCATCTATCCACTCTCTTCAACGCATACAAAACTCTGCAGCTCGACTGGTCCTAAGAAAGAAAAAATCTGAACACATCACTCCTCTTCTGCGATCTCTTCACTGGTTGCCTGTCTCACAAAGACTGGAGTATAAAATCAATACCCTCTGTTTCAAATGTCTCCACAAATCTGCACCCTCTTATCTCTGTAACTGTCTTCACCTGAACACTCCATCCCGTTCCCTTCGTTCAGCCGCAGATACTTTGTGCTTTTGAACACCCAGATTCAAACAAACCACTGTTGGCCGTCGCTCCTTCTCTGTTTCTGGTCCATCCACCTGGAATGACCTCCCTCTTTCACTTCGCCAAAAGCCTTCACTTGATACCTTCAAATCCAGCCTCAAAACACACTTATTTCCTACCTGAGACTTTCCCCCCACATATATGTCCCTAATTTTCAACAGCATCTTTCACCTTCTAAGTGTTGTTCCGTTTGTGTGTGTGTGTGTGTGTGTGTGTGTGTGCGCGTACGTGCGCGCGCATGGATTTGAAATCTGTTGTTCATTATGTTTAAGGAGAGTTGCATGCCTGTAAATGATTGAGTGCAAGCGCTTTGATTTGTTTGTTTTTTACAAGATTCAGCGCTATAAAAAATTCCATATATTATTATTATGTTTTGTGTTTTGATATTATTTGATGGAAAAAATACCAAGAAATGCAGAGAAGAAAATAAGATCAATAAGCTTATTTACAATAAAATACATTTCTGATTAGGAATGTTGACTGTCTTTTCAAAGCTCAGAGGGCAATGATCCATACAGATAAAAGCACTTCTCCAAACACTGACCATTGTGAGTGAAGGTCAGGTCCACTGGGAAATCAAGAAGCAAATGTCCATCATAGTCCTGTCCTTAAGAGAGGACAAGCTGATTGGTGTGGAGACATTTTTGTTGTCAGGTGGTTTTTCTTTTCGTTTTGCTTGTGTTTTTCAGTATGTTTTGTTATTATTTCTTGGTTTCTTTGATTGCTTGATTTTTTCCTTTTTTTTTCTGTTTTCATTTGTTTTTGTTTGACTGCCTGGTTTTTAAGAAATTATTTCTTAAATTAAAAAAAACACTTCCTTACTTACCTTCTTTTTTCTAAGTCTTGTTTTCCTTTTCCTGTCTTTTTTGGGTTATCTTTTAGTGCCGAGTTGTTTGTTTGTTTGTCTGTTCTGTAATTTTTGACAGGAAACAACAACACAGAAAAAGACATCAAGAAATGAAGACTGCAAAAAATAGAATATATCAGCTAATTTAGTTTTTATTAAAAACAAATTTGAAGAAAAAACCCCAAATACTCCTAGAAACAAAAAAAATTCTTCTGAGCACTAAACAATAAAGCATTGTTTGACATTGGAGTTTGTATGCCAGCAAAGACGTCTTTTATCTTTTGTACCCAAAGGATGATGTTTCTTCACTGTGATGGATGGTAGGTGTGATTATATATAATATATATATATATAATAATATATATTATATATATATATATATATATATATATATATATATATATATATATGACTGGATCCACTGGGACACTGGTTGTGTCAGATAACACTGTGACACCAGCTGTGTCAGATTTCACTGTGACACGAGCTGTGTTAGAGATTTCACTGTGACACCAGCTGTGTAAAAGGTTCCACTGCGACACCACACCGTGTCAGATTACACTGGGACACCAGCTGTGTTAGAGATTCCACTGGGACACCAGCTGTGTCAGATTCCACTGGGACACCAGCTGTGTTAGAGATTCCACTGTGACACCAGCTGTGTTAGAGATTCCACTGGGACACCAGCTGTGTCAGATTCCACTGGGACACCAGCTGTGCTAGAGATTTCACTGTGACACCAGCTGTGTCAGATTCCACTGGGACACCAGCTGTGTTAGAGATTCCACTGGGACACCAGCTGTGTTAGAGATTCCACTGTGACACCAGCTGTGTTAGAGATTCCACAATGACACCAGCTGTGCAAAAGATTCCACTGGGACACCAGCTGTGTTAAAGATTCCACTGGGACACCACACTGTCAAATTCCACTGGGACTCCCCATTGAGTCAGATTCCACTGGGACACCCCATTGAGTCAGATTCCACTGGGACACCACTCTGTGTCAGATTCCACTGGGACACCAGCTGTGTTAGAGATTCCAATGGGACACCACACCATGTCAGATTCTACTGGGACACCACACCATGTCAGATTCTACTGGGACACCGCACCATGTCAGATTCTACTGGGACACCACACCATGTCAGATTCTACTGGGACACCACACCATGTCAGATTCTACTGGGACACCACACCATGTCAGTTTCTACTGGGACACCGCACCATGTCAGATTCTACTGGGACACCACACCATGTCAGTTTCTACTGGGACACCGCACCATGTCAGATTCTACTGGGACACCACACCATGTCAGATTCTACTGGGACACCACACCATGTCAGATTCTACTGGGACACCACACCATGTCAGTTTCTACTGGGACACCGCACCATGTCAGATTCTACTGGGACACCACACCATGTAAGATTCTACTGGGACACCACACCATGTCAGATTCTACTGGGACACCACACTGTTTCAGATGCCACTGGGACACTACATTGTGTCATATTACACTGGGACACCAGTTGTGTATCAGACTGCTACTGTCCTGTCACAATCAATTTAGCTGGTTTACATTTAACGCCCAAACAACCCATTTCATCAAGAGATGTCATATTTCTTGAACTGAAGACATAATTTTTCTCATTTTCTTCAGTATTTTTTGTTTTCTTTTAATGTCTTTCTTTTGATGGGTAGTTCACTCTCTCTTTGTCTTTGTCTGTTTGTCTGTTTGTCTCTGTCTGTCTGTTTCTGTATGTATGTATGTCAGATATGTCTGTTTTCCTCATTACCTATTCTTTTGTTCTTTATGCTTTTGTAACCAACACTTGTGAAAAAGAAACATCGAAAGTGAGACACTAAAGAAAGTACAGCTTACACAATATGGCAACAATTATTTAACATTCCGGTATATTTCTGTCAGAAAAGAACTTTACGTCATGGTCATCATTGCTGTAACAGATAGACATCTGTTTGGTGTTCAACATGTTCCTGATCAGAACTAGTGACAGACTCCTATAGCACAGAGGGCAATGACACATACAGATAAAAGCACTTCTCCAAACACTGACCATTGTGAGTGAAGGTCAGGTCCACTGGGAAAATCAAGAGGGAAAAGTCAGCCATAGTCCTGTCATTAAGAACAGCGAAGTTGATCAGTAAACATACATTTCTTTTTTATGTCAGTTGTTCTTTTCTTTTTGCCTCTGTTTCTATCATGTTTTGCGTTTTCTCTCTATTTGTTTGTCTCTTTTCCCCTCAAATTTTGTTTCTTTTTTGTCTGTTAGTATGCCTTTTTATCATTTTTTGATTTTGTTTTTCTTTCTTTCGAAGTCTCTTTAAAACTATGCTATCCTTTCCTGTCGTTTTTCTGACATAGAAAAGTTACTAAGACATGAAAACAATAAAATAAAACAGATCGGGTAATTTACAATAAAAATTTAAAGGAAAAGCCCAACACTCTCAGATAAAGACAAATCTTCTTAGCGCTAAGTGATGAAGCATTGTTTTGACACGAAATATATTTTATGCCAATGAAGACATCCTTTATGTTCCATACCCTGAAGACAATATTCCTAGCACAGCCAGCTTCACTGTAACGGATGACCAGTGGGCTATGTGACAGAATCCACTGGGATACCTGCTGTGTCAGATTACTACAGACAGTACTGTCCTCTGGCTGGTTTATGTGTCATGGCCAAAACATTCTCTCTCTGTCAACACATATATTGAGTCTTAAATCGCCCAAAAACGTTTTTTTCTCCCTTACCTTAGTTTCGATTTCTCAGTGTCTTTTTCAATACTTCAGTATGTTTCCCTCTCTCTGTATGTTAGGAATGTCTGGCTCATTTTCCTGCCATTCTTTCTTCCTTCCGACTTTCCATTCTTTCTTCCTTTAAACATTGTCCACATCCACATCCATTATCTTCTCAACCCATAAGGGAGGAGCATCCCTCGTACACATAGCTTCACTGTAATGGATGAGCTGTGTGTTATGTGACTGGAATCCCTGGGACACTAACCGTGTCAGATTACCAAACAGAAAATTGTGCAAACTGTGTGTGAAAAGTCAGGGAAACTGTAGAAAACATCCCTGACATTCGATACCGAGGATAACGTTCCTAGCACAGCCAGCTTCACTGTGATGGATGACCAGTGTGCTGTGTGACTGGGTCCACTTTAACGCCTGCTGTATCAGATTACTACTGTCCTCTCACAATCCATCTGGCTGGTTTACCTTTCATGGCCAGAACGGTCCCTCTCTGTCAAACTAAATTATGAGTCTTGAATCGGATAAATACTTTTTCTCCTTTATTTCAGTTTTGTTTTCTTTCACAGTGCCCTTTTTTCAATGCTTTAATCTTTTTCTCTCTGTGTGTATGTCAGAAATGTCTGCCTAATTTATTTGCCATTTTTTTCCATCCTGACTCTCTTTTATTTCTTCTTGTAAAAAGTGTTCATATCCACATCATCTATCTTCTAAAGCCTGAGAGGAGCGTCGCTTGTACAGCCAGCTTGACTGTAATGAATGAACTGTTCGCTATGTGAATGAATTCAAAGGGGCACTAGCTGCGCCAGATTGCTAGAAACAGCTTGTGCAAACTTCGTGAAAAGTCACGGGAAGTGTAGAAAACATCCCTCACATTATTCCATACCCAGAGGACGCCGTTCCTAGCACAGCAAGCTTCACGGTACGTGGTGGCTGATACCCGTGGCTTGTGACAGAACTCACTGGGACACCACCTGTGTCAAGATTACCACTGTCCTCCTGCAGTCGATCTGGGTTGCTTTTGGCGTTTGACGCCTGAAACAGCCATTCTCTGTTCAAACAAAAATCACGTTACTTGAATTATTTGCGTTCCTCAGTTAGTTCTCCGAGGTTCACCAATGGTGAGATTTTTTGCTTAAGTGACCCTTTCCCCTCCACCATTGAGCTAGCCGCATTCCAACCTTGAGGATGTCTCCCTGACTTGAAGACATCTTTTTTCCTTTTAAAATATTTTTCTTTTTTGTACGTGGCCTTTCTCTCTCTCTCTCTCTCTCTCTCTCTCTCTCTCTCTCTCTCTCTCTCTCTTCTCTCTCTCTGTCTCTCTCTCTCTCCCTCTCTCTCTCTCTGTCTCTCTCTCTCTCTCTCTGTCTCTCTCTCTCTCTGTTTTCTCTCTCTCTCCCTCTCTCTCTCTCTCTGTCTCTCTCTCTCTCTCTCTCTCAAAATTTCCCTCTTTTCCTCTGTCTGTATGCCAGGTACGATATGCCTTTTTATCTTTTCTTTATTTACTCTCTGTTTAAACAGATGTCCTGACATTGTGGAAAGTCATGGGAAGTACATAAAATATAATTATTATACAAAAGAACAATATTTTTTGTCAAACATAAACATCAGACACAAAAAAACAGCCGTAAAATGTTAGCTTAAAAAAACCCCAGCTTCTGGCTGGTGTTAAACAAAGGTTTTAGGAGGACTGTGAGCTTTTTAAAAAGTATTACACACACACACACACACACACAGGCACACACACAGGCACACAGACACACACACACATACACACACACACACACACACGAAGGCACACACACAGGCACACAGGCACACGCAGGCACACGCACACACAGGCACACGCACACACATATATTTACAGATACATACATTCGTTAGAGTAGGCCATTGTGTGCTTTTGTTTGTTTTGTTTTGTTTAATGTCTATTCACTACATGGTGATTTAGACACACCCGCATTCATACCAAAGTACCTATTATTACACTCCGCATCTCTCTCTCTCTCTCTCTCTCTCTCTCTCTCTCTCTCTCTCTCTCTCTCTCTCTCTCTCTCCCTCTCTCTCTCTCTCTCTCTCCTCTCTCTCTCTCTCTCTCTCTCTCTCTCTCCCTCTCTCTCTCTCCCCTACACGCACCCACATCCACACACACATAAGTATTTAAATATATACATACATATAAATATACATACATATATACATATATATATATATGTATATACATATATATAAACATATACATATACACATCATATACATATATATATATATATATATATATATATATATATATATTATATATATATATATATATATATATATGTAATTACAGTAAAGGTTTTACAGGTGAAGAATATATGACTTCAGCAACTGACACTATGAATTGCTGAGAGTCATATAAAACTTCTTGACTAGTGGCATATTTCTTATGAATATCTAAACCTCTCCTTTTATACATGTCAAGAAGAATTGGGCAATCAAACAACAAATGGTGGACTGAAAGTGGAATAGAACAACAACATGTTACATTTTTTGAATATTTAGTATTCCATGCATTTAATCTCAGTTTATGTATTAGAATTTCTAATTTCCGTGGGCAAGGAAACTGCTGATAATGTTTTTCTATGATCTTTGAATGTATGCATTTCATTAACTTAGAATGAATTTCATAAGACGACAATGCAAGATTAGAATCAAACACTTCAGTACTGTATTCAGAGGCACCTTGTTTTGCCAAAGAATCAACCAGCTCATTCGAAAAAATTCCACAATGAGAGGGGATCCAGCAAAAAGTTATGCTGATGCCTCTGCTTGAAATAGAATGTATCAGGATTTTTATCTCAAATACAATATCATTCCTTATTTTACCATGCCATGACTTTAATGCCATTAACACTGCCTTTGAGTCAACGCAAAACAGAATTTGGCAAACATCAATAGCAGTATCAGACAAAAAATTCAAAGCCATAAGAATTGCAAATAATTCAGAAGTAAAAATAGAAAATGTTGTCCTAAATGAAAAGATTTTTGAACTTTTAAAGTCGGAATCACATATGCAGCACCACTTTTGCCTGATTCTAATACAGATCCGTCAGTATACACTTTTAAGTGATTAGAATAATTATTTTCTAAGTGACTTTTTACATCAACGGTGAGAAGATTTTGATCTTCATTTTTCTTTATTTCCGTGTAGTCAATGTCAAATTTAGCTGAAATATGTTCCCAAGGAGGTAATTGTGGAACAATCGGTAAAATTGGAATTGTTGATATATCGATGTCATTTTCTTTCATAAATGTGTCTGTATAATTTTTAATTGGCTGCAGAAATGAAATATTGCGTGCCCGTTTAGGAAAATCAGTGTCTTGATTAATAAATATTTCCTCTTTTACTGAATTTGGAATAGAGATACTACGAACCACATATTTTGATACTGCCAGTTTTCGCTGATCAGAAAGAGATAGTAAATGAGCTTCTTTATAAGTATTAGCTGTATTTGCATGAGCCAGAACACCAAGAGCTATCTTTACTGCTTTACTGTCTAGACTTTGTAATTTTTTAAGTAGATAATCTGCAGCAGAAAAGTAAACTTCTTGTCCGTATATTAATTTTGAACGTACCAAGGACAGAGCCAGATGTATCAGAGTCGTAGTGTCTTGACTCCATGCCTGAGAACTTATTATCTTTAGGAAATTAAGTCTTTTCCTAGCTTCAGTTATCATTTGGTTGATGTGCATCTTCCAATTCAACTTTCTAGTTAAAAATACACCTAAGAATTTGACATCTTGTTTGTATTGAAGCACCTTTCCTTCTAATTTCAGTATTGGTAATTTTAATGCGTTGTCACCGTTATTAAAAAGCACAAGACACGTTTTTTCTGCTGATAATTCTAATCTGTTTTCTTTCATATAACTACAGAATTTATCTAATTCTTCCTGATATATTTTTTCAACATAATTGATCACTCTCTTTTTCGTGTTTTTTCCTAACTGACGTATTTATCCAAATAGTAATATCATCTGCATACTGAACAACTTGAGTATTAGGTGACAAAGAGCTAGGGAGATCATGTACAAGAATAGAAAACAAGATAGGTGCAAGTACTGATCCCTGTGGTATACCCAAGTCGATAGGTTTAAAAGATGAGTACACTGAACCTAATTTAGTGCAAATTGATCTATCCGACAAGAAATTTTGCAGATATTTATATAATATGCCATTAATACCAATGTATTTTAATTTATGTAGCAATTGATCATGACAAACTCTATCATAGGCTTTCTTTACATCAAAAAATGTGGCTAACACACTTTTTCGTTTGGAAAATTGCTTTTTAATTTGATGTGTTAGTTTAACTAAGTGGTCAGAAGTACATCTTCCCTTTCGAAAACCAGCCTGATTTGTTGGGATCACATTATTCTTTTAAACAAAAATGAAATAAACGCTTATGTATAATTTTTTCCATTACTTTACCCACATGAGACGTAAGAGCAATTGGCCTGTAGCTATCTATCGATGACCGCAGTTTACCTTTCTTCAGGATTGGGACTACAATCGACTGCCTCCAGATTTTAGGAAGAGCGCCATTTATCCAACAGTTCTGGAAAAATGAAAAGAGTAGCCTTTTCCATTTTAAAGGCATATGAGCCAGCATTTGATAAGATATACCATCAGCACCAACAGCCGTCTTGTTATGTGTAAATGAATCTAAAGTTTCACTAAATTCATCATATTGAATGGGGGCATTTAAATAATCAGCATTATAAGCTGACAATTTGTTTGATTTATTTGTTTTTTCTAATTCGATATTTGATTGTATTCTTACTGATGAACTATTATCTGAAAACATTGAAACAAAAGCTTCTGCTTTTTCAATTATGCTTGGAAATCTATTATTTTCAAATTTGATTGGATGTGTTGGAAGCTGAAATCCATTTTTCATTTCACTAACTTTCTTCCAAACTTTATGTAAATCCTTGGATTCTGATACTTCATTTATACAGAATTCTGTCCAATACTTGTTTTTTGCCTGAGCAATTATTCTTTTACATTGAGTTTTAGCATACTTCATACACATAAAGTTTTCTTCTGATTGATCTTTTAACCATATTTTGAATCGTTCTTTTTTATGGTTTACTGCATCCTCACATGTTTTAGTCCACCATCTATTGCCCGTATGCTTTCCATTCTTGTTGCTCTTGTGTTTGGGAATAGAAAACTCAGCTGCATGTATGAGCTTTGCCACAAAATTGGAATAAAACTGATCTACATCATCCTCTTCGATCGTTTCAATATCAGTAGCCTGAAGGAATGATTGAAAAGAACTCCAGTCAGCCAATTTATATCGAAATTTAGGAATTTTATCCTCAATATGTGTTAAGTCTGATATTGCAAGGTCCTCAAATGACAACGTAATAGGGCAATGATCACTTCCAAAACAATCCTCTTCAACATTCCAATAGCAATTGATAGCTAAACCTGGAGATATTAATGTTAAATCAATAGCACTTGGTTTATGACTAAAAACATCAGGAATTCTGGTTACTCTACCATCATTCAATAAGTAAAGCTTTGAATCCACAATATTTTCTACCAAACGGTTGCTGGTGATAGTAGAGCACCCAGAATCCCAAAAAGGGGCATGAGAATTGAAATCGCCCAGAATAATCCATTTATGTTTTGTGAAGTCTGTGTTTTTTAACCAGTCAGTGTTGTCATTTTTTGGACCTTGAGGTAAATATACAGAGACTATATTTAATATGTCATCTTTGTTAAATTTGACTGTCACCCCTACATGATATATATCTGCTGTATGTTGCATAATAGGAGAAAACACAAGTTTATCGTACTCTAAGCCCTGCCTGACATATATGGCAGATTTTACTTTAGAATTTGTATCACAGTCACACTGTGGTGGGTAATAATAATTTGTTAATTTAGGCATTTTTGCTTTATCCACATTCAGGGATTGAAGTGCTAATATTGAGTAATTATCAGTAGTTAAAAACTGTGTAAAACCCAACAAGTTGGTGGCTATGCTGCGAGCATTCCACTGCAAGATTTTTACACCTCTAGAACGTTGTAGTGACATGACCAAGTTTTTGTGGGTTTTTTTTCTCTCCATGGTATAGAACTTGTAATACACAATGTTGCTGTCAATTGAATTTGGTTAATAATATCGCATACATAAGAACAATTAAACATGAGCGTGGAAATATCAGTGACTTACTATATAAAAACAAACGATAAAGTCCAGTATTGCAAACAATAAGAATCGGAAGTCAACGGTAGAATAAGACAGTGAATGCTTGGTAGTTAACAAGGAAAAATAAATAAATAATTAACCCCCAAACCAAACCCTGGCTTGAAAAGTCATGGACTTCCATGAATGTGCGTGAGTGAGTGCATGCGTGCGTGTACATGTGTGACAGTTGATGAAGCAATAATGTTATTAAATGGAGAACGCCCATGGAGGTGGTGGAGGATACAGCTCAGATGGCAGCAGGTGATGAGGTCTGTCGAGCCAAAGATTGCCGTTAAAAGAACGGCCAGTGTTGCTGGCACCAAACCCTCTGCGTCTCTGTCTTCTTCGTGGCCGTTCCCAAAACAGCTGACTCAGGTGACGTCCCAAGGTTCTGGCAACATTGCCAGCACCATGATAATTTAAATGAATGTCATCTTGCAGGTGTTTTAAAGGACGAATGTTCTCATGAGCCAAGTGAGAAACGTTTTTGATGTTTTCTTTTACGATTTCCGAGAATGCATGGGCGTTGTAGAGCACCCGTCTTGCTTCCAGGAGTTGTTGCTTGACTGGGATCGCCCTGCTGCATACGACATGAGTCTTCGGGAAAATTTCCTGAACAGCCTTTACAGCCGCTGCCATGGCTTTGCCACATGCTGCAGGATCCTTCCCTTTGATGTCGTTGATGCCAGTATGCAGCACGACACAGTCTGGGGCAGGTTCTAGCTCCTGGCTAGCTTCTTCCGCCACTTTCTTGATGTTGTTGATAGTATAGGTTTTTTTCGATGCTACTTGGAGGCCATATGACAGAGCTAATCGTGTTGGGTTTATTTTGTTCATTGTGGAATCGTGCAAGATGAGGACACGAGGGAAGTCTGAGTCGGTTCCTTTGATCTGGGCAGGGGCCTGATTGGAAGGCGATTTCCTCTTTTCCTCATTTTGCGTCATTGATCGATTGACGTTTACACCTTTGACGTCATGTTTTGAGTCTATTTTTGCTTTTCTTCTGTTTTTGTTTTCTTCTTCTTTATCATCCACCCACCCTGCTCTCATACTGCCCAATGCTTTTGGGGAGGGTCGAGAGATGCCTGGATTTGTTTTTACGGCATCAGCATAAGAGACAGGGTGAGACTTTTTGCTTTTTGTAGGACAATCTTCCTGCTTTGCAGTCTGGTTTACTTTTTGTTGACATAAAAGTTGTTCGATTGTATCATTCTGTTTGCATACCGTTTTTTCTAGTTTTTCAATGCGTTCGCATAAGTTCATTATTACACATTTTAGATCCAATATGTGACTCACTGCGACAGATGGTAAAGATGACGCGTTCTGTAAGTCCCTAGAGCCTGGATCTTTAACGGTTTGCTGGGCTGTAGAGCTGGTTGTCGCCTGGTTTGTCGATTTGTCGCCGTTTGGCTTTATGAGGCTTGAGCTGGTCTTTTTCTGGGTGTCTTTGGCAGCCTTGAGAGGACCAGTCGGCAATACTGATCCCATGCTTCTGGTTCTGGTCATAGTGGCTGTTTGTTTTCACAAAATGTCCTCCAGAAAGATCAGTAGAATGGGCTTTCCACCATGTTGATACCGGAAGTCGCCATTGTGTGCCGGTGGGAATAGATGACAGAGTTTACAAAACCGCATACACACGGAGACTGGATGTAAAAAGCACATACGTGCTCATTCCATTATCCTCGATATAAAAGAATTAAAAAAAAACACACCCAAAAAATGTACACATACATCCATCCATCCGTATATGTATGTATGTATGTATGTATGTATGTATGTATGTATGTATGCATGTATGTATGTATGTATGTATGTATGTATGTATGTATGTATGTATGTATGTATGTATGTATGTACGTAACTTTACAAAGCTGAGATAATGACTACCTGTGCAGGTAAAAAAAAGCGCACCTCCAAATCTGACCGCTGGAAGTATAGGTCAGCTCTAGTGGGGAAATCAGGAGGAAAAAGCATCAATATTTCTATCTTTTGGTGCCAATGTTATCGTCTTTTCCCAAAGTTTTAATCCAAAGCTAACAAAAATCATTTTAACTCTGAGTATGATTACCTCTATGCTGAGGTGCTTGGAAACATACATACACGCAAACTCTTTGTCTGTACGGTCTCAGAATAATGATGCCAGGAGTAAAAAAAAAGAGACAGAATGTAGATTCAAGGTGACTCTCTGGGTGTTAAGTTAGGAAACGCCTAACCACCCCAAAGCAAAAAAAAAGAAAAAGAAAAGCAACAGAAAGAAGAGTACCATCATATAAGATGTTCCTGGTCATTGAGTGATGGTAGTTCTATGTCAGTGACACTGTGCTGGAGACATATACACTCTTTATCTCCCCTGAGGAAAACGTGCCCAGAGCTATCACCTTTACTGTAATGAACGATCAGTGGGGCATCTGACTGGATCCCTCGGGATATAACTTGAATGGGTTTCTTCTTCTTCGTCAAACGCTCAGACAGCAACCTTTGTTGTCTGTCACATGAGCAAAAATGCGTTAAGGTTAAGTGCAGAATGGGGTACCCTTCTACAATTTATCTCAGTGGTATGCATTAGATGTCCAAAATGTTCTAGATATCTGTCAATTAACTAGTTCTTGTACCTTTACAAATACTTTTACTTATATCAGTTTTAGTTACTCTGTTTTCGTTAATTCAAAACTCTGTAATTAATTTCGTTTGATGTGTAGTTTGATGTAACCATGTTCTCCTAAACTGTAATTTTTATGATTTTTGTTGTCAGTGCATATTTGTGTTAGATATGTTTTTGTTGTTGCCTAAGCATGATATATGTTCTACCCTTGTTGATGCTCTATGTCCATTGCTTTGTATTGTTTGAGTATATTGTTTTATTTTGATAATAAATTCACATTAAACAAAAAACAAGTAAATTCTGGACAGTCCAACATAAAATGCATTTTTGTTTGTGGTGGTTTTACTGCTTTCTTGCTTACTTCTTTTCAGTTTAGATTGTTTTTTTCTGAGGATTTTCCCCCCTTGCTTGCTTGTGTCTTTGCTCAATCAATCAATCAATCAATCAATCAATCAATCAATCAATCAATCAATCAATCAATCAATGAACCAATCAATCAATGAACCAATCAATCAATGAACCAATCAATCAATCAATTAATTAATTCCTTCCTTCTATCTTTTTGTCTGTCTGTCTGTCTGTCTGTCTATCTTTCCTTCCTTTTGTTCTTTCCACATTATCTTGTTTATGATGAAACAAATCAAACATAATGAAAAAATGCCCTCCACAAATTTTGTGAGTTGAAAATAGTTTTCGTATACTCCATTTTCTCTAGTTAGAGGCAAGCCTCCCAACACGCTATCAACCACAACACGTGGAACACTGTTTGCTATTCAGCACAGGACTGACATGACAGGTCTGTCTGTAGTCTTTCAGAAGCCAGACAGAGACCACACTGAAGCCCTGCTTCAACTATTGACAGTGGTGATCTACAGCTGGCTGTGTTGGGACATGAAGTGTACAGTGTCAGCACACGTTCCTGACAGTGTGAAACAGACCTGAAGGTCCTGCAATACAGACCACGAGTCACTGAATGAGCAAATCCATGTCTTCTCTTTTTCCTCTTCTGTGGTCAACTGTTATTATTTGTTTCTCTTCTAAAATGTTGAAATGTTTGTTTGTTTGGTTTCCTTTTTCATTTTTTTGCCGTCTTCCTTGCTTTGTTTTTCTTTGTTATTCTTTGTTGTGAGAACAAATCCTCACATTATAATTAAAAGTTAAGATAATAAAACATAAAATGAAGGAAAAAGCTTAGTCAGTTCAGTAGCCAGCCAGTCAGTTAGTAAGTTTTTATATTTGTCTTTTTCTTTCTTTCTGTTTGTTTGTCTGTCTTTCTTTCTGTTGGTCTGTCATCATTTTTTTCTTTTTTCTCTATTTCTTTTATTATCCTTACCTTCCTTTCTGCCTGTCTGTTTATCTATCTCTTCTTTATTTCACTACCTTGTTTATAATGAAACACACACAACACACAAAAAACATATCCAACACAACTGTTGTAAGATAATTACAGTTTTCCTGTACTCCATTTTTTGTAGCCAGATACAAACTTTAGTCCCAACACTCTCAACCACAACACGTGGAACACAGTTTGCTATTCAGCACAGGACTGACAAAGTCTGTCTGTAGTCTTTCAGAAGCCAGACAGAGACCACACTGAAGCCCTGCTTCAAATATTGACAGTGGTGATCTACAGCTGGCTGTGTTGGGACATGCAGTGTACAGTGTCAGCACACGTTCCTGACAGTGTGAAACAGACCTGAAAGTCCTGCAATACAGACCACAGTCATTGAATGAGCAAATCCATGTCTACTCTTTTCTCTCTTCTGTAGTCAACTGTTTATGTTTCTCTTCTAAAATATTAAAATATCTGTTTGTTTGGTTTCCTTTTTCATTTTTCCCCTCTGTATTCCTTGCTTTGTTTTTCTGTCTTTTTTGTTGTAAGAAAAAACCTCCTCACATTATAATTAAAAGTTAAGATAATAAAACATAAACTGAAGGAAAAAGCTTAGTCAGTTAAGTAGTCAGCCAGTAAGTTAGTAAATTAGTAAGTTAAGTTAGTTTGTATACCTGTCTTTTTCTTTCTTTCTGCTTGTCTGTCTTTCTGTCTGTCTCTCTTTCATCATTTTTTCTTTTTTTCTTTCTCGTCTTATTTTTTGTTGTGAGAAAAACCCTTCTCGCATTATAATTAAAAGGTATGATAATAAAACATAAACTGAAGGAAAAAGCTGAGTAAGTTAGATAGTCAGCTAGTCAGGTAGTAAGTTAAGTTAGTTTGAATACTTGTCTTTTTCTTTCTTTCTGTTTGTTTGTCTGTCGTTCTGTCGGTCTGTCTGTCATCATTTTTTTCTTTTTTCTTTCTTTTCTCTATTTCTTTTATTCTTGTTACCTTCCTTTCTGCCTGTCTGTTTATCTATCTCTCCTTTTTACACTACCTTGTTTATAATGAAACACAGGGAACACATCAAAAACATAGCCCACCCAACTGTTGTAAGATAATTACAGTTTTCCTATACTCTATGTTTTGTAGCCAGATACAAACTTAAGTCCCAACACTCTATCAGCCACAACACGTGGAACACTGTTTGCTATTCAGTACAGGACTGACAAGGTCTGTCTGTAGTCTTTCAGAAGCCAGACAGAGACCACACTGAAGCCCTGCTTCAAATATTGACAGTGGTGATCTACAGCTGGCTGTGTTGGGACATGCAGTGTACAGTGTCAGCACACGTTCCTGACAGTGTGAAACAGACCTGAAGGTCCTGCAATACAGACCAGAGTCATTGGATGAGCAAATCCATGTCTACTCTTTCCCCCTCTTCTGTGGTCAAATGGTTTTTTGTTTCTCTTCTAAAATGTTGAAATGTCTGTTTGCTTGGTTTCCTTTTTCATTTGTTCCCATCTTCCTTGCATTGTTTTTTCTTTCTTATTTTTTGTTGTGAGAACAAATCCTCACATTATAATTAAAAGTTAAGATAATAAAACATAAAATGAAGGAAAAAGCTTAGTAAGTTAGGTAGTCAGCCAGTCAGTTAGTAAGTTAAGTTAGTTTGTATACTTGTCTTTTTCTTTCTTTCTGCTTGTCTGTCTCTCTCTCTGTCTTTCATCATTTTTTCGTTTTTCTTTCTCTTCTTTATTTCTTTATTCTTTTATCTTCCTTTCTGCCTGTCTGTTTATCTATCTCTCCTCTTTTCACTACCTTGTTTATAATGAAACACACGGAACATACCAAAAACATACCCCACCCAACTGTTGTAAGATAATTACAGTTTTCCTATACTCCATTTTTTTGTAGCCAGATACAAACTGTAGTCCCAACACTCTATCAGCCATAACACGTGGAACACTGTTTGCCATTCAGCACAGGACTGACAAGGTCTGTCTGTAGTCTTTCAGAAGCCAGACAGAGACCACACTGAAGCCCTGCTTCAACTATTGACAGTGGTGATCTACAGCTGGCTGTGTTGGGACATGAAGTGTACAGTGTCAGCACACGTTCCTGACAGTGTGAAACAGACCTGAAGGTCCTGCAATACAGACCACAGTCACTGAATGAGCAAATCCATGTCTACTCTTTTCTCTCTTCTGTGGTCAACTGTTTTTGTTTCTCTTCTAAAATGTTGAAATGTCTGTTTGCTTGGTTTCCTTTTTCATTTGTTCCCATCTTCCTTGCATTGTTTTTTCTTTCTTATTTTTTGTTGTGAGAACAAATCCTCACATTATAATTAAAAGTTAAGATAATAAAACATAAAATGAAGGAAAAAGCTTAGTAAGTTAGGTAGTCAACCAGTCAGTTAGTAAGTTAAGTTAGTTTGTATACTTGTCTTTTTCTTTCTGTATGTTTGTCTGTCTTTCTGTCTGTCTGTCTTCCATCATTTTTTCTTTTGCTTTCTCTTCTTTATTTCTTTATTCTTTTATCTTCCTTTCTGCCCGTCTATTTATCTATCTCTCCTCTTTTCACTACCTTGTTTATAATGAAACACACGAACATACCAAAAACATACCCCACCTAACTGTTGTAACATAATTACAGTTTTCCTGTACTCCATGTTTTGTAGCCAGATGCAAACTTTAGTTCCAACACTATCAGCCACAACACGTGGAACACTGCTATTCAGTACAGGACTGACAAGGTCTGTCTGTAGTCTTTCAGAAGCCAGACAGAGACCACACTGAAGCCCTGCTTCAACTATTGACAGTGGTGATCTACAGCTGGCTGTGTTGGGACATGAAGTGTACAGTGTCAGCACACGTTCCTGACAGTGTGAAACAGACCTGAAGGTCCTGCAATACAGACCACAGTCACTGAATGAGCAAATCCATGTCTACTCTTTTCTCTCTTCTGTGGTCAACTGTTTTTGTTTCTCTTCTAAAATGTTGAAATGTCTGTTTGCTTGGTTTCCTTTTTCATTTTTCCCCATCTTCCTTGCTTGTTTTTCTTTCTTATTTTTGTTGTGAGAAAAAAAACTTCCTCACATTATAATTAAAAGGTAAGATAATAAAACATAAACATAAGTAAAAACCATAATCAGTTCAGTAGTCAACCAGTTAGTAGTTATGAGTTAGTTTGTATACTTGTATTTTTCTTTTCTGCTTGTGTCTGTCTTTCTGTCTGTCTGTCTGTCATCATTTTTTCTTTTTCTTTCTTTCTCTATTTCTTTATTCTTTTATCCTTCCTTTCTGCCTGTCTGTTTATCTATCTCTCCTCTTTTCACTACCTTGTTTATAATGAAACACACACAACATACCAAAAACATACCCCACATAACTGTTGTAACATAATTACAGTTTTCCTTACTCCATTTTTGTAGCCAGATGCAAACTTTAGTTCCAACACTATCAGCCACAACACGTGGAACACTGCTATTCAGTACAGGACTGACAAGGTCTGTCTGTAGTCTTTCAGAAGCCAGACAGAGACCACACTGAAGCCCTGCTTCAAATATTGACAGTGGTGATCTACAGCTGGCTGTGTTGGGACATGAAGTGTACAGTGTCAGCACACGTTCCTGACAGTGTGAAACAGACCTGAAGGTCCTGCAATACAGACCACGAGTTATTGAATGAGCAAATCCATGTCTACTCTTTCCCCTCTTCTGTGGTCAACTGGTTTTGTTTCTCTTCTAAAATGTTAGAATGTCTGTTTGCTTGGTTTCCTTTTTCATTTTTCCCCATCTTCCTTGCTTTGGTTTTTCTTTCTTATTCTTTGTTGTGAGAAAAAAAACCTTCCTCACATTATAATTAAAAGGTAAGATAATAAAACATAAACATAAGTAAAAACCATAATCAGTTCAGTAGTCAGCCAGTTAGTTAGTTAATGAGTTAGTTTGAATACTTGTATTTTTCCTTCTTTCTGCTTGTCTGTCTTTCTGTCTGTCTGTCTGTCATCATTTATTTCTTTTTTCTTTCTTTTCTCTATTTCTTTTATTCTTGTTACCTTCCTTTCTGCCTGTCTGTTTATCTATCTCTCCTCTTTTCACTACCTTGTTTATAATGAAACACACACAACACACAAAAAACATACCCCACCCAACTGTTGTAAGATAATTACAGTTTTCCTATCCTCCATTTTTGTAGCCAGATACAAACTTAAGTCCCAACACTCTATCAGCCACAACAGTGGAACACAGCTTGCTATTCAGCACAGGATTGGCAAGGTCTGTCTGTAGTCTTTCAGAAGCCAGACAGAGACCACACTGAAGTCCTGCTTCAAATATTGACAGTGGTGATCTACAGCTGGCTGTGTTGGGACATGCAGTGTACAGTGTCAGCAAACGTTCCTGACAGTGTGAAACAGACCTGAATGTCCTGCAAAACAAACCCAAAGGTCTTACAGAATGGATCAAACGTTCACTGAGAGGACATATCTGCCTTTTCTTTTCAAACTTTTTTCTTGGTTCTACTCTTTTTTTCCTTCTTTCCTGTAAATTAAGGAAATGTTTGCTTCTTTCTTTTTTTGTTATATTTTTCTTTATTCATCGCTTTGGTTTTTTGGTTTGTTTGTTGTCTCATATAGATACCTTATAAAGGCAAAGCTAGAAAAAAAAATATTACAAATATAATATCATAAGGTAGAGATTAAAGAAAAAGAAAAACCCAACTAGAAAGGGAAAATAAGAGTAAAAGTAACTAAAAATTAATTTCTAAGATGAAATCACCAAAGATTACTTTTGTCACTACTTCTCTGTTTAATGAATGAATAAATGAATGAATTCCTTCAGTCAGTCAGTCAGTCAGTCAGTCACACAGTCTGTCTTTCTTTCTTCATTCCAAAAAATCACCAACAAGACCGGAAACAACAACAACAACAACAACAACAACAGTATACTCTTTCAGATTAGTCTAAAACACACAAAAACTGAACTTTTGTCCCAACTCTCCCTGCCATACCATCAGGAACATGACTCAGCTTTTAACGTGGCTGTCATAAAAAAAGGAACTGTCTGGTAGCTTTTAACACCCCGAGGAAGACAAACAGAGGAGGAAAGAAACTCAAGGGAGAAGTGGACAGCACAAGGTCTTCAGAGAAAAAAGCCCCATACTGGCAACTGAAGTGTTTTGACCCTTAAAGCTACTTACCCTCCAGGGGGGTAGGCGGAGTAGGGCTGGGCCACATTTAGATCGTGAGCTCTAGATGCCCCCTTTTTATCAGATACTTTTCTTTGTCCTTTTTCTGCCAAACTACAATAACTGTCACTTTATACGCAGTGACTACCATGTCTAAGGGTCACTTCTGTTGGGATATCCCGCGAACAAAATGGCTAATGGTTTTATCATTTTACTGACTGATGGGTCAGGTGATGGGAATGCCTTTTTTGGAAGTCTTTTAGTCGGTGTTTCTGTTTGTGGTAGTCTGTTTTACTAGCTTCTATCTTCCATGTTTTTTTGTGTTTTGTTTTTCTTGCTATGAGTACTTCACAACACAGAAGGTTTAACAAAAACATTACGAAGTAAGGTAAAGCTAAATAAGCAAAA
>CM054138.1:30089902-30114902 GCA_028751875.1 Rapana venosa
GCGCTATATCTTGCTGAGACAAATCAAAGCGCTTGCACTCAACTCATCATTACAGTCATACAACCAGTAACAATTAATGGTTCCAACAAGTCCAAATGTGCACGCACGCACGCACGCACTCACACACACACGCACTCACACACGTGCTCAGGTCACGCACCCTGACAGGGCGATAGAATCTCGGCTGTTGAAAGCAGGGAAAAGCTATGAGATGAAGCAGGAGAGGAAAATCTTAGGTTTTAAATAAATAAGTCTTGAGACTGAATTTAAAAGTATCATAAGAAGGCTTTTGGCGAAGGGAGAGAGGGAGGTCATTCCAGATCGATGGACCAGAAATAGAGAAAGAGCGACGGCCGACTGTGGATTGGTTGAATCTAGGTATTCGTAAGGACAAGGTATCTGCAGCAGAGCGGAGGGAACGAGAAGGAGTGTATAAGTGAAGACACTCACAGATTTAGGAGGGAATGAATCGTTGTCTAAGTTTATTTACGGAAGGACACACAAACTGTACCGCATCACCTTTCTCCAATCCATTTAGAGGATAAAAATCAACTTAATGCGATCACAGTACCTCTAGTGATGAGTTGCCAGATTTGACATAACCATCATAATCATATCTTGTTACTGTAATTTTTGCAGATATCGCGTTCCATGCTTGAGAGAGAGAGAGAGAGAGAGAGAGAGAGAGAGAGAGAGGAGAGAGAGAGAGAGAGAGAGAGAGAGAAGAGAGATTCGGATCCGGATTGTTTATTCATTTATAGGCCAAGGCCCCTTATGAAGGGGTATACGAACATGATATGATAATTGCAACACATGTAGTAAGATCCAAAAAATAATGAAAGAAAGAGAGAGAGAGAGAGAGAGAGAGAGAGAGAGAGAGAGAGAGAGAGAGAGAGAGAGAGAGAGAGAGCAAACATTTTTATTTATTCTGTTTATTTTTCATGTTATACCACTTTCAGTCACGGCAGATTTCTCTGCGTGAAATTCGGGCTGCTCTCCCCGAGGAGAGCGCGTCGCCACAAGAGTAGCGCCACCCATAATATTTTCATTTCCTGTCGGCAACTGTATTTTTTTCCCTATCAGAGTGGCTTTTTTTCTATAGAATTTTGCCAGGGACTACTCACTTGTTGTCGTGGGTTGTTTTACGTGCGCTAAACAATTATGTGTAACACACGGGACCTCGGTTTATCGCCTCATCAGAAAGACTAGCACCCAGACCCCCACTCATGGTCTAATGGATGGAGGAAAAGTCTCGGGCACAAACGGGGATTGAACCATCGCACACTTCGAACCCGGACTTTTTGCTTTCTAGGCAGGTGCGTTACCTCTAGACCACCGAACCACCTGTTTATATAGCAAAGGGATTGTCTGCACTGTTAACCAATGTCTTTTACACAAACAAAGAGGCAGGCACACAGATACTGACACGGACACCGAAGTGACACACAAAGATACACAGACATAGACAGACAAACAGACAAACAGTCACACAAACACACACACACACACGCACGCACACACACACACACACACACACACACACACACACACACACACACACACACACACACACACACACACACACACACATATATATATATATATATATATATATATATATATATAGATATATAGTCACACAGACAGAGAGAAACAGAACCACGTACACACACACACAGAGAGAGAGAGAGAGAGAGAGAGAGAGAGAGAGAGAGAGAGAGAGAGAGAGAGAGAGAGAGAGAGAGAGAGAGAGAGAGAGAGAGAGAGAAAGAGATAGAAACTCACACACACAAACACACACACATACACAGCTAGAGAGACAGACAGACATAGAAAGAATTAATCTGATCAATAAACAAGAAGCGAACAAAAACCTAACGCACACACAAAACAAACACAAAAAAACAAACAAAAAACCCCCAAAGAAAGAAACTAAAGAAACAAAACAACAAAACAAACAAACAACCCTCTTTCAAAATCAACTAACTGGAAGTGGCGTTGATAAAAGTGAAATGAAGCGCTAAATGAAACAGACGATGCGAAACCTGTTTTAGTGCATTATTTCATTTTTAGTGTTGGGTTTTTTCCCCTCATTGTTTTGGTTTTTTTGGTTTTAAACTTTCTCCAATGGATACAACTTATGCCACGATTGTCCAATCGTTGTAACGATTGGACCCCTCCCCCCAAAAAAAAATAACAACAACTAAAAAAAACAACAACAAAACATATTGCAGAGCCTAATCCAATTTTGTGGCGTGGTTAACTTTCTGCGGTGGTGAGAACAGGTTTGTCAAAATTTGTTCTTCATCTTTCTTCTTCAAAAGCTCATACAGCAACTCTGGAGGCCCTGACAATTAGGCTACACACCGGTATTAATTTGGGGGTCATGTAGTATGTTCTATAGAGTGCGAGTGGAAAAAAAATGTTGGTGATCTTCACAGAATTTTTTTAAGCATGAAAAAATGGACTGTGCACTTGTTTTTGGGGATTGAGGACATAGAGCAGCAATACCAGGTAGTCACGAGAAAGTTGGAAATAATCATCAAATGAGGATTGCCTATATTCCTCCTACAGCGTTGACCCCCGCGCATGCATATTGCGGTAAGGAAGCTTAGCAGACGACAAAAGGACTGAGGGGGTACAGTGTTTGCTGAAAAATTATAAAAAAATTCAAACCTACCAAATTTGTTCGAAATCACTTGAGTTTTGAGTCAGAGGCTAGTTTTTTCACAAAAAGTGGCTTTTTATTTATGTGGATGCTTTAGTACGTGCGGTATGAATATAAGAGTCACATAGCAAAACAGAAGGAAAAGAGTGATTGTTTTAATACGGGTGTGCAGCCTGTATAATGCAGTTGTACGCTGAAGGCCCTCCAGAGGTCCTAAGAGCTTGTCCCTCATCGGCAGGTCAGCAGGTTTTGGTGTGTTGGACAGGTCTGGAGGAAGTGTTTTTTCAAAGTTTAAACGTCTTCTTCATTTCTGTCCTTATTTTCCTGAAGGATCGTTGACACACTGCACTTTCCTGGCAACGTTGAACGTGGTGGAGCCCATCCGTCTCCGTCTGCATGCTGGGTATGTTCGTGACATCTCATTTGATCGGCAATTGCTGATTTTGTTCTTCTACAAAATGTGGATCAGCTTTTAACGTGCGCTTACGATGTTACACGTACGCTTGTGGAGGGGTGTGGGGGTGGGGGTGGGGTGGGGCCAGGATAGTCTAGTGGTTAGAACATTGCACTCGTGATCTGATGGCCCGGGTTTGAGCCACAACGGAGGCACCCGTTCAAAGAGAATGTGTTCCCTGAAGTTAGCATCAGTACCGACTCCACTCTCCCGCAAATCCTTCGGGTGAGACTATAAGCTGAGGTCCCATGTGCAAACGCACGCAGATGTGTTCTGTGTTTGAAATATCATTATTGCAATAATAAAAAATTCAAAATTAGTGATAATGACGGGATAGCTCAGTGGTCGGAGCACTTGCTTTCCCCCAGCCAAGTTAAGCAGCGTCGAGCGTGGTTACCACTTGGATGGGTGACCGTTTGCGCGCCTTGGCTTCAGTACAGTTCCCCCAGTTCACCCAGCTGTAAATGGGTACCTGCCCTCTTTAGGGTCAGGGAAGGTAAAGCAGCGAGGGAGAGGAGATGGGCGCCGCCCTCAATATGCTGGCCCTAGAGAAGTGAGGTCTCTGACGCCTCGCTCCTCTACGACCTTATAGGTTATGGGACTCCTTTACCTTTTTTTATAGTGATAATGATAACGTAAAGGATGATGACAACAATGATGACGTCGACGATGACAATAACGACGACTATGATGATGATGACGGCGACGATGATGATGGCGACGACGATGATGATAACTGGAAAAAAGATTCAACGGTTAGGCCCAGATCAGATTTACAGTTCAAGATAATCTTTTTTTGTTATCTCTATAAAAAAAACACCCTATAAAAGTTTTAATAAATTTTTATGAGATCAGACGACAAGACGGGAGAAACACAGACAAGAATATATTATGTTTTGATGACATTCAAACTCTACTACTTCTGCTTTCTCGATAATGAAATCAGCTTTTTATTAAAACAACAACAACAACAACAACAACAACAACAACAACAACAACAACAACAACAACAACAACAACATAACAATTGTAGATCATCTTTTCACACAAGATGTTTATGTTTTTTGGGTTACAGGAGTTTATTTTGCTTTTTCCCCCCTGAATTCTGACAAAGCTGATGTCAAACACGGTGATGAATTGTGTAAACAATGGTCGATGAAATTCTATAAGCTGCTGTGTTTTATTGTTGTTGTTGTTGTTGTTGCTGCTGCTTTGTGATAAGAGCGATGAGAAATGACGGCTTGTTCAATGAGAGGGAAACATCAGCATCGTTCTGTGTCTGTTTACTCAGCCATAGAGGCCAAAATAAAAACCCCAAACAAAAACAAAAAATTAAACCCCAACCCAACATACAATAACAACCCCCCCCAAAGTGTTGACCGAGTTTACACCGTTTCTATCTATCTATCTATCTATCTATCTATCTATCTATCTATCTATCTATCTATCTATCTATCTATCTATCTATCTATCTATCTATCTATCTGTCTGTCTGTCTGTCTGTCTGTCTGTCTGTCTGTCTGTCTATCTATCTATCTATCTATCTGTCTGTCTGTCTGTCTGTCTGTCTGTCTGTCTGTCTATCTATCTATCTATCTATCTATCTATCTCTCTCTCTTTCTATCTATCTATCTATCTATCTATCTATCTATCTATCTATCTATCTATCTATCTATCTATCTATCTATCTATCTTTCTATCTTTCTATCTTTCTTCTATCTATCTATATCTTATCTATCTATCTATCTTATCTATCTATCTATCTTATCTATCTTATCTCTTCTTCTCTCATCACATCTATCTATCTATCTATCTATTCTATCTATCTATCTATCTATCTATCTACTTCTCATCTATCTATCTATCTATCTATCTATCTATCTATCTATCTATCTATCTATCTATCTATCTATCTATCTATCTATCTATCTATCTTCATCTATCTATCTATCTATCTATCTATCTATCTCTTTCTTATCTCTACTCTCTTTTCTTTCTTCTATCTATCTATCTTCTATATCTATCTTCTATCTATCTTACTATCTATCTATCTCTTGTGTATATCTCTCACACTGTCTTTCTTTCACACACACAACCCAACCACACACACACACACACACACACACACACACACACACACACACACACACACACACACACACACACACACACACACACACACACACACACACACACACAACCACACATACACACACACAATACACTTACGCACTCACACACACAACCACGCACCCCACACACAAAACACACACACAACCACACACACAACCACACACAACCACACACACACAACCACACACACACATACACACACACCACACACACATACGCACACACACACAACCACACACACACACACCACACACACACCACACACACACATACGCACAGCACACACACACATACACACACACTACAAAAACACACACACACACGCACACACACATATACAAACACACACACACGCACACACACACACACTCACACACACTCTGTGTGTATACATGTGTGTGCGTGTGTGTTTGTGTTTATTCAGTCATTCTTCTACACAATGGCCTACACTTTTGAAAGGCAGAACAAGTTTTAACGGTGTGTGCGCAAGATGTCCTGCGTGCGTTCGCACCATATGGGGCTTCGGTTTATGGTCTCATCTGAAGGACTAGGGGGGTGGGGGGTGATTGGAGTCAGTACTGACGTTAACTCCAGCCCCCCCCCCCTTCAAAGGGTCGATAGGGAGCGCAATGCTCAATGTTCTAACCACCAGGCTATAATCCTATTCCCCCTTCAGAGAGAGAGAGAGAGAGAGAGAGAGAGAGAGAGAGAGAGAGAAGAGAGAGAGAGAGAGAGAGAGAGAGAGAGAGAGAGAGAGATCTTATTTTATTCTTTTATATTTTACTCTTTTATATCGAGGATAATGGAATAAGCACTTATGTGCTTTTATTTTCCATCCAGTCCTCGTGTGTATGCGGTTTTTGTAAATTTTGTCATCCGTTCCCACCAGCACACAATAGCCTACTCCTACGAAAAGCGGAACAAGATTTAACGTGTACGCAAGTCGTCCTGCGTGCGTTCGCACACGGGACCTCGATTTATAGTCTCATCCGAAGGACTTTTGGGGAGAGTGGAGTCTGCACTGATGTTAACTCCAGAGGAAAATATTCCCCTCGAACAGGAATCGAACCCGGGTCGTCAGATTGCGAGCGCAATGTTCTAACCACTAGGCTATCCCGCCCCCTGATCTGAGAGAGAGAGAGAGAGAGAGAGAGAGAGAGAGAGAGAGAGAGAGAGAGAGAGATAGAGCGAGAGAGAGCGAGAGAGAGATAGAGAGATAGATAGAGAGAGAGAGAGAGAGAGAGAGAGAGAGAGCGAGAGAGTGAGAGAGAGATAGAGAGAGAGAGGCAACGACAATGGCAATAACAATGAGAGAGAGATAGATAGATAGATAGATAGAGAGCGAGCGAGCGAGCGAGCGAGAGAGAGAGAGAGAGAGAGAGAGAGAGAGAGAGAGAGAGAGAGAGAGAGAGAGAGAGAGACAATGACAATGACAATGACAATGAGAGAGAGAGAGAGAGAGAGAGAGAGAGAGAGAGAGAGAGAGAGAGAGAGAGAGAGAGAGAGAGACAACGACAATGACAATGACTATGAGAGAGAGATAGAGAGAGAGAGAAAGCGAGAGAGAGAGAGAGAGAGAGAGGGGGGGGGGGGACAGACAGACAGACAGACAGTGAGAGAGAGAGTGTTGCGGTTCAGAAAGAAAGAAACCTCGCAGAGAAACAGCGACAGAGATAAGGAAGCCAGAAATTAAATCAAACACAGGCGAGCATTGACACAGGAGGAGCGAAGCGCTGAATGAGACAGACTATGTCCAGCCTGTATTTTTTTTGTGGCATGTTGTTTCTTTGGTGCAGTTTCTGTGCGTGTGGAATGAACACGATTCGAGCTACAGTTGTCCTATCGTAGTCTGGTGACGAACGTCAAACAACACGTTGCGGGCTCCTGATTCAATATGGTGGCGTTGTTAGCTTTATGCTACAGAGAGAACAGATTCAGAGAGGCATAGAAAAAAAAATACAAAAACAAAATAATTAAGAAAAGTATACAGTACGCAGACAAAAAATATCTACAAACCATACTTTTAGTCCTCTTTTTTTTAAATGAAGATTTTGAAGTCAGTAGAAATTATATGGTTGTAAATGTGTCCATGCTGTTATATCATGACCCAATTTTCTTCCTTTTAAAAGATTTTTTTTGGCTCTTCATACCCTCGAGCTCTGAAGTTCACCAATGGTAAGATTTTGCGTATGTGACCGTTTTTTGTCCACCATAAAGGTAGCTGCATTCCGACTTCTGGGACTACTTCTAAACACGACACCAGTGCCCGTGCGTTTAAAAAAAAAGTAATCTGTTCCAACCAGCACGCAAAAATAATAGTCTACTCGTCCCAAAGGCGGAATGGTTTTAAAATGCGCGCAAGATGTTGTGCACGCATTCGCATAAGGGAGCTTGGTTTATAGTCTCATCCGAAGGACTTTCAGGGGAGAGGAGTGGGTACTGATGTTAACTCCAAAGGGAAAAATCTCCTTGAACAAGTGCCTGGGTGGTGGCAAGAACTCGGGTTCTGAAATCATTGATTTCAGTGCTCTAACCACTTGGCTACATCCCACCCACCACTCAAAAGAAAATGAAACTGCTGATAGTGATAATGATGATGGTGCTGCTGCTGCTGCTACTTCTGCTGCTGCTTCTGCTGCTGCTGTTGCTGCCGATCGGGATGATGATTATGATTGCTTGTAGCCTGATGAGCCGCTCAGGGTCATACCAGATCAAGTTAAATTCTGTTACTAGAGCTTGCAATGTAAATACATCTACATGTGTAAAAGCAGTAAGTTTAAAGAAGGGGTGAGCGATGGATAGGGGAAGAGTAGCACATCTCTAAAGAGAAGGATTTAATCTAACTTTCCCTTTCTTTATTTGTTGGTGAAGAAAACTATACCAGCATGCATCACCTTTTGACAAGATTTTTTTTGTGCTATTAAGCTGCTTTTTTCTTCACTTTAAAAAAACAACAACTTCCCAAACCATCACAGTTTATCTCCAAAACAGGCTGATGATGAGCGGTGTGTGGTGAAAGCTTGGTAAATGATGCACTCACCTTTTGACAGGATGGTTTTTTGTTATTAAGTGTTAAGTTTTTTTCTTCACTTTTCTAAAAAACCATCACAGTTTATCCCCACAACAGGCTGATGATGAGCGGTGTGTGGTGAAAGCTTGGTAAATGATGCACTCACCTTTGGACAAGATGTTTTTTGTTATTAAATATTAAGTTTTTATTCTTCACTTAAAAAATCCCAAACAACCCATCGCAGTTTATCTCCACAACAGGCTGATGATGAGCGGTGTGTGGTGAAAGATTGGTAAATGATGCACTCACCTTTTGACAAGATGGTTTTTGTTATTAAGTATTAAGTTTTTTCCCTTCACTTTTCAATAAAAAAAACAACCCATCACAGTTTATCCCCAAAACAGGCTGATGATGAGCGGTGTGTGGTGAAAGATTGGTAAATGATGCACTAACCTTTTGACAAGATGTTTTTTGTTATTAAGTATTACGGTTTTTTTCTTCACTTTTCAAAAAACCAAACAACGCATCACAGTTTATCTCCAAAACAGGCTGATGATGAGCGGTGTGTGGTGAAAGATTGGTGAATAATGCACTCACCTTTTCACAAAATGTTTTTTTGTTATTAAGTGTTAAGTTTTTTTTCTTCACTGTTCAAAAAAACCTATCGTAGTTTATCTCCACAACAGGCTGATGATGAGCGGTGTGTGGTGAAAGATTGGTAAATGATGCACTCACCTTTTGACAGGATGGTTTTTTGTTATTAAGTATTACGGTTTTTTTTCTTCACTTTTCAAAAAACCAAACAACCCATCGCAGTTTATTTCCAAAACAGGCTGATGATGAGCTGCGTGTGGTGAAAGATTGGTAAATGATGCACTCACCTTTGGACAAGATGTTTTTTGTTATTAAGTATTACGGTTTTTTTCTTCACTTTTCAAAAAACCAAACAACCCATCGCAGTTTATCTCCAAAACAGGCTGATGATGAGCGGTGTGTGGTGAAAGATTGGTAAATGATGCACGCACCTTTGGACAAGATGTTTTTTTTGTTATTAAGTATTAAGTTTTTTTCTCTTCACTTTTCAATAAAAAACCAACCCATCGCAGTTTATCTCCAAAAACAGGCTGATGATGAGCGGTGTGTGGTGAAAGATTGGTAAATGATGCACTCACCTTTGGACAAGATGTTTTTTGTTATTAAATATTAATTTTTTTCTTCACTTTAAAAAACCACCATCGCAGTTTATCTCCAAAAAACAGGCTGATGATGAGCGGTGTGTGGTGAAAGCTTGGTAAATGATGTACAATTAATTCCCAATCTATTCACGCGGCGCAGCGCAGCGCTCACTCACAAAGTGATGGCCTGTTTAACTGGAGGAAGAAACATCAGAATGGTTCTGTCAGGTTCTTAGCTGCTCTGCCATGAAGGGTAGAGACTATAATAATTATAGGAAGGAGGAAGCCCTGACCGAGTTTCTCCGTGCGTGTGTTTGTGTCTTTGACTCTGCCTTCTCTCTTCCCTACTCTGTCTCTGTGTCTGTCTGTCTGTCTGTCTCTCTCTGTCTCTCTCTGTGTCTCTCTCTCTGTCTCTCTCTCTGTATCTCTCTCTGTATTTCTCTCTCTCTCTGTGTATCTCTCTCTCTGTGTCTGTGTGTGTGTGTGTCTCTCTCTCTCTCTTTGTCTCTCTCTGTTCCTTTCCCCTTCTCTCTCTGTCTTACTCTGTCTGTCTGTCTGTCTGTCTGCCTTTCTGCCTGCCTATCTGCCTTTCTGCCTGACTGACTGCCTTTCTGCCTGCCTTTCTGCCTGCCTGCCTGTCTGTCTGCCTGTCTGTCTGTCTGTCTCTCTTCTTCCCTCTGTCTCTGTTAATCGTATACGTGAAAAACATGTTTAATGCTGCTGTTAACAGTAAGGCCTAAGGTAACAGAGTCAGTGACCCTGATCTGATAAGGCCCTGTGCATGGTCGATTGCTCATCAGATCATCATCATCATCATCATCATCATCATCATCATCATCATCATCATCATCATCATCATCATCATCATCATCATCATTATCGTCGTCGTCGTCGTCGTCGTCCTCCTCCTCCTCCTCCTCCTCGTCATTGTCATCGTCATCGTCATCGCGCCTGACACTTTTTCAACAAGGTTGTTTTAAGGAATCTGGTTTTGGTTTTTAATTTTATGTGTGGTTGACGTGGCTTCTCCCTCAACGTGATGCCCGTCCTGGGTTGACCCTTATGGTTGGAAAGGGTGTTGATACAAGGAACGGACAGTAGAGTTGGTTTTATACCCTGTTTTAATCTGTATATAGTCGCGCAGTTCTATTTTGAGATTGAACATTTTGACGAGGTGACAGCCCTGATATGACCTCTGCGGTTGGCGGAGCTATAAACAACGAGGCTGGATTGGAGTGGATTGAAGTGGATTGGAGTGGATTGAGCTGGACATTTTTGTTACTGTTGCCCTGACAGGCGGCCTTGATTCCTATCAATCTAGCTGACATCAAACAGGATAGGAAATGACATATTACGTACATGGCTTGTTTATTTGTGCTTTCTGTTGGCTACAGACTTTCCTGTTTAATTTCTTTGTTTTGTTTTGTTTTGTTTCTTTTTTTCTTGTCCGTCTGTCTGTCTATGTCTGTCTGTCTGTCTTTGTTTGTTTGTTTGTTTATTTGTTTGTTTGTTTGTTTCTTGCTTTGTTCTTTCCTTCTTTTTCATCCATTCCCTCTCTTTGCTTGCTTTCTTGCCTCCTTTTCTTTCTTTCTTTCTTTCTTTCTTTCTTTCTTTCTTTCTTTGTTTCTTTCGTTTTCATCCATTCCCTCTCTTTTGCTTGCTTGCTTGCTTCCTTTTCCTTCCTTCTCTTCTTTCTTTCTTTCTTTCTTTCTTTCTTTCTTTCTTTCTTTCGTTTTCATCCATTCCCTCTCTTTTGCTTGCTTCCTTTTTCTTACTTTGTTTCTTTGTTTCTTTGTTTCTTTCTTTCTTCCTTCTTTCCTTCCTTCCTCCCTTCCTTCCTTTTTTCATTCTCTCTTTATTCCTTCTTTCTGGCTTTCTTTTTCTCTGTATCTCTGTCTCTGTCTGTCTGTCTCCCTTCCTCTCTCTCTCTCTTTGTGAGTGAGTGACAGTCAAGCTGCCTACCAAAGAATCATCCTCTCTCTCTCTCCCCCCCTCTCTCTCTTCTCTCCCTCTCTCCTGGTTATTCTGTTTTATCTCCGTCTTCCTTCATTATTTCTCTTTCTTTTTTCTTTCTTTCTTTCTCTCTTTACTTTCTCTCTTTGTTTCTTGTGTTTGGTTTGTCTGTTTCAGATTCTTGTAGATGTTTTTGTATTTTCGGAGGAGAGGAGCATTTTGCCTTTTTATTCTGGTTGTCTGTTCAAGCGCACTTTGCCACACTCTGTTCTCACTGTAGCATAAAGTTATCAGCGCCACAATCTTGAATCAAAAGCTGCAACGTGTATTTGCACTTTGTTGTTTTTTTAATTTTCAGAGGAGAGAAGTATTTTTGCCTTTTTTTGTGGTTGTCTGTTCAAGTGCACTTTGCTACACTCTGTTCTCACTGTAGCATAAAGTTAACAGCGCCACAATATTGAATCAGGAGCTGTAACGTGTATTTGCATTCGTCTCTACGATTGAACAACTGCAGCTGGAACTGTGTTCATTGCAGAGCAAAACAAAAATCCCTAAAACAAAAAACAACAAAAGAGGCTGTACAGGGTCTATCTCATTTAGCGCTTCATTTCTTCAATGTCCATGTCACTTTTGTTTTGGGGTCAGTTTTGTTTTAGGTTATATTTTCTTGGTGTTTTTCTTTCCTTTTGCTTGATATTTTAAAAGAAAATTCATTCTGTGTGGTTGTGATTTTTCTGTTTTTTTCTTTCATTTCTTTTTTTCTTTTCATTCTTTCTTTCTTGCTTGCTTTCTTTCTTTCTTCTTCTTTCTTTCTTTCTTTCTTTCTTTCTTTCTTTCTTTCTTCTTTCTTTTCTATCTTTCTTTCTTTCTCCCTTTCTCTCTCTCTTTCTTTCTTTCTTTCTTTCTGTCTTTCTTTCTTTCTTTCTTTCTTTCTTTCTTTCTTTCTTTCTTCTTCTTTCTTTCTTTCTTTCTTTCTTTCTGTCTGTCTGTCGGTCTTTCTTTCTTTCTTTCTTTCTTTCTTTCGTTCTTTCGTTCGTTCGTTCGTTCTTTGGATTTCAAGTGCACTCTGCTACACTCTGTTCTCACTGTAGCATAAAGTTATCAGCGCCACAATCTTGAATCAAAAGCTGCAACGTGTATTTGCACTTTGTTGTTTTTTTAATTTTCAGAGGAGAGAAGTATTTTTGCCTTTTTTTGTGGTTGTCTGTTCAAGTGCACTTTGCTACACTCTGTTATCACTGTAGCATAAAGTTAACAGCGCCACAATATTGAATCAGGAGCTGTAACGTGTATTTGCATTCGTCTCTACGATTGAACAACTGCAGCTGGAACTGTGTTCATTGCAGAGCAAAACAAAAACCCCTAAAACAAAAAACAACAAAAGAGGCTGTACAGGGTCTATCTCATTTAGCGCTTCATTTCTTCAATGTCCATGTCACTTTTGTTTTGGGGTCAGTTTTGTTTTAGGTTATATTTTCTTGGTGTTTTTCTTTCCTTTTGCTTGATATTTTAAAAGAAAATTCATTCTGTGTGGTTGTGATTTTTCTGTTTCTTTCTTTCATTTCTTTTTTTCTTTTCATTCTTTCTTCTTGCTTGCTTTATTTCTTTCTTTCTCTTTCTTTCTTTCTTTCTTTCTTTCTTTCTGTCTGTCTTGTCTGTCTTTCTTTCTGTCTGTCTGTCTGTCTGTCTGTCTTTCTTTCTTTCTTTCTTTCTTTCTTTCTTTCTTTCTTTCTTTCTTTCTTTCTTTTCTTTCTTTCTTTCTGTCTGTCTGTCTGTCTGTCTGTCTTTCTTTCTTTCTTTCTTTCTGTTTCAAATCCTTGGATTTCAAGTGCACTTTGCTACACTTTGTTTTCACTGTAGCATAAAGTTAACAGCGCCACAATATTGAATCATGAACTGCAACGTGTATTTGCATTCGTCCCCACGATTGAACAACTGCAGCTGGAACTGTGTTCATTCTATAGAAAAGAAACTTAAACAAAAGAACCAAAATCAGGCTGTACAGTGTCTATCTCATTTAGCGCTTCATTTCTCCTATGTCCATGTCACTTTTGTTTTGGGATCAGTTTTGTTTTAGGTTAAATTTGCTTGGTGTTTTTCTTTCTTTTTTGCTTGATATTTTAACAGAAAATTCATTCTGTTTGGTTGTGATTTTTCTATTTCTTCCTTTCTTCCTTCCTTTTCTTCTTTCTTTCTTTCTTTCTTTCTTTCTCTTTTTTCTTTCTTTCTTTATTTCTTTCTTTCTTTCTGTCTTTCTGTCTTTCTGTCTTTCTGTCTTTCTGTCTTTCTTTCTTCCTTCCTTCCTTCCTTCCTTTCTTTCTTTCTTTCTTTCTTGCTTTCTTGCTTTCTTTCTTGATTTCTGTCAGTCTGTCTGTGTGCGTGTGTCTGTCTTTCTTTCTGTCTGTCTGTCTTTCCTTCTTTCTTTTCTTTTCTTTCTTTCTTTCTTTCTTTCTTCTTTCTTTCTTTCTTTCTTTCTTTCTTTCTTTCTTTCTTCCGTTCTTTCGTTCTTTATTGTGTTGGTTTGTCTGTTTCAAATTCTTGGATTTCAAGTGCACTTTGCTACGCTCTGTTCTCACTGTAGCATAAAGTTAACAGCGCCACAATATTGAATCAGGAACTGTAACGTGTATTTGCGTTCATCCTCACAATTGAACAACTGCAGCTGGAACTGTGTTCATTGCACATGCAAACAAAAAAAGTTAAACAAACCCCCCCCCCCCACACCAACAAAAGAAGGCTGTACAGGATCTATCTCATTTAGCGCTTCATTGCTCCTATGTCCATGTCCCTTTTGTTTTGGGTCAGTTTTGTTTTAGGTTATTTTTGCTTGGTATTTTTCTTTCTTTTTTTGCTGACTTTTAAAAGCAACCAGTTGAGAGAGAGAGAGAGAGAGAGAGAGAGAGAGAGAGAGAGAGAGAGAGAGAGAGAGAGAGAGAGAGAGAGAGAGAGAGAGAAAAGACAAGTCATAACCTACCCTCCCAGTAAAGGAAAGCAGAGAAGAAAAGAAAAGAGAAGAGAAGAGGAGAGGAAAGAAGAGGAGAGGAGAGACGAGAAGAGAAGGGAAGAGAGAAAAGGAGAGGAAAGAAGAAGAGAGAGGAGAGGAGAAGAGAAGGCAGGACAAGACAAGACAAGACAAGAAAAAATAATAGAGGAGAAAAGAGAATATTTGTTTATTTATTTATTTGTTCTTTTATTCCAAGGATAATGAAATAAGCACTCATGTGCTTTTTCAACAATCCAGTCTACGTGTGTATGCAGTTAAAAAAAAAAAGGTCATCCATTCCCACCGGTACACAGTGTCCCACTCTTCCAAAAAGCGGAACAGGTTTTAACGTGTGTGAGAAGAAAAGAAAAGCCGATAAAAGAAGACAAGAAAAGAAAAGAGAAGAGCAGAGCAAAGCAAAGAAGAGCAGAGCGGAGAAGAGAAGAGAAGAGCAGAGCAGAGCAGAGCAGAGCAGAGCAGAGCAGAGCAGAGAAGAGCAGAGAAGAGCAGAGAAGAGAAGAGCAGAGCAGAGAAGAGCAGAGAAGAGCAGAGAAGAGCAGAGAAGAGAAGAGCAGAGCAGAGAAGAGCAGAGAATAGAGGGGAAGAGCTGAGTAGAGCAGAGAATATCAGAGAAGAGAAGAGAAGAGCAGAGAAGAGCAGAGCAGAGAAGAGCTGAGAAGAGCAGAGAAGGGAAGAGCAGAGCAGAGAAGAGCAGAACAGAGAAGAGCAGAGAATAGCAGCGCAAAGAAGAGCAGAGCAGAGAAGAGCAGAGCAGAGAAGATCAGAGAATAGAAGAGAAGAGCAGAGTAGAGCAGAGAATATCAGAGAAGAGAAGAGTAGAGCTGAGAAGAGCAGAGCAGAGAAGAGCAGAGCAGAGAAGAGCAGAGCAGAGAAGAGCAGATCAGAGCAGAGAAGAGCTGAGAAGAGCAGAGCAGAGAAGAGCAGAGAAGAGAAGAGAAGAGCAGAGCACAGAAGAGAAGAGCATAGAAGAGCAGAGAGCAGAGAAGAGAAGAGAAAAGAAAACACAAAAAGACAAGAAAAGACAAGAAAAGAGAAGAGAAGAGATTAAAAATAGCAAGCAAGCAAACAAACAAACCAAAACAAAACAGCACCCCCCACCCCTTTCCAGCAGCCGTGAGCTAGAAAACTAAACCAAATACTACAAGCGACATGGACAAGAGACAAAATGAAAAACTTGGATGAGATGGACGATGTCCAGCCTGGTTTAGTTTTGGTTTTCTGTCTTTCGGTCTTTCTGTCTTTCTGTCTGTCTTTCTTTCTTTTTTTCTTTCTTTCTTTCTTTTTCCTCCTTTCTTTCTTTGTTTCTTTGTGTCTTTTTCGTTCTTTCTGTGTTTCCTTCTTTCTTTTTCATTCTTTCTTTCTTTCCGTCTGTCTGTCTTTCTTTCTTTCTTTCTTTCTTTCTTTCTTTCTTTCTTTCTTTCTTTCTTCCTTTCTTTCTTTCTTCCTTTCTTTCTTTCTTTCTTTCTTTCCCTTTTGCTTTCTGGAAGGAACACAATTCGTGCCACAGTTGTGGGGTTGACGTGACAAATGCAAATACACGCTGCAGCCTCTGATCCAATATTGTGGCGTTGTTAACTTTCCACACACAACATGGAGAACAGAGTTGACAAAGTACATTTTGAAAATAAGAAAAGAAGAAAAGAGAAGAGAAGAGACTAAACAGAGAGGTAAAGAGAAGAGAAGAGAAAAGAGAAGCGAAGAAATGAAAAGAGAAGAGAGGAGAAGGTAAGAGGAGAGAGGAGAAGAGGGGAGGAGAGAGGAGATGAGAAGAGGAGAGGGGAGAAAAGAAGAGGAGAGAAAAGAGAACCGAAGAAATGAAAAGAGAAGAGAGGAGAAGAGAAGAGGAGAGAGGAGAAGAGAAGACAAGACAAAAAAGAAGAGACTAGACAGAGAAGACAAGAGAAAATAAACCAAGAGAAGAGAAGAGAAAAAAAGAAAAGAGAAGAGAAGAAAAGAGAAAAGAGAAAAGAAGAGATCAGAAGAGAAGAGATGATGAAAGAAGAGCAGAGAAGAGAAAACAACACAAGGCAAGAGAGAGAAAAGAAGGGAGAAAAGTGAGAAGAGAAGACAAGACAAAGCAAGGCAAGGCAATGTAAGACAAGACAAGAGAAAAGAAAACAAGAAAAGACAAGAAAATGGAATATAATAGAAGGGAAGAGATATAAAAAAGTAGCAAGCAAGGAAACAAACGAAAACCTCTCGCAATCACACATGAGCTAGAAAACTAAACCAAATACAAGCGACATTGACAAGAGACAAAATGAAGTACTTAGATGAGATGGACGATGTCCAGCCTGGTTTAGTTTTGGTTCTCTTTCTTTCTTTCTTCCTTCCTTTCTTTCTTTCTTTCTTTACTTATTTCTGTCTGTCTGTCTGTCCTGTCTGTCTTCTTTCTTTCTTTTCTTTTTCTTTCTTTCTTTCTTTCTTTCTTTTTTTCTTTCTTTCTTTCTTTCTTACTTTTTGTTTGTTTGTTTGTTTTGTTTGTTTTCTTTCTTTCTTCTTTTTTTCTTTCTTTTTCTTTCTTTCTTTCTTTCTTTCTTCCTTTTTTTTCTTTCTTTTTCTGTCTGTCTTTCTGTCTTTCTTTCCGTCTGTCTGTCTGTCTGTCTTTCTTTCCGTCTGTCTGTCTGTCTGTCTTTCTTTCTTTCTTTCTTTCTTTCTTTCTTTCTTTTTCTTTTCTTTCTTTCTTTCTTTCTTTCTTTCTTTTCTTTCTTTCTTTCTTTCTTTCTTTCTTTCTTTCTTTCTTTTCTTTCTGTCTTTCTTTCTTCCTTTCTTTCTTTTTTCTTTCTGTCTGTTTGTCTGTCGTCTGTCTGTCTGTCTGTCTTCTTTCTTTCTTTTCTTTCTTTCTTTCTTTCTTTCTTTCTTTCTTTCTTTCTTCTTTCTTTCTTTTTTCTTTCTTTCTCTTTTTCTTTCTTCCTCCTTCCTTCCGTCTTCCTTCTTCCTTTCTTTCTTTCTTTCTTTTTGTTAATTTATTTCTTTCTTTCAAAATATTTGTGTATGGAATGAACACAATTCGAGCCACAGTTGTGGGGTTGACGTGACGAATGCAGATACACGTTTGCAGCCTCTGAATCAATATTGTGGCGTTGTTAACTTTCCACACACAACACAGCATGGGAAGAACAGGTTTGAAAAAGCACACTTTGAAAAAAAAGAGAAACAAGAAGCAAAATAGCCTTCCAGCTGAAAAGAAAAACAACAACAAACCCAACCAACAAGGAAACAAAAAAGAAGAGAGAGAGAGAGAGAGAGAGGAGAGAGAGAGAGAGAGAGAGAGAGAAGAGAGAGAGAGAGAGAGAAGAGAGAGGAGAGAGAGAGACACAGAAGAGAGGAAATAAAACGACAGGAAAGAAATATTAAAAGGGAAAAAAGAAAATAAAAATACTAAAAAGAAAAGAAAACAAAAAAGAAAAGGTGAGTCACAAAACCAGAAAAAATAATACAAAATCATTAAAAAAACAACAACAAACACAACGAAGCACAAAAAGGAAGAATAAAAGGAAAATAAAAACAAAATACAAAAAAAAAACAAAAAAAAAAACGAAAGTTAAGCAAACAGAAACACAAATGAACAACACACAACACACACACAAAGCACACGCACGCACAGCACGCACACACGCACGCACGCACCAACCACCACACACACACACACACACACACATGGTCTACTTTCCTGCCATGTGGGATGTTATCTAGATCAACATTTAATTTATTTATTTGTTATTAATTCAATCAATTATTTATTCATTATATATTATATATTCTTTATTATTTCGAGAATAATAGATAACCCTCGTATGCTTTTTAAATTATTTATAACATCTAGTCTGTGTGTATGCAGTTTGAAATTTAATCGTTCCCCAACCAAGATACAGAGTGGCCTACTCTTCCAAAAAGCGGAACAGGTTTTAACGTGTTCGCGAGATGTTCTGGTTTATACCCTTAGTACCATTGCAAAAGCAACAAATATCTCAGATAGAAGTGACGCTAAATGATGACTGCGGCAATTTACTAATGATAATGTTGTCGATGATAAATGATGACGACAACGACTACGACGACGATGAAGATCTTTTTTCTTTTTTTGCGCTTGTAAGATAGATAGGGACGGATAGCTCAGCGGTCAGAGCACTCGCTTTTTCCCAACCAATGTTCAGCAGCATCGAACGTGGTTACCAATTGGATGGTGACCGTTTGCGCACCTTGGCTTCAGTACAGTTTCCCCAGTTCACCCAGCTGTAAATGGGTACCTACCCTCTTTAGGGTCCGGAAGGTAAAGCAGCGAGGGAGAGGAGATGGGCGCCGCCCTGAATGTGCTGGCTTCCGAAGAAGCTGGGATCTCTAATGCCTCGCTCCTCTACGACCACATAGGTTATGGGACACCTTTACCTTTACCAGATAGATAACTGTAATGAAGGCAACAGTATTCTACAGGTAATAATAATAATAATAATAATAATAATAATAAATGGAATGTATATAGGGCTATATCTTGCAAAAAGAAATCAAAGCGCTTGCATTCAACACACCCATACATACAACCAATAACAATTAACAGAGGTAACAAATTCAAATGCACACAGACACAGACACAGACACAGACACAACAAGACACAGACACACACACACACACACACACACACACACACACACACACACAGCACACACACACAACACACACACACACACACACACACACACACACACAGATTATACACTTTATCAGGGTGGTGGGATTTTGGCTGTTTTAGGCAGGGATAGATTTGAGATGAAACAAGAGGGGGAGAAATCAGATTTGGAATAAATAAGTCTTGAGGCTGGATTTAAAAGTGTCATAAATAGACTTTTGGCGAAGGGAGAGAGGGAGGTTATCCCAGATCACTGGACCAGAAACAGAGAAAGAGCGACGGCCAACAGTGGATTGGTTGAATCTCGGTATTCGTAAGCACAGGTATCTGCAGCAGAGCGGAGGGAACGAGAAGGAGTGCATAGATATTCAAAGACAGTCGCACATTTTTAATGCTGTTTACAATAAATTAATAATTAATATGAAAACATAAATTAATAATTAATATATAATAATAATAATAATAATGTATGGAATTTATATAGCGCTGACTCTTGTAATGTAACAAATCGAAGCGCTCAATATGGTCATATCATCCATATTACTAGTCTATAGATCAGATCTTGTTGGTCACTGGGGTGGGGTCAGGCCAGAACCTCGTTTCAGAGCGTCTTGAACAGCGAGGAGAACTGCAACACACGCCTCAGTCTTACCAGGGAACTGGCCCTTATGGTCTATGTGGAGCACGAGTCAAGTCAAGTCAAGTCATGTCATGTCATGTCAAGTCATGTCATGTCATGTCATGTCATGTCATGTCAAGTCATGTCATTTCATGTCAAGTCATGTCAAGTCAAGTCATGTCATGTCAAGTCAAGTCATGTCATGTCATGTCATGTCAAGTCATGTCATGTCAAGTCATGTCAAGTCATGTCATGTCATGTCATGTCAAGTCAAGTCAAGTCATGTCATGTCATGTCAAGTCAAGTCAAGTCAAGTCCAAACCACTTTAATCATCCCATGAAGGGCAATTAACAATACTGACAGGCATCATTGATACGTACCATAGTCTCAGAAAGACATGATGATGGTGAAGAAGAAGAAGATGATGAAGAAGAAGAAGAAGAAGAAGAAGAAGAAGAAGATGATGAAAACGATGATGAGTTAAGTAAAATCAAGTCAAGTCAAGTCAAATCAAGTCAAGACAAGTCCAAAACACTTTAATCATCCCATGAAGGGCAATTACAATACTGATAGGCAGATTGATACGAATCATAATCTCAGAAAGACATGATGATGGTGAAGACGAAGAAGAAGAAGAAGAAGAAGAAGAAGAAGAAGAAGAAGAAGAAGAAGAGAGAAGAAGAAGATGAAAACGATGATGAGTCAAGTAAAATCAAGTCAAGTCAAGAAAAATCAAGTCAAGTCAAGTAAAATCAAGTCAAGTCAAGTAAAACCAAGTCAAGTCCAAAACACTTTAACCATCCCATGAAGGGCAATTACAATACTGACAGGCAGATTGATACGAATCATAATCTCAGAAAGACATGACGATGGTGATGAAGAAGAAGAAGAAGGAGATGATGATGATGAAGAAGAAGCAGAAGAAGATGAAGAAGAAAAAGAAGAAGAAGAAAATAACGATGACGATGATGAGTCAAGTAAAATCAAGTCAAGTCAAGTCAAGTCGAGACAAGTCCAAAACAATTTAATCATCCCATGAAGGGCAATTACAATACTGACAGGCATCATTGATACCTATCATAGTCTCAGAAAGACATGATGATGGTGATGAAGAAGAAGAAGATGATGAAAACGATGATGAGTCAAGAAAATCAAGTCAAGTCAAGTCAAATCAAGTCAACACAAGTCCAAAACACTTTAATCATTCCATGAAGGGCAATTACAATACTGACAGACAGATTGATACGAATCAATATCTCAGAAAGACATGAAGATGGTGATGAAGAAGAAGCAGAAGAAGATGGTGATGAAGAAGAAGCAGAAGAAGATGATGATGATGAAGAAGAAGCAGAAGAAAAAAAAACCGATGATGAGTCAAGTAAAATCAAGTCAAGTCAAGTCAAGACAAGTCCAAAACACTTTAATCACCCCATGAAGGGCAATTACAATACTGTCAGGCACATTTATACGTATCATAATCTCAGAAAGACATGACGACGACGACGATGATGATGATGATGATGATGATGATGATGATGATGGTGATGATCACTATGATGATGATGATGATGACGATGATTGATGGTGATGATGATTTAAAGCAGGGCATAGCCCCAATCAGACGAGCTCCACTTGATATATCACTATGGTTTTTATTGTAAACAGCACGAAAATTTTTTTTGGCATGTAGGGTTGCCAAATAGAGGAGGTAGGGCAGAGAGAGAGAGAGAGAGAGAGAGAGAGAGAGAGAGAGAGAGAGAGAGAGAGAGAGAGAGAGAGAGAGAGAGAGAGAGAGAGAGAGAGAGAGAGAGAGAGAGAGAGAGAGAGAGCGAGAGTGAGAGAGATTTTTTAAATTTTTATTTATTTATTTATTTATTTATTTTTTTATATCGAGGATAATGGAATAAGCACTCGACTCATGTGCTATTTTTACATCCAGTCCCCGTGTGTATGCGATTTTGTAAATTTTGTCTTCTGTTTCCAGAGAGAGAGAGAGAGAGAGAGAGAGAGAGGAGAGAGAGAGAGAGAGAGAGAGAGAGAGAGAGAGAGAGAGAGAGAGAGAGAGAGAGAGAGAGAGAGAGAGAGAGAGAGAGAGAGAAAAGAGGAAAGAGAGAGAGAGTGAGAGAGAGAGACAGAGAGAGATAGAGAGAGACACAGAGAGGGACAGAGACAGAGACAGACTCAGAGAGAGACACACACACTCACACGCACATGTACACGCATGCACGCACGCACGGATGTACACGCACACACACTCACACTCACACACACACATTGACACATACTGACACACACACTGACACACTCACACCTTCCTACCCACCCATCCAGACAAACACCCACTCACCCACTCCCAAACACACACTCCCTCCCTCCCCCCCCCTCACAGACACAGACAGACAGACACACACACACGAGCGCCCGCGCCCGCGCGCACACACACACACACACACACACACACACACACACACACACACACACACACACACACACACACACACACACACACACACACACACACCACACACACACACACAGAGTTTGATAAACAACTGATTAAACAAACTTTGATGTGCATGTCGTGCAATGTCGTTCTGCTATCCTGATGCTGTCAGCTTGTTTTTGGTTTTAAAAAGAAGAAAGATAAGCCCGCGCGCGCGCGCGAGTGTGTGTATGTGTGTATATGTTTGTGTGTTTACATCTATCTATCTATCTATCTATCTATCTATCTATCTATCTATCTATCTATCTATCTATCTATCTATCTATCTATCTATCTATCTATCTATCTATCTATCTATCTATCTATCTATCTATCTATCTATCTATCTAGCTAGCTAGCTAGCTAGCTACCTACCTACCTACCTACCTACCTATCTATCTATCTATCTATCTATCTTTCTATCTATCTATCTATCTATCTATCTATCTATCTATCTATCTATCTATCTATCTATCTATCTATCTCCGTGTGTGTGCATGTGTGTATGTATGTATGTATGTATGTATGTATGAATTGTATGTATGTATGTCTGTATGTATGTATCTGTCTGTCTGTCTGCCTGCCTGCCTGCCTGCCTGTCTATCTGTCTGTCTGTCTGTCTGTCTATCTATCTATCTATCTATCTATCTATCTATCTATCTATCTATCTATCTATCTATCTATCTATCTATCTATCTATCTATCTATCTATCTATCTCCCTGTGTGTGTATGTGTGTATGTATGTATGTATGTATGAATTGTATGTATGTATGCATGTATGTATGTATGTATGTATGTATGTATGTATGTATGTATGTATGTATGTACGTATCTGTCTGTCTGTCTGCCTGCCTGCCTGCCTGCCTGCCTGTCTGTCTGCCTGCCTGTCTGTCTGTCTGTCTGTCTGTCTGTCTGTCTATCTATCTATCTATCTATCTATCTACATGCATGTTTGTTTGTGTGTGTGTATGTGTGTATGTGAGTGCGTGCGTTCTTGCGTATATATGTGCCGGCACATGCAAGCTCCATTAATCTATCTCATCACGAAATTGAGGCAACAGCTCACCCCAGGAACATCTTCCCCCTATTTCTCGACTGCCGTCAGAAAATCAAACATCACTGGATCCAACAATACAACAGAAAATAAAATAAATAAAAGGGAAAACAATCCACAGAAGAAAAAAAAGGTTAGAAACGGGCAATTTCACGCCGAGAGAATGACTTGAGAGGGAAGCAAATCAATATTTGTTTTCTCCGTCAAATAATGAAAAGGAGTTGTGTGTATATTATGTGTGTGTGTGTGTGTGTGTGTGTGTGTGTGTGTGTGTGTGTGTGTGTTTTGTATATATTTCTCTTTCTCTCTCTCTTTTTGTGTGTCTGTCTGCTTGCTTACTTAGCTTGTTTGTCTGTTTTTCTGTCTTTTTCTGTCTGTCTGTCTGTCTGTATCTCTCTCAAACACTGTTACGCATATACACACTTATAAACACACGGGTATAGCCATACACTTTTATTTTTCTCATGTTTGTACTGCAAACAGAGAGACAGACACGTAGGAACACACACAAACAAACACAAACACACGCAAACATACATATACAGGTAAACACACAGACAGACACGCAGGCACACACACGCACATGCATGCATATACACATATGGACATGAACCTACACGCAGAGACATACATACACACGGAGACACACATACAGACACAGACAAGCAGACAGACACACACACTTAAACACACTCACAGGCACACAGGCACAACACACAGACCCATACACACACACACGCACGCACGCACACACACACACACACTTAAACACACACATTCTCTCTATCACCCCCCATCCCCACACACGCACGCACGCACACACATGCACTCATACACACACTCTGTCTCACACACACAAACGCACACACACACACACACACACAAGCACACACACACACACATACACACACAGAGCTTAGATTCAAAACACAAATATATACACATGTATAGATAAGCTGTATTCATGCATGCACGTGCAAAGATATCACTTTCGTTCCTCCTCTTCTCCGCAAATGAAATCAAAATCACATATCATAATTATGGCATACAAGAGCACACCAGCGTATGCTTAGATTGACTTACATTCAGATCACTTCAGTTCGGATACTGCCTTCAATGAAACTTACAGAGGAGGAAGAAGATGCAGTGGAAGAATTCTGAAGAAGAAGAAGAAGAATAACAAGAAGAAGAAGAAGAATTATGAAGAAGAATTCTGAAGAAGAAGAAGAGGAACAACAAGAATTCTGGAGAAGAATTCTGAAGAGGAAGAATTCTGAAGAAGAAGGAGAATTCTGAAGAAGAAGAAGAAGAATTCTGAAGAAGAAGGAGAATTCTGAAGAAGAAGAAGAAGAAGAAGAAGAATTATGACGAAGAATTCTGAAGAAGAAGAAGAAGAACAACAAGAATTATGAAGAAGAATTCTGAAGAAGACGAAGAACAACAACAAGAAGAATTATGAAGAAGAATTCCGAAGAAGAAGAAGAAGAACAACAAGAATTATGAAGAAGAATTCTGAAGAAGAAGAAGGAGAAGAACAACAACAAGAATTATGAGGAAGAATTCTGAAGAAAAATGAAGACATTTTGAAAAAAAACCTATGAAGACAAAGAAAAAGAAGAATTCTGAAAAAGAAGAAGAAGAATTCTGAAAAAGAAGATTTTTGAAGAAGAATTCTGAAGAAGAACAAGAAGAATGCAAAGAAGAAGAAGAAGAAGAAGAATTCTGAAGAAGAAGAATTTTGAAGAAAAATTCTGAGGAAGAATAAGAAGAATGCAAAGAAGAAGAAGGAGAATTCCGAAGAAGAAGAATTCTGAAGAA
>CM054138.1:30122402-30129902 GCA_028751875.1 Rapana venosa
GTGTGTGTGTCTTGGTCTGTGCCTGTGTCTGTGTCTGTGTGGGCATGCATGCACGCACACGAGTGTGTATGTACACCAAAACACTTGCGTAAAACATCACACTCTCTCTAACCTGTCTGTCTGTCTGTCTCTCTTGCCTGTCTTCTTGCCTGTCTGTCTGTCTGTCTGTCTGCCTGACAGTCTGTCATCTTCATCAGGCCTTGTTCACAATGTTAAACTGAAGTAAAGGCTGTCAGGTTTTTTTGTTGTTTGTTTTTTTCGAAAAAAAAGACAGTACAGCTTCACTTCCACTGCAATCACTTCAGATGCGACTAAAAAACTGAGGTACGGTCTCGTGTGGTGCGAACACACGCATAACATCTTGTACACACACACACACACACACACACACACACACACACACACACACACACACACACACACACACACACACACACACACACACACACACACACACACACACACATTTAAAACCCCGTTCCGCCACAGCTGTCAGTTTGTTTTCCCCTACTTTCAGCTCCTCTCAGCTGCTGTCCATCCATTCCATCCCATCCCATCCCAGCTGGTGCTGATTATTATAGCAGAGAAACTGACCGCTCTTGGACTTGTTGGTAAAAAAGGAAAGGGGGTGCACTAATTTTAGCACTGGACCCTGGACACAGGGGATGGGATAGCTCAGTGGTCAGAGCACTCGCTTTCCCCCAGCCAAGTTAAGCAGCGTCGAGCGTGGTTACCGGTTGGATGGGTGACCGTTTGCGCGCCTTGGCTTCAGTACAGTTCCCCCAGTTCACCCAGCTGTAAATGGGTACCTGCCCTCTTTAGGGTCAGGGAAGGTAAAGCAGCGAGGGAGAGGAGATGGGCGCCGCCCTCAAAATGCTGGCCCTAGAGAAGTGAGGTCTCTGACGCCTCGCTCCCCTACGACCTTATAGGTTATGGGACTCCTTTACCTTTACCTTACTGGACCCTTGGCTTAAGTTATGCTGGATTTGCGCGCTGTGAGACACGGCATTCGAGGAGATTTTTGTTGTTGTTGTTGTTTTTTTTAGCTGGAGTTAACATCATTACCTACTCCACCACTTCCACTTGGAACTACTTTGGACTCGACTATAAAAAAAGGTCCCGTGTTGTGCGAACGCACGCAGAATATCTTGCGTACACGTTAAAGAAAACCCGTTCCGCCTTTTGTGAAAGAGTAGGCCATTACCTCCAGGTAGGAACAGATTGACAAACAATTGAAAAAAGATCTATCCATCACTGCAGGCATACTGGTGTTGAGTTTAGACATCATCTTTGCGAAGCTGGAATGCTGCTACCTTAAACATGGAGGGTGCCTCCCCCTCCCCCCTCTTCCCTCTCCATGCCCCACCACCACCACCACCACCACCCCACCACCACCAACCACCACCACCAACAACCACCACCACCACCACCACCACCAACCACCACCACCGACCTCCCAAACCACCAACCACCACCCCCACCACCACCACCAACCACCAACCACCACACCACCACCACCACCACCACCCACCCACCACCCACCACCACCACACCAACCACCACCACCCACCAACCACCAACCACCACCACCACCGCCACCACCACCACCACCACCACCAACACCCACCACCCACCACCACCACCACCACACCACCACCACCACCACCACTACCTCCCTACCTACTTACCTACTTACCATCCATCGACCTACATACATACATACATACATGCATACGTATGTATGTACATAATAGATGCATACAAGATAAAATTGCAGGTGTATGTTCATGTGCACCCGCACACACGCCTGTGTGTATATGTGTGCTTGCGTGTGTGCGTGCTTGTGTGCTTATGTGCGCGTGCTTGTATGTGTGTATGTTAGTGCTTATGTCTGCGCGAGTTTGTACGTGCTTCTGTATGTATGTGTTTGTGTAAATGTGTGTATAATTATATGCGTGCTACGTGTGTGTGTGTGTGTGTGTGTGTGTGTGTGTGTGTGTGTGTGATTGTGTGTGTTCCTGTACATACTTCCATGTGTACGATCTTGCACGTAAGTACATAGGCCTACACATGTGAACATGTGAGCGTATACATGCAAGTGCGCGTGAATGTATACCATTTCTGAGTCTATCCATTTGTACCTGTATACAATTTTGTTTCTGACACTCTCTATGTTTGGTCTGTTGTGTGTTTTTCTCCCCACATTTTTTCCCCTGCTGTGTGCAATCTGAGACTGGCTGAATGAAGTATGTGGCTGGCTGTCATTGAAGAACGGACAGCGTGGTGGTGAGGGAATGATGGGGCAGATGGGATTCCATCCATGTGTGTTTGCTTCATCAATAGCCACACTGAATAATTACAGTGCCTCTCTCTTTTAGTCCTCTAGCTCTGTTTTGTCTGTCCCAGCGATGGATTTTTTGTTTGTTTTCCCGTTTTTTTGGTTTGGTTTTGCTTTTTTTTTTAGCGCTCACATTTGCTGCACGAGAATGCACTCATAGATACAGACAGAGACAGGCAGACAGACAGGCAGGCAGACAGACAGGCAGACAGACAGACAGGCAGACAGACTGACAGGCAAACAGACAGGCAGACAGACAGACAAAAAGACAGAGAGACAGGAAGACAGAAAGGCAGACAGGAAGACAGACAGGAAGACAGAAAGACAGACAGAGAGACAGAAAGACAGACAGACAGGCAGGCAGGCAGGCAAACAGAAGGACAGACAGGCAGACAGACAGACAGACACACATCTTGCACACACGTTAAATCTTGTTCCGCTTTTCCAAAGAGTAGACCATTGTGTGCGGGTGGGAACAGATGATACAATTTACAAAACTGCATACACACGGGGACTGGATGTAAAAAAAGCACATGAGTGCTTATTACATTAACCTCGATATATAAAAAATAAAATGAAATAAAAATAAACACACATACAGACTTAAGGATATACACGTAAAATACAAATACACACAAAGAGGCAGAGAGGCACACACACACACACACACACACACACACACACACACACACAACACACACAACACACACACACACACACACACACACACACAAAACACACACACACACACACACACACACATAACACACAACACACACACACACACACACACGCACACACGCACACACACACACACACACACACAACGCACACACACACACACACACACACACACATCAACACAACACACACACACACACACACACACACACACACACACACACGCACACGCACACATGCAGACACACACACACACACACACACACACGCACACACACCCCCACACACACACACTCACACACCACACACACACTGCATACACACGCGCTGGGAGCATGCAATGATGTTATTTCTTCGTCGTCGAACGCTCAGACAGCAGCTATTGTTGTCTGTCATATGAGCGAAAATGCATTGGGCTGCCGGTAAGCGCCTGACAAGTCAGACCCAGCGCATCACATCCGACTTAAGCATGGAAGAGACTTTTCATCATTTAAATCTTTCTAAAAAAAAGCAAGGAAATGGACCAAGAAGGCAGAAAAAAGGCAGCGAAGAAGGTAGCAATATGAAGATTTATTTATTAATTAATTTAATTTATTTATTGTTTTATATCGAGGATAATGAAATAAGCACTAATGTGCTTTTTTTAAAACATCTAGTCCCCCTGTGTATGCGGTTTTGTAAATTTTGTCATCTGTTTCCACCGGCACACAATGGCCTACTCTTCCGAAAAGCGGAACAGGATTTAACGTGTGCGCAAGATGTTCTGCATGCGTTCGAACACGGGGCCTCGGTTTATAGTCTCGTCCGAAGGTAGCGATATGAAGAAAGGGAGCAAGGCAGAAACAAAGAAAGGGATAGAAAAGATGGGAATTCTTAGCACAGAATTTCCAGAATGTGGGGGATGCTACGTATACTGTCAAGCCCGGGCCGGCATCCCCAAGATGATTGGGGGATGACATGCTTTTGAAACTTTTTTTTCTTCCCAGTTCAGCCGAATACCAAACACAACACTTGCATTTCATTCCAACTTCGTCTTTTATACGCATCGATATTCCATTAAAGTTTTAAATCTTTCCCCAAACAAAAACTTTTTATCTAAGTACAAAGCGATATCAGCTCGTGTACTTAGCTGTAGAAAATACATATTGTCCATATCTAGCAAACGTCTTTGGCTGTGTCCTTTTTTAAAATATTATTTCTGTTCCTCTCTCTCATCTTAGCGGAGTAGCTCTGTGGTTAGAGTGATGCACGTGTTATCAGATACACAGCGACTGAGGGCGTGACATGCAATGTAATGTAATGTGATGTAATGTAATGTGATGTGATGTAATGTGATGTGGTGTGATGTGATGTGTTGCAATGTAATGTGATGTGATGTGATGCAATGGGATGTGATGCAATGTGATGGGATGTGGTGCAATGTGATGGGATGTGGTGCAATATAATGTGATGTGTTGCACTGTAATGTGATGTGATGCATTGTAATGGGATGTGATGCATTGTAATGTGATGTGATGCAATGTAAAGTAATGTGATGCATTGTAATGTGATGTCATGGGATGTGATGTAATGTGATGCGATGGGATGTGATGCAATGTAATGTGATGCATTGTAGTGTAATGTTGTGCAATGTGGTATAATGTGATGTAATGAAAAATAATGTGGTACAATATAGTGTGATGCAATAAATGTAATGCAAAGCAATGTGGTATAATGCAGTGGCTGCAGTTCAATGTAATGCGATGCAATGTAATGTGATGTGATTTGATGCGATGGAATGTGATGTGATTTGATGCAATGTGATGTGATGTAATGTAATGCAATGGTATATGATGCAACGTAATGTGATGTAATGCGATACGATATAATGCGATGCAATGCAATGTAATTTGATGTAATGTGATGCAGTGTAATGTAATGTGATGTAATATAAGGCATTGTAAAGTGATACAATGTAGTGTGATGTAACGAATGTGATGCAATGCAATGTAATAATTATAATGCAATGTGTAATGTGATGTAACGCAATACAATTGAATGTAATGAATTGTGATGTGATGCAATGTAATATGATGCGATGTGATCCAGTATGACACAGTGTAATATAATACAATGCGATGCGCTATATTGTTGGAGTTCTACGTTATGTATGCAGTGTAATGTGATAGAATACAATGCAATGTAATGCGGTACAGTGTAATGCAGTGTCATGTGATGCAGCGCAATACGACGTAATGCGTTGCAATGTAATGCAATGCAATATGATGCAATTTAATGCGATGCAATATATTGTGATACAATGTGATGCAATGCTATGCGATTTCATGTAATGCAACTCAATGAAATGATACGAAATGTGATGCAATACAAACCAACATAATGCAATATGCGGTTTGTGATATGTGGTAAACTGATAACATATGGAACATTGTCAATCGACTTTTCACAGTGCAATTTGGGGAAAGAGCAGAAGTAAAACAAAAATCTCTATGACTTATGGGATTCGAACCCGCAACCTTGCAGTCCAAAAACCCAAGGAACCAGCCACTGCGCCAAGGCAGCTGGTTACTCAGCATTGTTAATCAACGTTGTTTGTTTTTGTTTGTTTGTTTGTGTTGTTGTTGTCTTCGATTTTACGTCTGTTCACTCTCAGTGATATTAGACGAGAAAAGAAAAATATATATACAAGGGGTGTATGAGAATTGAGGTGGTGGTTGAGGCCCTACTGAAAAATGCCAGGGGGGAAAAGTAGTCTAATCATTAAAAGAAACCGCCCAAAGCAAAAGATACAATTAAAAAAACACCAAAAAGCACACACACACACAAACAAACAAACAAAAAACATGAAAAGTGATTAACGTTTGTTTGTGTGTGTATGTGTGAGTGTTGTGTGTGTGTGTGTGTGTGTGTTGCTTCGTTCCTCGGCTAGAGCTCCGAGGCTCACCAATAGTGAGATTTTTGCGTATGCCATCGTTCTTTTTGTTTTGTTTTGCCCAACCATTTAAGATAGCCGCATTCCGACTTCGGGGATGATGTCTAAACACAACATCAGTAGACCTGAGTTCTCTTTTAAAACACATTTTTTTGGTCATTCGTTCTTAACGGCATTAATGACGTACTCTTCTGAAATGCAGAACGGGTTTTAAAATATGTATTAAGCATTTCTGCGTGCGGTCGAACACTGGGCCTCAGTTTATAGTCTCATCCAAAGAAATTTCGAGTGGAGTGGAGTATCAGTACTAATCCCCTTGAACTGGTGTCCCAGTGGTGGCTCGAACCCGGGCTCGATCCTGGGCCCGTCAAATCGCCAGCGCAACGCTCTAACCGCTAGGCTATCCCCACCGCCCTCACCTCTGCCCCCCTCCCCTCCCCCTCCCTCCAGCGCCTCCCACCATCAACTTTTAAACCTTACAACTTTCCTGCAACATAAACTGCTTAAGATACTGGAACAGTTTTTACTTTGGAAAACATGTCATCAACAATGACCTACATCTTTCTGATTCTGCGAGTGTTGCAAACACGCACCCCTCCCCTTCCTCCATCCCCCCTCCCCTGCCTCCACCCTCCCTCAACCAACCCTTACCCCATTCACATCTTTCTTCCTGTTCTCCCTCACCCACTCCTCCTTCCTGCTCATTAATCCTTCCCAAGCCATTAGCTGTACACCCAGCTGTTTGCGCAAGAGATTGATCTGGGATGGTGGAGGGGAAAGATCCATTTGGATTCAGCCTGCATGATGCAGATGTCTTGGTCTTAAAGAAGGCAGAGATGGATAGGAAAAGTGCAGCGTGGTCGATTTTTTTCATTTATCAGAATTAGACGCACTGTTTCCATGTGATTGCAGGACTTTTGGTATTTTCTGGGAAAGAAGTTTGCTATAAGTATTATAAGTGTTATGTATCATAGTAAAGCATAAGAGTTTCGACTTGTTTCAGGCACACACATACAGACACACAGACATGCTGACACACAGTCACACGCATACACATGCACACACACACACACTCACGCGTGCGCGTGTGCGCTGGGGGGCGCGTGGACGCACAGAAATACATATACAGACATAGATTGAGAGGAAGACAGACACACAGAGACATAGGAACACCCAGAGACACAGGCAGACAGACAAACGCACGCACAACACATATCTACTTGATCGTGGTCTAGAGGTAACGGGGCCTGTCTAGAAAGCGAAAAGTCCGGGTCTGAAGTGTGCGGCGGTTCGTACCCCGTTTGGACCGGAAATTTTTCCCCCATCCATTAGACCATGAGTGGGGGTCTGGGCGCTAGTCTTTCGGATGAGAAAGAATAAACCGAGGTCCCGTGTGTTACACGTAATTATTTAGCGCACGTAAAAAAACCCCACGGCAACAAGAGAGTTGTCCCTGGCAAAATTCTTAGAAAAAAGCCACTCTGATAGGGAAACTAATACAGCTGCAGAAAAAAAAGGTGAAAGGGTGGCGCAGCGCTAAGTGGCGACG
>CM054138.1:30134902-30137402 GCA_028751875.1 Rapana venosa
CATCGTTCATCAACTCTTTAAACCTTAGCACCGTCCTCATTATAAACGCTTCATATTTCTGGAACAACAGACAAACATGTCATCAAAAAACTAACCTACACCCTTTCCTTCTTCTGCTTATCTAAACGCCCCCCCCCCCCCCCCCCCCTTCCCTCCTCTCTTCCCCAACTCTCATCTTCCTCAACGCTCTTCTTCCTTCCTTCATCCCAACACCCGTCTAGCATTCACTCACTCCTTCACAAGCCATTAACTGTATACACAGCTGTTTGCGCAAGAGATTGATCTGGGATGGTGGAGGGGAAAGATCCATTTGGATTCAGTCTGTGTGATGCAGATGTCTTGGTCTTAAAGGTAGAAGAGATGGATGGGGAAAAGTGCAGTGTGGTCGATTTTTCATTTATCACAGTTAAGAGATCCAGTTTCTATGTATGGATTTTATCCCCAGCACTTGGCTCTGCTGCGAGGTTAAGGGTAAGAAAAGTGATTAAAAGAAGTTTGGTACAAGTTTACTACTGTTAGTATGTTGCAGTAATGTACAAGAGTCATGATTTCATGTACGTACCATATCTACATACGTACGTACGTACGTACGTACGTACGTGCATGCATGCATGCATACGTACACGCATACATACATACATACATACATACATACATACATACATACATACATATATACATACATACATACACACACACTCCCACACACACATACATACATACGTACATACACACATACGTGCATGCATTTATGCATGCGAACATGCATACATACATACAAACAAACAAAAAACAAACATACATAAATACATACATACATACATACATACATACATACATACATACACACATACGTGCATGCATACATGCAGTCGTACATGCATGCATACAAATAAACAAACAAACATACAAACACATATATACATACATACATACATACATACATACATACATACATACATACATACATACATACACATACATACATACATACACACATACGTACATACATACACACATACATACATACATACATACAAACAAACAAACATACATACACATACATACATACATACATACATACATACATACATACATACATACATACATACATACATAATACATACATACAAACAAACAAACAAACATACATACATACATACATACATACAACATACATACATACATACATACATACATACATACATACCATACATACATACATACATACATACATTACATACATACATACATACATACATACATGCAAGCAAACATTGCACACATGCATACATGCATACATACAAACATAAAACATTCACACATACATACATACATACATACATACATACATACATACATACATACATACGTGCATACACACACACACACACACACATACATACATACATACATACATACATACATACATACATACATACAAACATACATACACATATATACATACATACACACATTACATACACACAAACCGGGGACTGAACCTGTCAAAATACACTCCAAGAGTTACAAACGCCACACTTCTGCCTGGTTCCCATCTGAGCTTAGCAACCTAGCCCTGAATTATGGTGTAAACAACTTCATGAAGCATCGTTCATCAACTCTTTAAACCTTAGCACTGTCCTGATTATAAACTGCTTCATATTTCTGGAACAACTATAAGAAACATGTCATCAACACTGACCTACATCTTCCTTCTTCTGCTTATCTAAACAACCCCCCCCTCCCCCCTCTCTCCCCCAACTCTCATCTTCCTCCATGCTCTTCTTCCTTCCTTCATCCCAACACCCGTCTAGCATTCACTCACTCCTTCACAAGCCATTAACTGTATACACAGCTGTTTGCGCAAGAGATTGATCTGGGATGGTGGAGGGAAAAGATCCATTTGGATTCAGTCTGTGTGATGCAGATGTCCTGGTCTTAAAGGCAGAAGAGATGGATGGGGGAAAGTGCAGTGTGGTCGATTTTTCATTCATCACAGTTAGGAGATCCAGTTTCTATGTATGGATTTTATCCACAGCACTTGGATCTGCTGCGAGGTTAAGGGTAAGAACAGTGATAAAGAAAAAGTTTGGTACGAGTTGACTACTGTATTGCAAAGGGTTAGTATGTTGCAGTAATGTACAAGAATCATGATTTCATGTACGTACCATACATACATACATACATACATACGTACGTATATGCATACATACATACACAAAATACATACATACATACATACATACATACATACATACATACATACATACATACATACATACATACATACAAACATACATACATACGTGCATGCATACATGCATGCGTACATATACACATACATACAAACATACATACATACATACATACATACGTACGTACGTACGTACGTACGTACATACCTACATGCATACATACATACATACATACATACATACATACATACATACATACATACATACATACGTACATACACACATACGTACATACATACAAA
>CM054138.1:30139902-30154902 GCA_028751875.1 Rapana venosa
TTGACTGGCTAGAAAAATTCAACTCCCTTATGGACGAGGTAATACTTTTAAACAATGAAACAATTATTCTTGGGGATTTTAACATAGACTTATTAAAACCTAAACCAAAATGGAGCCACAACATTACTATGTTTGGCCTAGAACAACTAATAGATAGACCAACTCGGATAACAAATAACTCTAGAACATTAATAGATCATATCTACACTACTACAAAACAACACATAACAGAAGTATGTGCTCCCTCATGTGGATGCAGTGATCATAATCCAGTGTGCTTTACTTGGTTTAAAAATCGTATCAAAATACCTAAAGTAGGGCATAAAACTATTTTTTACAGGAAATTTAAAAACTTTAACGAGCAAGATTTCCTTTCAGACTTGACAAACTCGCCATTACATGACATATACCAAATCAGAGACCCTGATGAAGCTGCTGAATTTTGGATTAGGACATTTACTTCAGTATACGACAAACATGCCCCTTTCATAAAAAAAGAGTTCAAGAAAAAATCAAACCACCTTGGATAACAAAAGACATAGAATCCGAAATACACCTAAGAGACTATTTGAAAACACATGGTTCAAATGAACAGTTCAGGGCACAAAGAAACAAAGTAACTTCACTAAAACGCAAATCAAAACGTGATTACATTCAAAAGTTGTTAATTACTACTACCGACTCTCGCCAAGTATGGAAAGCCATCAATACATTATGTAATAAACCTATATCAAAAAGTCAACAGACAGTTACAGATATATCAGCTGATGAATTGAACAACCACTTCTCAAACATTGCCCACAAAGTAATATCAAATGACAAGTCAAATGAAAATGATCTCCATTACTTAGAACAATATATCGAATCAAAAGAAATAAAATTCCCATTTAAACTACTGCCAATGACAATCAGAGACGTCTTGGAAAGCCTGTCTCTTCAAAAAAGTTCCAGAACACGTGGTTTAGACAATCTAGATGGAAGAATAATTAAGCTTTGTGGTCAAGTTATAGCTGGAACACTGACATACTTGTATAACTTGTGCATAGAGAAAAACAACTTTCCTGTCATATTTGAAAAGGCAAAAATCATACCAGTCCACAAATCAGGTGATACTACTTGTCCTTCAAATTACAGACCAATTTCAATTCTGTCTGTCTTATCTAAACCCTTCGAAAAACATATCCAGAAATCCGTATATTCCTACTTTGTAAACAACAATCTATTAAATGAAGATCATCAGTTTTCGTAAAAAATATTCCTGTCACACAACTCTTACACAAATTACAGACAGTCCCTAACACAATATCAATGAAAATAAATATACAGCCTTCTTTTTGTGGACTTTGAAAAAGCATTTGACGTAATCAATCATTCCTTATTATTGCGTAAACTTCACTTGTATAAACTAACACCAGAAACGATAAATCTTTTGAAAAGCTTTTTGTCGAATAGGCAGCAGCTAGTAACTGCAAATAATCAAACATCAGAACTAGTACCTATTAAACATGGAGTACCACAAGGGTCAATATTGGGTCCACTTCTATTTTCAATCTATGTAAATGACTTACCCCAATTTCTAGAATGTAGCTGTGAAATGTTTGCTGATGACACATCCCTCTATTGTAGTGATTCTGACCCCCACAGACTTACAATCAAACTTCAACACAATATTGACAGATTGGTTACTTGGACTCAGCTAAACCATATGTCCCTAAATACGCGAAAAACTAAGTGTATGTATGTACTAGCAAGACAAAAGAGACAAAAAATGAAAGATAAATTCCAACCTCTGTTGATAGGTAAAAGAGTAATTGAAGAAGTTGACTCCCACAGAATTCTGGGTGTAATTATTGACAAAAAATCTTACTTGGACTGACCATGTGATGGCGCTAGGAAAACGTCTTTCTTACAAGCTACTTCAGTTATCAAAAATAAAACATTTTCTGAATAACCACTCCGCAAACTCTTTTTTTTGCGGCCATATTTTGCCTATAGTTGACTATGCTTCATCTCTTTGGGACAGCTGCAGTGATACAAATTTAAAATTGATTCATAGATCATAAAAAGAGCACTGAAACTTGTTCTACTAAAATCAAGCTCCCTAACCATCAACGATTATAAGAAAACAAATATCCTAACCTTCAAAAACAGACTTTATCTAAATAAAGCTCTATTTGTCCAGAAAGTTGTCAATGGAAATGCCCCTCCAAAGATCACCAATAGCTTCAAAATCAATGAACACAGACATAATCATCTACTAACATTTCCGAGACCAAGAAAAAATCTTTACAAAACAAGCTTCTTGTACTCAGGTAGTGACTTATGGAACAAGCTCCCAAAACGCTTAAAATGTATCAAAAACAAAAATCAGTTCAAGACACAGCTAAAAAGCCATCTAATGCATGAATGCCTAGGAATTGACTAATAAGGCAAATCAACCATGATTAATACGGCAAAATCAACCATACTTACATTTACCAGCACTAATGGTATTCATTACAACAAAAAATTCAAGTATGTCTTACTGTGACTAGAAATTCTACAGTCACACACTGTATATGTGTGGAGGGAGGCGGAGGCAGGAAAGAGGCACACTACTTATGCAAAGAAGTAAGAGTAATCTATGCAAGCTAGTAAATAATCTGCAATGTTGAAACAAGTGGAAAGGAGGAAATTTTTAAAATCTTTTTATGGTAGAACCTGATAGCTTGATATGTGTCCATTCCTCTCTCTCTCTCTCTCTCTCTCATCTCATCTCATCACTCTCTCTCTCCTCTATCTCTCTCTCTCTCTCTCTCTCTCTCATCTCTCTCTCTCTCTCCTCTCCTCTCCTCTCCTTTCCTCTCCTCTCCTCATGCCCTTTGTCTTGTCTAATTCAATAGATTTTATTGTGGATGTTGTTTTTATTGCAGTTAGAGATGAGATTATTAGTACTATTATAAGCGATACTGTTTTAGTTTGATATTGTTTTAGTTTGATAGTCCAGTGGATTATGGGGTTTTGAATTCTGTATCGTATAGGGGTTCTACTTGTTTGAATAATTGTTTTTTTTAAAACTATTAAATCTCTATTTGATTGAAGCTGTATTTCCCCTTCCCCCTTGATACTCCTCCCCCCCCCCATCCTTTCCAATGCTTTTCTGTTATCATCGTTATGTTGTTGTCTCATGGTGATGGGGATCATTTGTTATATTGTTGTCTCATGGTGATGGGTGATTGTTGTTATAATTGTATCTCTATTATGATGATCATTATGGTAATCTTATTTGACTTATCTTGCTTTGATAGTTATTGTGTGAATATGTCATTTTTTAAAAGCGCTATTTGAAAAGTATGAGCGCAAAAAAAGCACACGTTTGCTGGGTGGAGGAGGAGAGGAGGAAGGTCATTGAAGGTAATATTGTCAGTAATGACGAATGCCTAGTATTTTCTAACGTTTTATTCCTGTACCCTTTTATTATCTAAAGTATAACGTGAAAGAATGGATGAAACAGTAGGTGAAGTAATTTGTTTGTCCTGACGTTTTATGATTTTCTTTTTTTAATTCTTAAAACATTTTTATTTAAATGTGTGTGTGGACGTGAGCGCGCACGCGCTCAAGTGTGCATGAGTATGTGTGTGCGTGTATATGTATATGTGGTAATTTGTATTTTCAATGTATTTCCTTATCGATTTTTTCCTCTTTTTTTACTGGTTTAATTTAACGGTAAATGATGCAATAATGTAGTGTCTTAGTATAATCATTACGAAATTTGTTCTTAGATAGATGGCTTGATGAAAAAAAGCAAATGCATTGCTTATTCAATGTACCATCTGGAAATAAAATTTTGACTTGACTTGACACACACAGACACACACACAAAGAAAAAAAAACACCCCAGAGACAGACATAGAGACAGACAGAGATAAACATAAAATCACACATAACAACAACAACAACAACAACAACAATCCCCTCAACAAAACCAAACCACACCAAACGAACTTGTCAAGAACCAAACACACAGACCAGACAAAACACGTAGAGAAAGAAAGTAAAACAACAACAACACAACAACAACAACAAAACAACAACAACACCCATCAACAACACAACCAACACAGACACCCTATTACCCCATCCACTCCCACCAACTCCCCACCACTCCCCCCCTCAAAAAAAAAAGAAAAAAAGAAAACCGGCCCAGCAATACGGAAAGCCAACAGACCCATTCCCCCATCACACAAGATTCTTAGCAATAGGATTGAGCCGAAATCGATCAGCCTCTGAAGTAAACATCTCTTCCTAATAAATCAACAACAATCCTTGTTGCTGTCACAATAAAAGGAGAGGGAGGCGGAGGAAGGAAGAGAGGGAGGAAGGGAGGGAGGAAAGGGAAAGGGGATGAAGGAAGAGGGAAGTGTGGGGGGGGGGGGGGGGGGGGTGAAAGGGAGGAATAATCAAGACGTCAAAATCACACCAAATCAGGTGACCTTACGCGCTCTAGCCAAGTGGTTTAAGACTGTCTGAATTTTGATCTCTTGGGTCAATGAGGTCATGGGGGTTCGAATCTCTTAACATTTTACAATATGATATGATACAATACAATACAATACAATTCACCTCAACGCAATATGACACGATGCAATACAATGCAACACAACACAATGCAACGCAATACAATATACTACAATACAGTACAGTACAGTACTTCTTCGTCGTCGTCGAACGCTCAGACAGCAATTATTGTTGTCAGTCCTAGGTCGAGCTGCCGTTAAGCGCCTGACAAGTCAGGCCCAGCGCATCCGACTTTTGGCGTAGGAAATAATTGTTACCATGTTTTTCTGGGGGAGGAAAAAAAAAGTCAGGAGGAGATTGGACCAAGAAGGCAGAAATTAGACAAGAAGGAGCTGACAGAACGAAAATGAGCAAGGCAGAAAGAGAAAGGGAGGGATAGAAAAGAGGAAATTGCTCTCACAGTATTTCCAGAAGGTGTTGGGGATGCTGTTTATACTGACAGGCCCCCCCCAGCACCCCCTGCAGGGAAATTGGAGAGTGAAACCTGCGCTTTAACACTATCCCTACGGGGACGGGATAGCCTAGTGGTTAAAACATTGCGCTCGGAATCTGACGACCCGGGTTCGATTCCCGTTCAAGGGGACACTTTTCCCTGGAGTTAACATCAGTGCAGACTCCATTCTCCCCAAAAGTCTTTCGGATGATTCTATAAACCGAGGTCCCATGTGCGAACGCACGCAGAACATCTTGCGCACACGTTAAATCGTGTTCCGCTTTTCGTAAAAGTAGGCCATTGTGTGCCGGTTGGAACGGATGACAGAATTAACAAAACCGCATACACACGGTGACTGGATGTAGAAAAGCACATAAGTGCTTATTCCATTAAAAAAAAAGGTAAAGGAGTCCCATAACCTATAAGGTCGTAGGGGAGCGAGGCGTCAGAGACCTCACTTCTCTAGGGCCAGCATAGTGAGGGCGGCGCCCATCTCCTCTCCCTCGCTGCTTTACCTTCCCTGACCCTAAAGAGGGCAAGTACCCATTTACAGCTGGGTGAACTGGGGGAACTGTACTGAAGCCAAGGCGCGCAAACGGTCACCCATCCAACTGGTAACCACTCTCGACGCTGCTTAACTTGGCTGGGGGAAAGCGAGTGCTCCGACCACTGAGCTATCCCGTCCCCCTATTCCATTATCCTCGATATAAAAGAATGAAATTTTTTATTTATATATCTATTTTTTATTTATTTATACCACTTTAAGTCACGCACATTTCTCTGCGTGAAATTCGGGCTGCTGTCTGTCCCCGGGGGAGAGCGCGTCGCCACAAGAGCAGCGCCACCCATTATTATTTTTCTTTTTCCTGTCTACAACTGTATTTGTTTCCCTTATCAGAGTGGCTTTTTTTTTAAACAGAATTTTTACCAGGGACAACTCTCTTGTTGCCGTAGGTTCTTTTACGTGCGTTAAATAATTATGTGTAACACACACAGTTTATCGTCTCATCCGAAAGACTAGCGCCCTGACCACCACTCACGGTCCAATGTTGAGCGCTTTGATTTGTTGCTTTACAAGATTCAGCGCTATATAAGTTCCATACCTTATTATTATTATTATTATTACTATTATTATTATTATTATTATTATTATTATTATTATTATTATTATTATTATTATTATTATTATTATTATTATTATTATTATTATTATTAATGGATGGGGGGGGGGGGGAAGTTTCGGGTCCAAACGGGATTCGAACCACCGCACACTTCCGACCCGGACTTTTTTTTCGCTTTCTAGACAGGCGCGTTACCTCTAGACCACCGATCCCTCACCGAGAACCCCTCTTTCCCAGTACCACACGTGCACTGTGCGCATTTGTATGCTTCTGTAACCCAGTTGCTTTTTCCGCACTTCATTTTTCGTTTACAGACCCACAGTCCAATCACAAAAACAGCATGCACTGGACCCCAAAAGGGAAGGAGAAAGAAAGGAAGACAAAAAAAGCAACTTTGAGGGGGAGGACTGTAGAAAAGTGAAAATAAAGGCCATGCAGCAGCACCCCCTTTGGGACTTTTGACTGGGTTTTGGCCTCCCAGGATTGGGGCGGGAGGGAAGCGCTTTGTTGCGCCCTAACACCCCGCTGGGTGATTTGGGGTTTAATGAAAATGATATGAGTAACCCCCATATATGGGTGAACGGAGGGAATTTTTTTGTAATGGGTTTTTTTCCCCTAAAGCGGTTAAGCCCTCAGAACAAAAAAAAAAATTTTTTCATGACCGTTTATCGGGGGTTGACGCCAAACCCCCAGGCCCCCCTTTCGCCCCCCTTGTAAGCTCCCCCCGGGAGGTTCGAAATCTATCATTCTTTTATTCATTCCAAGACGTTATGGAGAATTGAACCTAGATCTCCCCCTTTTTCGGGCCCCCAATTTGGGATAAAAGCCGTTCTCCCCTTGTCTGTGTGTGGTCTGTCTTTTTTGGGGCCTGTCTGCCCCCTGTCACTTTTTCCTCTCTCCTCTCTCCTTCCTTCTTTCCTCCCTTGTTCTTCTATGTCCCCTGCTTTCTGCCCCTGTCTGTCTCTTAGAAAACTATTAAAAAATGCAAAAAACAAAGGGGACATAAATGATTTCAACTCTTTATGATTTATGATGTGCTTGAGATTTTTATTTTGTATGTGAGAAGGTGTTAACAATCGGGTATAACTCCTTTAAAAATTTTTGTTCACGGTCTACATCTTTTTGTGGTTTCCGGGGAACAGTTAGGGTGAAAGGAAGTTTTTTTAAAGCTGTTTTTTTTTGTTTTGATTCTCCTATAACAAGCCGCTATTTAGTCAGATTTGGGGAATATGCTTTAACAAGAAAGGGCATTTTTTTGGTGCACCCCCAGGTATTATCCCAAAGTCTTAAAAACTTATGAAAAATGTTTTTTCACTTCCACTTTTCATCTTAAATTTTTTTTTTCCCCCCAAATGTTTTTGGGGGGGGGCCAAAAGGGCCGATGTAAAAAAAAACCATTTCAGAGTTCAGATTTTCGAGTTTTCCTCTCTTGTTTTGTTTTTTTTTTTGTTTCTGTGTTTTTTTTTTTTTTGTTTTTTTGGTTTTTTTTTTTTGGTTTTTTTGGTGTTTTTTGTAAAAAGATTTTTTTTTTTTTTTACTTGTTAGGTATGGTATTGGGTTTTAACTTTATTATCATTTTATGTTTTCCCAAAGGGTGGGGACTGAATGTAAAAAAAAAAACATGATCTTTTCTTACCCTCGAAAGAAAAGAATTTGCCCTTTGCCCCATTGTCTTTGTCATTTCTCTCTCCCCTCTCTCCCCTCCTCATCTCCCTCCTCTCCCCCTCTCTCCTCTCCTCCTCCTCTCTCTCTCTCCTCTCTCTCCCCCTTTTCTCTCTCTCTCTCTCTAAACTGGCCTTTTTTGATGAACCCCGTGAAAAAGTACAACCCAAACATTTTTTTTTTAACTGTAACTCTTTTTTCTGACAACAAAACAATAAAATAGTTTTCTTTGACTAGGAAGAATTTGTCAAAACCAACAAGAAACAACCTTTTTTTTTTTTTACAACTCTTAAAACCGGAAATTACGCTTTTTGATGTTGCGAAAATGCCTTGAAGTGTCACAGGCAAAGAAACAATTCATTTGATAAGAGAGACAAGGGCCCAAATGAAGACAGTGTGTAAAAACAACAACAACAAAAAAACAACAAAAAAACCCAAAAACCCAACAACAAAACAACAACAACAAAAACAACAAAAACAAAAACAAAGGAAAAATCTCCCAAAAAAGGGTTGAAAAAATTACTTGTTTGTTTTTTTAAAATGTTTTTATTGGGGACAAAAAAGGAAAATTTACTTTTTGTTTTTTGTTTTAATTTTCCAAAAATCCTCAGAAAAAAAAAATGCAATGGTTCTCTTTCAAATTTTTTGTTTTTTGTTTGGTAACCATGTGTGTTCCCCGTTGAGTCGGGGTTTCCTATTTGGGCAGTACTGTGGGGTTTTTTTTTTTTTATATAACCAAAACATAAAAAGAGAAAAATTTGAAGACAGATTGTGACAACGAGAAAAAATGGGAGAGATGGATATAAAGATAGCAAAAGACAACAACAGGCAGACCCGATAGATAGAAAAGATAGAAAGAAGAGGAGAGAGAGAGAGAGAGAGACGACGAGAGACAGACAGACAGACAGATAGGCAGAAAGGCAGAAAGTGGGCATATAGAAACAACGGGCAGATTATAAAGGAATTGTCTAATTGTCTAATATAAATTTACTGTAAAAGACGTTAAAAAATTTAAAAAAGAACGGGAAAATAGAGTACAGAAAGAACGAAACACAGAGAGGAGAGAGAGAGAGAGAGAGAAAAGAGAGAGAGAGAAGAAGAGAGGAGAGAAAGGGGGAGAGGAGAAAGAGGAAGAGAGAGAGCGAGAGACAGAGCCCGCAGAGACAGACAAACACAGCCCCCACCAAACACACAACATACACACACATAAAAAAACCCCAAAAAAAATACATAAAAACACACATACATACACATAAACACACACAGATACACACACACACACATACACACACACACAATGGGGGGAGACAGAGACACAGAGAAGAGGATGAGAGTGCGCGTGCGAACGCAAGCGTGCGTGCGTGTGTGTGTGCGTGCGTGCACGCGCGCGCGAGCGTGCGTGTGTGCGTGCGTGCAGGTGCGTGTGTGTGTATGTGCGTGTGTTGTGCGCGTTTTGTGCATGTTGTGTGCATGCATGCGCACGCGCGCGTGGTGCGTGTGTGTGTATGTGTGTGTGCGTGCGTGAGCGCGCATGTGTGTATGTGAATGTGTGTACGTGCGTGCGCGCTCGCGCTCGCTCGCGCGTGTGTGAACTTGAAGATACGGGCGCTTTGAACATGGCGTGGCAATTTCCTGTGGCGGCATTGACAAGAATGAGCAATGTCATGGCAGAATCGATCACTCAGCCCTGCTGTTGCTGCTGCTGTTGTTGCTGCCGTTGCTGCTGTTGCTGTTGCTGCCGTTGTTGCTGCTGTTGCTGCTGCTGCTGTTGTTGCTGCCGTTGCTGCTGCTGCTGCTGAGACTGCAGAGTCCTTTGAGATCACGCCACCTTGTTACAGCTCTATTGTTCCACTATCCTGAGAGAAGACCCCAAGTCATGTACAACCGCCAATCGTGTGCACCAAGCCTTCAACGCGCGCAATTCAAACGCGTGTGTGTTTGCCCGCACCGCATTTTACGACCACACATACACATGCATGCGTGCTTGTGTGCTGCACATATACACGTGGTATAAGAAATAATAATGTAAATACAAACGCACGGCGTGTCTTAGATGTGTCAATGCTGCTCGCAGCAAACTCACAGCCGTTCTTAATACAGTCAGACACACACACACAGACAGAAAGACACACACACACACACACACAACTGACCCAACACAAACACAACACAGACACTACACACACACACGCACACGCAAAAGAGACGACAACAGACAGACAGAGGACGACAGCAGACACACACACACACACACACCGCGTCCCCTCCCCTCCACTCAAAAACCACACATCCCCCGCCCATGTCCCCTTTTCCCCTGCCCCCCCCCCTGCCTACACAACACAAAAACCACACACACACAACACACCACACCCACACCACCCAAAAACACACACCACACAACAAAACAACAACACACTTGCACTACTGCCCCTTCTCTTTTAACACATAGACACACCCCCGTCCCCTCCCCCCCCTTCCTACCCCCCCACTACACCACACAAACCCCGTCCTCCTACCCTTTTCCTCCCCCCTCCCCCATGCACACACACAACACCACACACAAACACAACCCAAAAAACCACAACTTGCACATCCCTGCCCCTCTCTCTTATACACTAAGCACACACGTTTTTTCCCCTTCCCCCCCCCCCCCACATACCCGTCCACCCTACCCTTTCCCCCCCCCTCCCCCTACACCACACACACACTTTCAATAGATGCCCTTCTCATATAAATGACACACACCACCCCCCCCCTCCCCCCCCCACACACCGCCCATCCCCCCCTTTTCCCCGGCCCCCCCCCCCATACACAACACAACACTTGCCATACTGCACCTCCCCATATACACATAGACACACACAAATCCCCCCCCCTCCCCCCCCCCCCCCACCACCGTCCACCTCCCCTTTTTTCCTGCCCCCCCCCCCCCCCCCACACCAAAAAACTTCACAGCATGCCCCTATTCATAACCACCAGACACACCGCGTCCCCCCCCCCCCTCCCCCTACACACACAAAATCCCCCGTCCATCCTCCCTTTTTGCCCCCCTCACCCCCCGTCCCCCCCCACCACACCATTGCACTGCATCCCCCTTCTATATACACACGACACACACCTTCCCCCCCCCCCCCCTCCCCCACACACATCCCCCGCCATCCTCCCCTTTTCCCCCCCCCTCCCCCCCCCCCCCCCACCCAACACTTGAAACATGCATGCACCTCTCTTTTTCCCACATAAAACCACACGGTCCCCCCCCCCCACACACATCCCCCGTCCATCCTACCCTTTTCCTCCCCCTTCCCACCCCCCCCCACACCACACACTGCCATGCTGCACCTTCCTCTATACACATAGAACACACGCTTCCCGTCCCTCCTTCCTCCCCCATCCCCATCCCCACACCAAAACCCCCGTCCATCCTCCCCCCCCCCCCGCCCCCCCCCCCTAAAACCCACACCACACTTGCACAGCATCACCTCTCTCATTTTCACTAGACACCCTCTACAAATTACTATACTATACTACTACTATTTCTACTATATACTACTACATCTACTACTTACTACTACACAAACTATTTTTTACTACAACTGCAGCACAGCAGTGCGTGCTGTGCGTGCTGCTCCCTGCTGACACTACTACTAACTATGCTTGCACTGCTACTGCTGGCTGCTGCTGCTACTGTACGCACGACTATATCGCTACTGTACACTATGCTATGCTACTAACTACTCACTATTTTAAATAACTACGCTGCTGCTCTGCTGCTGCTGCTGCTGCTGTTGCTCTGGGCTCTGTACTGTAAAAAACTCCTACTGTACACTATTGCACTATAAATACTCCCTATACTACACATGCTGCTCGGCTGGGGCTGTGTGGCTGCCAGCTCTGCTGGGCTGCTATACTACAAAGCTGTGCGCTGTGCTGCTTACTTCCAACCTTTAGCTTCTCCATTAATGAACCTTAACATAGCCCCCCCCTTCCCCCTTTTGTCAAACCCTCTAAAATCCCCCACCCCCTTCCCCAATCCAGTTCATCATCACTATTGTCAGGGTATCATCCCCACTACCCCATAAATTTTTATCGCGCGTCGTCGTTGCACCCCCCACCCCCACCCCCACCCCACCACCCCACCACCACCACCACCACCACCACCACCCCCATAACGCAACAAACTCCTCCTTCCTCCTCCCCCCCCTTAACTATACTACTACTACACATTTACACTATATTTTCTACTACTACACAACAATACTACTATACTACTAACTATATACACTACTACTAAACTTTTAACCTACTACTACACACTACTACTTGCTACTATACTACATCTACTACACAACAACAACAACAACAAAACAAAAATACTACTATACTAACTCTAAACTACTACTACACTACTACTATACACAAATTTCCACTACTGCTGCTACTTTTGTCTGTGCTTGCTGTGCGCTGCTGCTGCTGCTGTGCTATACTATATACTAGTACACTAACTATTCCTATACGCTGCTATCCTGCTGCTGCGCTTGGGGCTGTCTGTTTTAACAATATACTATACCATTTATACTAACTATACAACTGTGCTGTATGCTGCTGCTGATATATATATACATACAACGTGTCGCGGGCTGCGCTGCTTTTATTCAAAATTTATGTTTGCTCCTTTAAACGAACACTAAACCTAGTCCCCCCCATCTCCTCCTTTTTCTAAAATTCCCCTAGCCCCCCCCCCCTTTCCCCCCCCCCCCTTTCTCGCAACCATGTAACATCATCAATTGTAAGGGAGTCATAATCACCAACCCCAAAAATTTAAATTATAATCGCGTCTGTCTCTCATCTCATCACAATCATCACCACCACCACCACCACCACCACACCACCACCACCACCACCACCACCATCATCATCATCATCATCATTATCACCACCACCACCACCACCACCACCACCACCACCACACCACCACCACCACCCACCACACCACCACCACCACCTTCACCACCATCACCATCATCACCATCATCATCATCATCATCATCATCATCATCATCATCATCATCATCATCATCATCATCATCATCATCATCATCATCATCACAGGATTAGTCTACCCACAGCACTCGAGTACACTTATCACAACATACAAAACAAGATATGTCATTTTCATTTTTTATTGCAATCATGAAGACAAGGTGAATTTTTTTTAGTCGGATAATGTTCTGTAGCCTGTAAAATTGGTGATGCTTTTAACAGTAAGCCTGCATCTATATTTGACTGTAGTACACACAGACACAGACACAGACACAGACACACAGACACACAGACACACACACACACACACACAACACACACACACACACACACACACACACACACATACACGCACAACATCTTGTGCACACGTTAAAACCCGTTCCGCTTTTCGGAAGAGTGGGCCATTGTGTGCCGGTGGGAACGGATGACAAAATTGACAAAACTGCATACACACGGGGACTGGATGAAAAAAAGCACATGAGTGCTTATTCCATTATCCTCGAACTACTACTACTACTACTACTACTACTACTACTACTACTACTACTACTACTACTACTACTACTACTACTACTACTACCACCACCACCACCACCACCACCACCACCACCACCACCACCACCACCACCACTACTTCTACTACGACGAACACACACACTCACCCCCCCCCCCCCCACACACAGAACATCTTGCCCACACGTTAAATCCTGTTCCGCTTTTCGTAAAAGTAAGCCATTGTGTGCACTGGGAACGGATGACAAAATTGACAAAACTGCATACACACGGGGACTAGATGAAAAAAAGCACATGAGTGCTTATTCCATTATCCTCGAACTTTTACTACTACTACTACTACTACTACTACTACTACTACTACTACTACTACCACCACCACCACCACCACCACCACCACCACCACCACCACCACTTCTACTACTACGAACACACACACTCCCCCCTCCCCCCCCCCCCCCCCACACACACACACATAGAACATCTTGCCCACACGTTAAATCCTGTTCCGCTTTTCGTAAGAGTAAGCCATTGTGTGCACTGGGAACAGATGACGGAATTTACAAAACAGCATACACACGGGGACTAGATGTAAAAAAGCACATGAGTGCTTCTTCCATTATCCTCGATATAAAAGAATTAAAACAACCCCCCAAAATAACACACACACCATACACAAAGACACACACACAGGCACACACAGACACACACACACAGACACACACACAGACACACACACACACACACACACACACACACACACACACACACACACACACACACACACACACACACACACACACACACACACACACACACACACACACACACACACACACACACACACACACACACACACACGATGTTATCGACGCGTTGTTTTGTGTCTGTGAAGTTGATCAAATCGATGTGTCTGACAAAGAGACAGTGATTTGGAAAATTAGATGGGACGGGACGATGGATTTTGAGTGTTATACTGTCCGATTGTCCACATTGTTTTATTTGTTATTGTTGTAGTTGATATCGTCTTTATTATCGTCCTGTTTACCGTCATACATATGTGTATCGTGCACACGCACGCGCACAGACAGACAGATAGACAGACAGACAACACACACACACACGCACACACATATATCTATATAATATATGTATATCTCTATATATTACACACACATATACATACATACATCCCTACTACCTACCTACCTACTCCTACATACATACATACATACATACATACAACATATATACATACATACGTACGTACGCACGTACGTACGTACATACTACATACATACATACCAACACACAAAAATACACAAATACATACGCACACTCACACACACGACTCACACACACACACACACACACACACACACACACACACACACACACACACACACACACACACACACACACCACGCACGCACGCACGCACGCACGCACGCACCACACACACACACACACACACACACACACACACACGCACACACGCACACACGCACACACACTGTCAACTAAATCAATGTATCTGACGGACAGTGAGTGCGTTGATATTGATAATTATGTTCGATGAGACGATGGATTTCGAGTGCCAGATTGTCTGAGTGACATAATTATGATTGTGGCTGTCATCGCTGTCGTTACAGTCAAAGTCAAAGACACTTT
>CM054138.1:30159902-30169902 GCA_028751875.1 Rapana venosa
CCGCTGCAGTGTGGGTCGTGTTTGCATGCTGTACGTGCAGACAGCGTGTGTCTGTATGTATCCCACTGCAGTGTGGGTGGTATTTGCATGTTGCATGTGCAGACAGGATGCATGTCTGTGTATCCCACTGCATGCAGTGTGGGTGGTGTTTGCATTCTGCACGTACAGACAGGGTGTGTGTCTGTGTATCTCACTGCAGTATGGGTGATGTTTGCTAAACGTACAGACATGGTGTCTATGTATCCCACTGCAATGTGGGTGGTGTTTGCATGTTACACGTGCAGACAGGGTGTGTCTGTATGTATCTCACTGTATGCAGTGTGGGTGGTGTTTGCATACTGCACGTGCAGACAGGATGTATGTCTGTGTATTATACTGTATGCAGTGTGGGTGGCGTTTGCTAAACGTGAAAACAGGGCGTGTGTATGTATCCCACCGCAGTGCGGGCGGTGTTTGCATGTTGCACGTGCAGACAGAGTGTCTGTATACTACTGCATGTAGTGTGGGTGGTGTTTGCTGCACGTGCAGTCTGTATCCCGCTGCAGTGTGGGTGGTGTTTGCATGCTGCACGTGCAGACAGGGTGTCTGTATACCCCACTGCATGCAGTGTGGGGAAGTTTGCATGCTGCACGTGCAGACAGGGCGTGTGTCTATGTATCCCACTGCATGCAGTGTGGGTGGTGCATGGCACGCACAATCTGTATCCCACTGCAATGTGAGTGGTATTTGCATGCTGCACGTGCAGACAGGATGCATGTCTGTGTATCCCACTGCATGTAGTGTGGGTGGTGTTTGCATGTTACACGTGCAGACAGGGTGTCTGGGTTGAAGTGCTGATGGACAGGACCTGCAGTGCAGACAGACAGATTACAGATGGCTGGTGATGGGCAATGCCATATGGTGATCCTTTTAGTAGCGCTTGTCTGTCATTTTGGCCAGAGGGAGTTGGGGAGATGTTGTATGTCTAGTCTGTCTCTGTGTCTCTGTGTCTCTATCTCTAACTGTTTGTCTTTCTGTCTGTCTGTGAGTCTTGGCTAGAGAGAGATTTGGGAGATGTTGTTCTCTCTCTCTCTCTCTCTCTCTCTCTCTCTCTCTCTCTCTCTCTCTCTCTCTCTCTCTCTCTTTCGCTATCTCCCTGTCTCTCTCTGATTCTGTCTCTCTCTGTCTTTCTCCCGTTGTCTGTCTGTCTCTCTGTCTGTCTCTCCCCTGTGTGTGTATATGTGTGTGTATGTGTGTGTATGTGTGTGTATTCCTACCTCTCTCCCTTCTCTTTCTCTTTGTCTCTCATCTCTCTCTCTCTATTTACAATTCTCTCTCTATCTGTCTGTCTGTGTCTGTCTGTCTGTCTGTCTCTCCCCTGTGTGTGTATGTGTGTGTGTGTGTGTGTGTGTGTGTGTGTGTGTGTGTGTGTGTTCCCACCTCTTCCCTTCTCTTTCTCTTTGTCTCTTATCTCTCTCTCTCTCTAAAACACTCTCTCTTCATCTGTCTGCCTGTCTGTCTCTGTCTGTCTGTCTGCCAGTCTCTTCCCTGTGTGTGTATATGTGTGTATGTATGTACACACATATGTGTGTTTTGTGTGTGTGTGTGTGTGTATTCCTACCTCTCTCCCTTCTCTTTCTCTTTGTGTATATATGTGTGTGTATGTGTGTGTGTGTGTGTGTGTGTGTGTGTGTGTGTGTGTGTGTGTGTGTGTATTCCTACCTCTCTCCTTCTCTTTCTCTTTGTCTCTCATCTCTCTCTCTCTCTCCAACTCTCTCTCTTTATCTGTCTGTCGCTGTCTGTCTGTCTCTGTTTGTCTGTCTGTCTCTCTGTCTCTGTCTCTCTCTTTTCTCTCTCTTTGTCACTTTCTGTCTCTCCCTTACACACAGCTCCTCTCACCACCCACCCCCTCCTTCCCTACCCTCCTTCCCCCCCAATTTTTTTTCTAAAAGAACCAGTGGAAATTGAACTTTGTGAAGCATTTTTGCGCCGTTTCTGCGGTGATAGCCAACCCCCGTGTGAGGATGTTTATACACAGGGCAGCGAAAACATGACGAGCTGGTGAAAAAACAAATCAATGGCTGAGAAAACCACAAATCGGAATGAATATCAGTCTTTGAAAATACCCTTTCCATGTCTTGTAATTCATTTTTGGAAACTCTTTATCTTTTTTTAAATCGACGTTTATATAATGATAGAAATTAAAAAAAAAGAAAATAAATTAAAAAAAGCAAGAACAACCGTCTAATCGATTCGGTGGATAGTGGATGGGTGGTGGGGTGGCGGGGGGAAGGGGTGGAGCTCAGTGGGAGTGGGGCGGGTGGGCGGACAGAACTGACGAGTGGTTTGAGCACAGTGAAATGTGAGGTTGTGGGTTCGCGTCCCTACTGAGGTGAGTGTTTAGAGGAATTAATATTTTCACTGGAGTTAGCATTGGTGTAAAATTCAGCTCCCTCAAAATCTTTTAGGAAAGACTGGGTCTTTTTTTTTTGATTCCTCGACTCTCGTGTTGGATCTTATTTGTCATGTCTCTAAAACACACATACACGCACGCACGCAAGCACACACACACCACGCACACGCACACACGCATACGCACACAGCACGCACACACGCACTCACACTCACACTCACTCACTCACTCACTCACCCACTCACTCACACACATTCTACATCTATAGAAGGGAGACGAACACAAACGGCAAAAATAAACTGTTTCGCATCATAGATATATAAAATTAATCATGTTCTACGGTGGCTGTGTTTCTGGTTAGCTCAGGTGCCGAAACGTCTATGTTATAATCCACTTAAAAATGATATTGGGAGTTATTTATTGCCGTGGGTCTTTTAGACACGGCTATGAACAATCAGTCTTTTCACGAAAAAAGAATATGCACGGAAATTCTCACTCCTTGTCTCTGTCTTTGTATTTCTCTCGATGAAAAAAGTCTTTGTAGCTTAATCTAATACCCTCGTGAAATAAATTTGCGTTTACGTTTGCCTTGCATTTGCGTCCCCCCCCTCTCTCTCCCCACCCTCTCTCTCTCCAAAAATGTATGTTAAAGGACATTAGTGTGTTCAAGACAGGCTAGACCAACAGAGCGACTAGGTGGCGCTGCTCATGTGGCGACACAGACTACTGACAGAGCGATCCGTGTTGTATTAAAGGGCAGCAGACAGGTTGGACTGAAAAGGAGCAGAGACCTTGTGACTTCACTTTGGCATTGTGGCACACAGACCAGCAATGTCAGACTTCATCTGTGCCCTCCTCTGCCATAGAGACTGTCTGTCATTCCCGTGTGTCGGACTGGCCAGCCACAGACCCGACGCTGTACCAGAAGTAACACCTAGAGTGCAACACCATAGTCTTCCGAGACTGAAGGCTGCCTATACAGAGCAGAGCAGACGCCATTTGTCAGAGAGTAGTCTTGTCACTGTGGCTACTTAACTATAGTCACTGACCATTTAGGAGACAGAGAAACCTTTCTTAAAAGGATAGTCACTGGCCATTTAGGAGACAGAGAAACCTTCTTAAAGATAGTCACTGGCCATTTAAGAGATAGAGAAACCTTTCTTAAAAGGATAGTCACTGACCATTCAGGAGACAGAGAAACCTTTTTAAAAGGATAGTTACTGAACATTTAGGACACGGAGAAACATTTTTTAAAAGGATAGTCACTGGCCATTCAGGAGACAGAAACTTTTTAAAAGGATAGTCACTGACCATTTAGGAGACAGAGAAACCTTCTTAAAAGGATAGTCACTGACCATTTAGGAGACAGAGAAACCTTTCTTTAAAGGATAGTCACTGGCCATTTAAGAGATAGAGAAACCTTTCTTAAAAGGATAGTCACTGACCATTCAGGAGACAGAGAAACCTTTTTAAAAGGATAGTTACTGAACATTTAGGACACGGAGAAACATTTTTTAAAAGGATAGTCACTGGCCATTCAGGAGACAGAAACTTTTTAAAAGGATAGTCACTGACCATTTAGGAGACAGAGAAACCTTCTTAAAAGGATAGTCACTGACCATTTAGGAAACAGATAAACCTTCTTAAAAGGATAGTCACTGGCCATTTAAGAGACAGAGAAACCTTTCTTAAAAGGATAGTAACTGGCCATTTAAGAGACAGAGAAACCTTTCTTAAAAGGATAGTCACTGACCATTTAAGAGACAGAGAAACCTTTCTTAAAAGGATAGTCACTGACCATTTAGGAGACAGAAACCTTTTTAAAAGGATAGTCACTAACCATTCAAGAGACAAAGAAACCCTTTTAAAAGGATAGTCACTGGCCATTTAGGAGACAGAGAAACCTTTTTTAAAAGGATAGTCACTAACCATTCAGGAGACAAAGAAACCTTTTTTAAAAGGATAGTCACTAACCATTCAGGAGACAAAGAAACCTTTCTTAAAAGGATAGTCACTAACCATTTAAGAGACAGAGAAACCTTTCTTAAAAGGATAGTCACTGACCATTCAGGAGACAGAGAAAACTTTTTAAAAAGGATAGTCACTGACCATTTAGGAGACAGAGAAACCTTTTTAAAAGGATAGTCACCGACCATTTAAGAGACAGAGAAACCTTTCTTAAAAGGATAGTCACTGACCATTCAGGAGACAGAGAAACCTTTCTTAAAAGGATAGTCACTGACCATTCAGGAGACAGAGAAACCTTTCTTAAAAGAATAGTCACTGACCATTCAGGAGACAGAGAAACCTTTCTTAAAAGGATAGTCACCGACCATTTAAGAGACAGAGAAACCTTTCTTAAAAGTCCTATAGAGTGCTGTGTGACAACATCTATCTAGGATCGAAAATTGAAGACAAGTCTATAATTTTTGTTTAAGGTGTCTGAGAACTGAGAGTGGACCATTCTGAGAGTAGTAGACGTTGTACGATAGCAGTTTTAAAGGATGAAAAACAAACCCCACTCCCCAGCCTTTAGTGACACGTTGATAACAATGCTGAAGTGGAGAAAAACCCAAGAGAAAATGGCCAGACAAAGCATGCAGAGCAGACAGGGCCGTGAGACATCCACTTTACAGGTGTCGACCACAGCGTGTTTAAAGGGCCAGTTCCCTTCCTTTTTTCTGTCAGAGAGACCAGACTGAACTGGCACACACACGCTGAGTGTGAAGGAGATAGGTGGGACTGGGGAACAAAGCTATTGATCACCTTCAGACGGGTCAGTCCTTCGATAATTATATATGCGTCTGGAGGAAAGTACAGTTCAGATTTGAGCCATGTTAGATATCTGAGTTCTGTGGTCAGAGCACTCGCTTTCCCCCAAGCCAATGTTAAGCAGCATTGAGCGTGGTTACCAAATGGGTGGGTGACCCTTTTGCGCGCTTTGGCTTCAGTACAGTCCCCCAGTTTACACAGCTGTAAATGGGTACCTGCCCTCTTTAGGGTCAGGGAAGGTAAAGCAGCAAGGGAGAGGAGATGGGTGCCGCCCTTAATATGCTGGCCCCTGGAGAAGCTGAGGTCTCTGACATCTCACTCTCCTACGACCACATAGGTTATGGGACACTTTTACCTTTTATCTGAGTTCATCTAGAGCAAACGATTGTAGAACGCGTATCCATGTTTACAGAGCTCTATGCTGCAGAAGTGCTTTTGCTCTGTGGTGATTTGATAATTCGTGATCTTTATTTTATACCGCTTCAAGTCACGGCAGATTTCTCTGCGTGAAATTCGGGATGCGTCGCCACAAGAGCAGCACCATCCATTATTTTGTTTTTCTTTTCCTGTCTGCAACTGCATTTGTTTCCTTAACAGAGTGGGTTTTTTTCTACAGCATTTTTACCAGGATCAACTCTCTTGTTGCCGTGGGTTCTTTTACGTGCGCTAAATAATTATGTGTAACACAAGGAACCTCGGTTTATCGTCTCACCCAAAAGACTAGCACTCAGACCACCCCTCATGGTCAAGTAGATAGGGAAACAAGTTTCTGGCCCCAACGGGGATCAAACTACCACACACTTCCAACCCGGATTTTTTTGCATTCTAGGCAGGTGCGTTACCTCTAGACCACCCATCTGCTTTGCCCTGCTTCTCTACAATTCCATGTTCATGACAGAAAAAAAACAAAACGATGGGAAGACAACATCAGAGAGTGGACTGGCCTTGAGCGGAACGACATACTGCAGAAAGCCGAGAACCGTGAGGAGTGGAGGAAGCTGGCTGCAAAATCTTCATCGGTGCCGCTACCGACAGACTACGCGATAGGTGAAGGTGTATTATGAAGAAGGGCTTGAGGGAGAGAAGAGAGAGAGAGAGAAGAGAGAGAGAGGAGAGAGAGAGAGAAGAGAGAGAGAGAGAGAGAGAGAGAGAGAGAGACAATGACAAAGGTTTATTGTGATAAGCAAGATGCCCATTCACAAGGGGACAGTGGGAGGGGGGCTGGGCACAAAACATATATCTTATACCGAGAACTCAATTGATTACAGCCCAAATCATCATCATGGCATCCTTCGGATGAGACTATAAACCGAGGTCCCGTGTGCGAACGCACGCAGAACATCTTGCGCACACGTTAAATCCTGTTCCGCTTTTCGTAAGAGTAGGCCATTGTGTGCCGGTGGGAACAGATGACAGAATTCACAAATCTGCATACACACGGGGACTGGATGTAAAAAAGCACATAAATGCTTATTCCATTATCCTCGATATAAAAGAATAAATAAATAAATAAATAAATAACATGGTTATAGGACAGATTAAAACTCAATTTTTCCCCATAAATTTTGCAAAGAGCAATGGGAAAGAGGAGGAGTTTCCACGAAACTGCAAAATTTTAAATCAACATCTTAAGACAAACTGGTCTGAAACAAGAAAACTAGGTCACAATGTCTCTTCTTCCCCTTTTTTCATGGCTTGTGCAACTTTGTGTAACAAGCACGTGATAAACTCGTGACAATTCAGGTGGCATGTAGCGTACAACTCGCTCTCGCTCTCACACGCACGCACGCACACACAAACACATATACACCCTCCTCACATAATACACACACGCGCATATACTCATCCACACATGCACAAACACACTCAAATACACACACACACACACACACGCACGCACGCACGCACGCACACACACACACACACACACACATACACACACACGCACACACACACACACATACACACGCACACACACACACACACACACGCACGCACGCACGCACGCACATAAACACACACACACGCGCGTGCGGATTATCCAAGCAAGAATCGAACTGCGTCCACTATTACATGCATCACATCAAGTCCGGCACTGATTCGATCTTTCATTTTCTCCCGGTCCACAGGGCACCACAGCTTCAGATTCTGGTAGACACAGTATTCTTCATTGGTCATCAGCCTGGTGTTTCTTTTCACAAACCAAAACAAATCCGGGGGTGTGTCATCAGCAGCAGTCCATTTAAAACGAAAAACAAGATCGTCTGTTTCACATACCATCGTTTCTGGATGCCGCTTACTACTGAACACCTTACTAAAGTCTTGGTTTCTATGTGTGTCCCTTAGCTTCCTCTGCAAAGATCTATCGGTCAGTTTAGCCACATAGTTCTTGATGTCATCGGCACTAGTTCCAACTTGCTGAACTTTTGCCAAAGGATCGTCACAGTCCGTGGTTTCCGTTGTAAACACATCGGCAAGGTCAATGCCACGTTGCACGTCAGCATGCTTTTCATTCTCTGACTCTTTGACATAGCTTGGTGAACGACGGATTTCACGTGCGTATTCTTGCAACTGTGTGCTGTTGGCAGAAGGGGGTGTGACAGTGTGTGACACAGCACAGCTTGAAGGAGGTGTGGGCACAAATAAACATGGTGAATGTTCCTTTGTTACAACATTTTCACTTGGCTCCAATTCTTCTTGCCTCAGTGCTGTCCTTTTCCTCTCTTCTGTCCTCATTTTGTCTCTGAAAATCTGACTTGGCAGCTTCCTACGGTAGCTGTGGGAGATGACAGGGGCGTGCTGTTGCGCCATGTTGCTGTTGTTGGCTGGGCTGGCTTTCAGTCGTAGCACAACGACTGTGCTGTCGCCACTTCCAGCGATTTGAGAGAGAGAGAGAGAGAGAGAGGGAGAGAGAGAGAACTCGGATGTTTATTGTACATCGGCCACAGGCCATTATACAAACACATGGAAAAAGGAAGGGGGGGGGGGGGTGTTGGCTGCAGGAGACATGCTTGGCAGTAATGTCAAATGCACAACAAAATTTTAAACACACCGGACATTATGTGATAAAGACAACAATAAACCTGATATGACAAAAAGTATTTAAGATACCGATGTTCAAAAATGTACGACATAGGAAAATTATCAAACAATCGAGAAACAGAGAGAGGGGGAGAGAGAGAGAGGGAGAGAGAGAGAGGGGGGAGAGAGGGAGAGAGAAGGAGAGGGAGAGAGAGGGAGAGAGAGAGGGAGTGAGAGAGAGGGAGAGAGAGAGAGAGGGAGAGAGAGAGGGAGAGAGAGAGGAGGGAGAGAGAGAGAGGGAGAGAGAGGGAGAGAGAGAGAGAGAGGAGAGGGAGAGAGAAGAGGGAGATATGAAGAGGGAGAGAGAGAGGGAGATAGGGAGAGGGAGAGAGAGAGGGAGAGAGAGGGAGAGAGAGAGAGAGGAGAGAGAGAGAGAGGGGAGAGAGAGAGAGGGAGAGAGAGAGGGAGAAGGGAGGGGGGAGAGAGAGAGAGAGAGAGGAGAGAGAGGGAGAGAGAGAGAGAGGGAGAGAGAGAGGGAGATAGGGAGAGGGAGAGAGAGAGAGAGGGAGAGAGAGAGGTGAGAGAGAGAGGGAGAGAGAGAGAGAGGGAGATAGGGAGAGAGAGAGGGAGAGAGAGGAGAGAGAGAGAGAGAGGGAGATAGGGAGAGGGAGAGAGAGAGAGAGAGAGAGGGGAGAGAGAGAGAGAGAGGAGAGAGTGAGAGAGAGAGAGAGAAAGAGAGAAAGAGAGAAAGAGAGAGAGAGTTTACATCCCATCATCAGTAATGACACTACCTCTGAGAATATAGACAACCTATCGCAACTCTGTAGAATATGACAACCAACACATCAAAAATAACTGGGGAAAACGTGTCATAGTACACACAAACCAATACTGAGGTTGTGTCAATGAGTTGAACCCTACCCTCAGTCACTTGAGAGAGAGAGAGAGAGAGAGAGAGAGAGAGAGAGAGAGAGAGAGAGAGAGAGAGAGAGGAGAGAGAGAGAGAGAGAGAGAGAGAGAGAGAGAGTGGAGTCAGTACTGATGTAAACCCCAGGGAAGGAAATTTCCATCAAACAGACATTTCCTTGGAGAATCAAACCCGTGTCGTCAGAACACGAGCTAAACGCTCTACCCACTAGGCTATCCGACTCCCTATCATGTATTTAATGTCAGATTTTTAATATGTACTGATAATAATGATATTTATACTATCATTTTATTTTGATTTATATATTTATTTATTTTTGCTTTTTATACCACTTTAAGTCACGGCAGATTTCTCTTATACTTATATAGACAATAAAAGACATCAGTTTGACTGTATCTATGGATGAGTCTTTCTAATTTTGAAAGCGTAATATTTGTTGCTTAATTGTTTGTCTGACTTCGTGTTTTTTAGATTTTGGTTTTTTTATTTTATGAAACGATTTTGGTATCAAAGAATGGTGCTTGAAAGATGCGAAAAAAAGAAAGAACGCAGACATTGGTATCTTATGCTTATGAAAGCAGATTTTTTTTGTCTCTGTGGCTGTCCTTTGTTCCATCTCTATCTGTCTCCGTCTGTACCCCATCCATTCCCCCTCTCTCTCCTTCTCTTTTTCGCCCATCTGTCTCTGTCTCTCTGTCTCTCTCTCTGTCTCTCTGTCTCTCTCTGTCTCTGGCTGTCTGTCTCTGTTTCTGTTTCTGTCTCTGTCTCTGTCTGTCTGTTTGTCTGTCTTTCTGTCTGTCTGTCTATCTGTCTGTCTGTCTGTCTGTCTGTCTGTCTCTCTCTCTCTCTCTCTCTCTCTCTCTCTCTCTCTCTCTCTCTCTCTCTCT
>CM054138.1:30194902-30202402 GCA_028751875.1 Rapana venosa
GCATGCACGCGTGCATGCATGTGGTGCGTGCGTGCGTGTGTGCTTGCGTGCGCGCGCGCGTGCGTGTGTGTCCCTCGCAGAATTCCTTCCACCGAGTACACTTATATTTCTAACCTATTTCCTTCTCCTCTTAAATCTCTAATGAGTGGTTGGAGGGCATTGCACTGGATATTTTTTAAGGCCGTGTCTTCGAGGGAAAAGTTGCACTTTCCTTTCCTGGTAAATTTGTCTCATAATATATGTTTGATACTGAAATCAGGGACGGGATAGCTCAGTGGTCGGAGCACTCGCTTTCCCCCAGCCAAGTTAAGCAGCGTCGAGCGTGGTTACCAGTTGGATGGGTGACTGTTTGCGCGCCTTGGCTTCAGTACAGTTCCCTCAGTTCACCCATCTGTAAATGGGTACCTGTCCTCTTTAGGGTCAGGGAAGGTAAAGCAGCGAGGGAGAGGAGATGGGCGCCGCCCTCAGTATGCTGGCCCCTGGAGAAGTGAGGTCTCTGACGCCTCGCTCCCCTACGACCTTATAGGTTATAGGACTCCTTTACCTTTTTACTGAAATCAGACTGCACGCTAATCCAACATAACTCAGTCCAGGGCCCTGGGCCCAGTGCCAAAATTAGCCCACCTCTTCACTTCCACCAATTTCAAGAGTGGTCAGTTCCTGCTATAACTGGCACCAGCTGGCATGGAGTGGTATGGATAGCAGCTGAGAGGAGCTGAAAGTGGGGGGGGGGGGGGGGGGGGGGGACTGACGCTTCAAAAACAACAACAGAGAAAGAGAAATAAAATGCGATGAACTTTATTCTACGCTCTCGTTTCTAACCTCTCCTGACCCATTCCTCTTAAATTTCCATCTTTTGTGTCTATATATATGTATATTGTTTATTTTTATTTATTTCTTTATTCATTCTTTAATATCGGGGATAATGGAATAAGCACTTATGTGCTTTCTTTTACATCCAGTCCCCGTGTGTATGCGGTTTTGTAAATTCTGTCATATGTCCCCACCGGCACACAATGGCCTACTCTTACGAGAAGCGGAACAGGATTCAACGTGTGCACAAGATGTTCTGCGTGCATTCGCACACGGGACCTCGGTTTATAGTCTCATCCGAAGGACTTTTGGGGGAGAGTGGATTCTGCACTGATGTTAACTCCAGGGGAAAATATTCCCCTTGAACGGGAATCGAACCCGGGTCGTCAGATTGCGAGCGCAATGTTCTGACCACTAGGCTATCCCGTCCCCTCGTTTGTTTGTGCCTGTGTACCTTATTCTCTCACAGAAAGAATGTATCTGGCGTATATATGTTTTCTAGTATTGATACACAGACCAGAACATAGAATCATCTCTTTTAAGCCTAACCACACGTACCTTCATTTGTGTGTGTGTTTTTTTTTTGTTTTTTTTTTTTGGGGGGGGGGGGGGGGGGGCGGGGGGCTGGCTGCCTTTCTGTCTGTTTCTCTGTTTTTCGAAAGTTTGTCTGTTCGTTTTTTTGGTGAATGATGGCTATTGTATTTGTAATTAGTTCCCCAGTAATGATTAATGATAACGAAAAATAAATAACATGGAAACAACAACACGAGATGTAGATTAACTCTCTTCAGTGTGTGTCTGTCTTTCTGGCATCTTCTTTGCTTATTTCGTTATTCTTCCGTCTTTTGTTGTGAGTCAGTCTACCTGTTTCTCTATATGCGAGTGTGTCTGTCTTTGTAGCTGTCTTTCTGTCTATATGTCTGTCTGTTTGTCTGTTTCTCGTCCTCGTTCTTCTTCCCCTTCTTCTCTATGTCCTTTTCCGTCAGTCTGCCTGTCTGTCGGTCTGTCTATCTTTCTGTCTGTCTGTCTGTCTTTGCTGTCTGCATGTCTGTCTGTCTCTGTCTGCCTGTCTGTCCGTCTGTGTCTGTCTGTCTGTTTCCGTCTCTGTCTCTCTCTGTCTCAATCTCTCTCACTCTCTCTCTCTCTCTGAGTTCATGTTGTGGGTGACATGCTAGGGAATACGAAACATCAACAGCAAGAACGTCGACAACAACAACAACAAAAACAACAACAACAACAGCAGCAACAATAACAACAACTACAACAACAACAACAATAGCAGCAGCAGCAACAACTTTTTTGTGCCCATTTCCCCGCGGGGATGTCGGGAGCATCCCCACCTTCTGGAAATTCTGTGCAAGGAATCCCTCTTTTCTATCCCTTTCTTTGTTTCATCCTTGTTCCTTTTCTTCCTGTCACTTTCTTTCTTTCTATTTTCTGCCTTCTTGGTTCATTCTCCTGCCTCCCCCACAAACCCCAGAAAGACTTAAAGAGATAGCCAATTTCTCTCCCATGACGAAGTCGAATGCGTTGGGCGCGACTTTAATCAAAGCGCTGAAGGAATATCGGGAGTCTGCAGTATTTTTAAGCCTCCACAAATCCACTGGAGGCTGAATATAAAACACATAGTCTTTGACAGGCTTATTGAATCTTATGCATATATGTTCACACACGCACACACACACACACACACACACACACACACACACACACACACACACACACACACACACACACACACACACACACACACACACACACACACACACACACACACACACACACACACACACACACACACACACACACACACACACAAAGAGTGAGTTACTGGAAAGTTTTTGCCAGTAAAAAATACACTCTTGCCCTTAATCATTTTGAGGCAATACGTTTCTAATCTATCTATTGATCATTTGTAAAAAAAACCCAAAAACTTCCTCACCGAAAGTGATGAATAATCTATAGTAAAATCTTTTGTAATAAACAAGCAGGTGGGCGGAGTGGAGCATGGCCTAGTGGTTAGAGCGCTGAACTCGTGATCTGAGGGCGTGGGTTCGAGCCTGGTGGTTAGAGCGATGTATTCGTGATCTGCTGACCCGGGTTCGATTCTCGTTCAAGAGGATTTTTCCTCTGGAGTTAATATCAGTGCCGACCCCACTCTCCCCAAAAGTCCTTCGGATGAGACTATAAACCTACGTCCCGTGTGCGAACGCACGCAGAACATCTTGCGCACACGTTAAAGCCCGTTCCGCTTTTCGGAAGAGTAGGCCATTGTGTGCCGGTGGGAACGGATGACAAAATTGACAAAACTGCACACACACGGGGACTGGATGAAAAAAAAGCACATAAGTGCTTATTCCATTACCTCGATATAAAAGAAAAAAAGAAAAAAAAAGAAAGAACAAGGAGTTAACATCAGTACCAACCAACTCCACTTCCCCGAAATATCTTCAGATGAGACTATAAACTGAGGTCTCGTGTATGAAATCATGCAGAACATCTTGCGCACCCATTCCGCCTTTTGGAAAAGTAGGCCATTACGTGCCAGTTGGAACGGATGACAACGTTTCTAAAACACACGCACACTGGTGTTTTGTTTCGACGCGTTCCCCGAAATCGAAGTGCGGCTACCTTGATGGAAGGTAAACGGTCACGTACGCAAAATCTTACCATTGTGATGAACCTCAGAGCTCTAGCCAGGAAATAAGCAAGCAAAGCACAAACAAACAAACCAACAAGCAAAACACCAGCCAGCTAATTGATAGAAATGCTGTTGTTGTTGTTGTGATTATCTTCACGTCCCAGAAGAGGTATCCGATTTTAGGGATAGAAATGCTCGTCTGTGTGATCATTTGCAAGTGAGATGGCACATCGAAATCAGATCAGATGTTTAGGATTTATGAGTTGTCTCTTTTGATATAACTTTGGTAAAGCTCTTGAGCTCACCAGTCAATTTATTATTGTTTATTAAAAAAAAGAATCATTAGCCTATTCACTTCCCTCTTTGTATAGCTGTGTGTCTCTGTGTAGTAGTAGTTCTTCAGTTTAACGTCCTTCCACTAAATAGTGATATCAGACAGGAAAGTGTGTGTATGTGTGTGTGCGTGTGTGCACGTGTGTGTGTGTGTGCGTGCGCACGCGCACGTGCTTGTGTGTGTGTGTAGGGTGGAGGGGTATGCATATAACTAATCAATCGCAATAAACAACTATTATGAAACAAGCATAAACAAGAATTCGAGAGGAGGGGGGGGGGAACAAAAAAACACACACACAAAAAAACCCCAAAACAAAACAAAAAAAAAAAGAAAAAAAGATAACCAACCCCAAAAACACCAAACAGCAAAAATACCAACTTTCCAATTCATATAACTTGAAGCTATCCTTATATCAGAGGAGTCTGAACATAGGAGTATGGCTTAATGACAATACCATTTCTTTCATTAATGGAATGTCTTTAAGAACTTGCTGCAAGCTACGGACTGGGAAGGCAGGTAAGATGTTTTTCAGATCTCTGCATCGTAAAAGAATGTGATCATTGGTAAGATTTTCACCACAGATACATGTTGCTTTTAAAAAAAATTTTGTTCTAAAAGCATTGAGCTTAAACCTGTATATAAGAGATACAACATTTCTATATTCATGTAAATTACGATATTTGATCTTATCAAAAGATAATACATGGGCTACATCATCACCACTCTGTGTCTTTCTGGCTCTGTGTCTGTGTATCTCTGAGTCTGTATTCCTGTATCTGTATGCCTGTGTGTCTGTTGTATGTCCGTGTATCTCTGTATGTCTGTGTCCGTGTGTCTGTGTGTCTGTGTTTCTGTGTGTCTTTGTGTGTGTGTGTGTGTGTGTGTCTCTGTCTGTCTGTCTCTGTCTGTCTGTCTGTCTCTCTCTTCCCTTCTCTCTCATCTAAAACCTAAAACATACTGGTAAAGAAAACAAAAAGTCTCTTCACAGACATAACAAGAAAGCAAAGCACCAAAAGACGATGGCGAAGTCGTTTCTCTCCATCCAGTCCCCTGTCGTTTGATCCTAGCCAGCTGGGGCACAAACAAACCTTCCTGAAGATAACAGCCAGGAAAGGAAGGGTCTGGTTTTTGACCCCAGACTGAAGGAAGCCTTTCCGATTTCGTGATGACGAAGATGATGAAGCTGATCAGACATTCTAACAATATACAGTCAGTCTGCTTTTTTGTTGTTGATCCAGCCACTGTCTGTGTGACTCAATATCTGTCTGTGAGGAGAGAGAAGTTAGACGAAGATGGGGATTCAAGGACAAACCATTCATAGTTGTGAATATGCACAGTGAATTCAATGATATTTTCCAAACCAATATATTTTGCTAGGGTTTGCAGCCTATACCTCATAATACTTCTATATCTAGGTATAGAAATGCTTATTTATGTGATCATTTGCACGTGAGATGGTACATGACAATCAGATCAGATATCTAGGATTTAAGAGTTGTCTCTTTTGAAACAACTTTGGTAGAACTGCTGAGCTCACCAATGAATTTTCTCAGTGCTTCTTCAGAAAGTAATTGCTCACAGATTTTGCTTCTCTCTTTCTCTCTATGTGTATCTATATGTCTTTCTGGTTCTGTGTCTTTCTGTCTCTGTATTCCTGTCTCTATGTCTGTGTGCCTGTGTGTGTGTGTGTGTGTGTGTGTTTCTGTCTGTATGTCTGTCTGTCTCTCACTGGTCGGGCACCAAAAACGCAGGGAGAAAACAAACAGTCTCTTCACAGACATAACAAGATAGCAACGCACCAAAAGACGATGGCGAAATCGTTTCTCTCCATCCAGTCCCCTGTTGTTTGATCCTAGCCAGCTGGGGCACAAACAAACCTTCCTGAAGATAACAGCCAGGAAAGGAAGGGTCTGGTTTTTACCCCAGACTGAAGGAAGCCTTTCCGATTTCGTGATGACGAAGATGATGAAGCTGATCAGACATTCTAACAATATACAGTCAGTCTGCTTTTCTGTTGTTGATCCAGCCACTGTCTGTGTGACTCAAAATCTGTCTGTCAGGAGAGAGAAGTTAGATGTAGATGGTGATTCAAGGACAAGCCATTCGTGGTTGTGAATATGCATAGCAAATTCAATGATATTTTCCAAACCAATATATTTTGCTAGGGTTTGCAGCCTATACCTCATAATACTTCTATGTCTAGGAACAGAAATGCTTGGCTGCATGATTATTTGCATGTGAGATGGTACATCGAAATCAGATAAGATTTCTTGGATTTAAGAGTTGTCTCTTTTGAAACAACTTTGGTAGAACTGCTGAGCTCACTGATGGTTTTCTCCGTGCTTATTCAAAAAGTAATGACTCACATAATTATTTGCTTCTCTCTTTCTCTGTATGTGTATCTATGTCTTTTTGGTTGTCTTTCTGTCTCTATGTCTATGTCTGTGTATGTCTGTACGTCTGTGTGCATGTGTGTCTGTGTGCCTGTCGGTCTGTCTGTTTGTCTGTCTGGCTGCCTGCCTGCCTGTCTGTCTATCTGTCTGTCTGTCTGTCTGTCTGTCTCTCTCTCTCTCTCTCTCTCTCTCTCTCTCTCTCTCGTCTAAAACCTAAAATGTACCGGGGAAAGAAAACAACCACAGACATAACAAGATAGCAACAGACACCAAAAGACGATGGCGAAATCGTTTCTCTCCATCCAGTCCCCTGTTGTTTGATCCTAACCAGCTGGGGTACAAACAAACCTTCCTGAAGATAACAGCCAGGAAAGGAAGGGCCTGGTTTTTGACCCCAGACTGAAGGAAGCCTTTCCGATTTCGTGATGATGATGATGATGATGATGAAGCTGATCAGACATTCTAACAATATACAGTCAGTCTGCTTTTTTGTTGTTGATCCAGCCACTGTCTGTGTGACTCGAAATCTGTCTGTGAGGAGAGAAGAGTTAGACGTAGATGATGATTCAAGGACAACTACACGTGGTTTTGAATATGCACAGCGAATACAATGATATTTTCTAAACCAATATATTTTGCTCAAGTTTGCAGCCTATACCTCATAATACCTTGATGTCTAGGGATAAAAATGCTTGTCTGCATGATCATTTGCATGTGAGATGGTACATCGAAATCAGATCAGATACCTAGGATTTAAGAGTTGTTTCTTTTGACACAACTTTGGTAGACCTGTTGGGATTCCTGATGATTTTCTCAATGCGTATTTATAGGTAAGTAACTAACGTAATTGCCTCTCTGTCTTTCTCTATCTGTTGGTCTGTTTGTGTGTTTGTCTACACCTCTGTCTGTCTATGAGTGTCTGTCTGTCTCTGGCTCTCCTATATTTGCCTTTCTGTCTTTCTCTGTGTGTCTGCTTGTCTCTGCCTCTGCCTGTTTGTCTCTGCCTCTGTCTGTCTATTTGTGTCTGTGTCTGTCTGTCTGTCTCTCTCAGGTCGGGCACCAAAAACGTAGGGAGAAAACAGTTTTTCTCACAGATATAATAAGAAAGCAACGCGCCAAAAGACGATGGCGAAATCGTTTGTCTCCATCCAGTCCCCTGTCGTTTGATCCTAGCCAGCTGGGGTACAAACAAACCTTCCTGAAGATAACAGCCAGGAAAGGAAGGGTCTGGTTTTTACCCCAGACTGAAGGAAGCGTTTCCGATTTCGTGATGATGATGATGATGATGATGAAGCTGATCAGACATTCTAACAATATAC